>OZ026606.1:20269500-20329500 GCA_964020085.1 Micromussa lordhowensis
GTGTGACTATGAAATGGTACTTAATATATCGTTTTCTTTTGTAAAATATTTAGCAATTATTCACCAAAGGCAAAGTGAATATTGACCAATATTTACAAGCCTGAGGTGAATAATTGTTTTAGTATAATTACTCAGGTGGTTATAGAAATACCTAAATAAAGGATCAACCGAAAAACATTTAATTTTATCTGTCATTGTCACACATCAATGAATTAAGCAATAGAGCATTTTTTCCGTGTTTATATAGCCTCATCTAAACACAAGGAGGGTTGGGAGAATTCGAGACAGTTATGCAAACCCTCAACTACGTCTCAGGTTTGCATAACTTCTCAAAGTCAATGGTAAATTTGGTTTCTTGTTGAAACCATTCTGTTAGATAAATAAAGTAACTAAATAAAGTGTTGAATATATTTAATAGTTGTTTTGATTTACTCATGCATATTGACTTGAGCGATATTTTCACGGAAATTTAAAAGGTTTCTTTGTGACCGGAATATTTAGCACAATTTTCACAGCAAACCTTTGAAAAGTCACTCCAAACTTTGTGGCATGTTTAGTGTTTTTCAGAATAGCATTTTCTTTCGTTTTATTAATTTCTTGTTCAGAGACATCGACAAAGCACAAGGCGGCCATTTTGAAAATTAGTCTGAGCTGAATATAGCATATTAATATGATGCCATTCTCGACAAATGAGAGCATGCAAATTTCTATTATAATAATCACCTAGTGAATAATTATACTTAACAATTAGATTATGAGCTCGAGATTTCTATGAGGTGATAGTTGATGAGGCCGAAGGCCGAATCAACTATCGCCTCATAGAAATCGAGAGCGAATAATCTAATTGTTTTAGTAGAATTCTAACTGAAATTAACGCAAATAACGGCTTCCAATGATTTTCCCACGCATTATTGAACTTTACCCATAAACAAAGTTGAACGTATCGAACTGTCCTTGGCAAATTTGCAGTTGTTTACGCGCGTACCCGCTTTTTCAATATTTTCAAGTTTTTAAAGTCAAGAAACCTTAAAAGTACTTCTTTTAGTCTTCCCAGGAATTTAATTACCCGTTTACATCTAAAATTCCTTCCAAAACTTCGTAAAAGCTATAAAAACATCGCATTTCTTGGACGACCGGCGGCCAACTGTACTCTAATGGCTGATAGTATACGAGTAGCTCAGCCAATCAGATTGCAGCATTTGCATTAGACAAAGTATACTAGTAGAATTCTACTAAAACGAATTATTAATCAGGGCTCGAGATTAACGGTAGCCAACTAGCCACAGACTAGTAAAAATTCCATTTTGGCTAGTGGTTTTTGCGCTTCACTAGCCATTTTGGTTAGTGAAAATTTGTGAGCACTGGAGGCCCAGAGGAAACCAATTAAAAGTTTACAAAATGAAGCGAAGTCAAAGCGTGCAGAATTTAAAACATCGGCTGTAATAAATGGCCTAAACAAGAAAGTTAAATTACTAAAATGCGAAAGAATGATTGACTTTTTTGTTTGTTTTTGCCCTTGGTAAAAAGCAACGAACGACAAACAATGACAAACTCTAGGAATCATGTTTCATTCGCAGTCATTCGAAAATTTGAATGATGCCGATTTAGTATCGATGCCTACATGTATGTTTGCAACTTGTAAAACTAAGATGGAATGAATTATTTTGTTCATGACAAATAGCAAATCCTCATTTTTTTTTCGGCAGCGAGTTCACAATGAAGTTCTGTGAGAATTTCTCATGGAAGCGAAAACTTTGATTTTCGTTGTTGAGCGACGTCTATATTATAACGTTGATGCCTATATTTGCAACGTATGGGGCTAAGGTTGAACACAGTATTTAGTTCGTGAAAATCATGAATTGGTGTTTTGAAAGATTACAATTTTTTTCGGCGGCACCAGTTCCGAAGTTTTGACGGCGGTTCTGTGAGAATCAAGGGCGAGAAAACTTTGTACTTGTCAGTCTGGGAGAATTTTTTGTGCACGTTACCGTAGCATTGTCTGCGTCTGGCTAGTGAAAAATTTGTTTTGGCTAGTTAATCAAACTTGTCACTAGCCACTTGTCAACTAGCAAGTTGAAAAGTTAGTCTCGAGGCCTGTTAATACATGTAAGTCACTCTATAAGCACCCTTCTACATTTCAAGTATGCTTTGTCAGCTTATCAGGCAAGTTTGGTCTAGCCAATAGGCCATTTTACAGTTGTGTGCTTAGTTACCTGGCCATGAATGCAAGCTAGGCTGGAGGTGACCTTGCTTTGATACAGACCTTCAAGCTTTTCTCATGTAAATGTCAACTAGTTAGCATGAGAACAACTTGATTTGCACAATAAAAGCAGAGAGGTCTGTATCAAAACAAGGTCAACTCCAGCCTCGCTGCCAGTCAGAGGCCAGGTCACTTTGCCAACAACTGTAAAATGGTCTATTGGTTCATGTTATAATTTGAGTGGCACCTGTAGTTTAGCCAAAATATGCAAATCTTACCAAAAAGGTGAGACTAGGCAATTACCATGTCCAAATTAATCCAGAAACTTGTGCTGCCATATCGGGTCAGTGGCTTTGATATTACAGGTTGTTAGTAGAGTAGACACAACTTTATTCTGGTTCACTGTTTGCATTGTTTTCATTTTGTATTTGTGCGTAATGTATTAGCATCATGGAAAATAGTGGATTGAAATGCTTTTTCCTCTTTTAACATTGTACATGTAGTTGCACTTTTCTGGAATGTCGTCAGAGATCCCTCATCATGTGAGTTCCTTTGAAATGATTGAGAGCTTGATGGATTCCATGGCAAGGTTATTAAAATCCCTTCCAAAACCTACCCTTATCACTACAGCCAGGTATGTTGCAGTTGTAACTTTTCTTTGGTGTATACAGAGATATAGAGATGTGCAGTAATATAACGGAAAAGGTCAAATTAATTTGAAATATTCCCAACATTTTATGTCAGATCTTGGGCCCACCTGTTCAAAGTAGGTCAGAGAAAATCTCAGCCAAACAGAAGCAGCCTTAGCATTTACCGTTAGTTTTACAAATTGTTGTTTGTGATGTTTTACATTATTGTTTTCCCTACATTTATTGTTTTTATATGTACTAACTGTAAAAAATTACAAAAAACATGTAATTTTGTAAAGTTAGTACATATATTTTTTTTAAATTTGTGATGCATGTAATTTGTTAAAGGTCTATTACTTTGAATAAAAAATGTACTGACTTTAATAATTAAAGTTCGTACATTTTGCTTAGTACAATTATTGTTAGTCCTGGTTACTTGTGCGTACATTTTTTTATGTAAGACTAGTTTATTTCACCCCTGAGCCTTGCTTTCAAAATTCAAACCTGCAAATTTCATTATGAACAAATTACCAAAGCAGTAAATCACTTTTCGACACTGAAATGAGAACTGCTCCTGTAGTAAAATTTAGTATGTCTTTAAGTGTACATGAGATATCTTTTTCCCCAACTGATTTTTTAATGTAATTAATTTGCTTAGGTCATCGTATGATGAGTATACGCCTCCTGATCAAGTGGAACATATTCAGTCTTCTCTTCTCCAAGTTATGCGTACTTGTTATGGGGAGAACATATCGATTAACAAATGTTATGAAACTGGCGAACAACTTACAAGGCTCGAGACTGAAGGAAACAAAATCAACAAGAGAATTTCACCAGTGAAACGCTAACATTGTTGTAGCTTAAAGCAGTTTCCAAATTCTGAGCGGTTTTCAATTGAGCGTCGCTAAACCAAGACCAATTACTTCCGATTGGATGTGAAGTGAAGGAAATCGTGTAGCGTTGTAATGCAAAACTAGGGGTGCTTCCATTATGCCAGAGCATAGTTAACTATGGCCAGAGCGACCGGTCAGAGATCAGTGGGAATACCTGAGGAAAATGGAACGACACTTTCCGATCAAAGCGGGCCAACCAAGAGGAATGGCTCTTACCATTTTTATTGCTTTCCCTACATAAGTGAAGAGAAGAAGGGCAATGAACCAAAACCAACCATTTTGTATGCCAAAGATTCCTGAAATTTCGGTCGGAATTTAAATGGGACAGGTCCGTTTCGGTTTCTTCCGACCGGAAAATTCGGGATCACTTCTGGAGGTGGTCCACTTATTTCGGTCGGAATATTCCGACCGAAATTCGCCGTTCCATTTTTAACAAACCGGTTCTTTGCCCTAATTAGGGAATTCGGAAAAGAAATAAAAAATGGTAAGAGACATTCCAATTGGTGGGCCCGGTTTAATAGAAAAATGTCGTTCCATTTTCCTTGGGTACTCCCACTGATCTCTGACTGGTCGGTTTGGCATAATGAAAAGCACCCAAAGTGTGTAACTGATGCGAAGTGCGGGAAAACTTGCGCAAGGCAGTAAGGCCTACAAAAGACGCCTGCTCTCTCAGACTATGTGCAAGCAAGTCACGATTGGTTTCGGTTTAGAATTTTAGATTGATCACATTTTTATTCAGCGTATAGACACGTCGTGGGTACGGTCAGAATGTTGGGTGAAAGTGTTCTACTCTAGTAAGTTAAACGTCTATAAAGAATTGTAAGTGTTTGAATGAGAATCTGTCGTGAAATAAAAAATCTACGTCGTGCAACTCCAAATTGGATTATTTGCCCCTCGTATTTGTTGTTGTTTGTTTTGTTTTTTTTTTTGTTTTTTTTTTGTATTTGAGTATTGTAATTTGGGAATAAAATTCATTAAATATCAACGTTGTCGAAAGTGATTTTACTAGTCATGTTTGAGCGGCGTAGATATCCGGGGAAACTTCTAGTCATGTTTACGATAAGTTTAGAGGAAGATTTTCGGGTAAATATACATTGAAAACGGAAAACGCCAACATATCTCTATGCGCAGAAGTAATACACGCGTTCTTTGTGCTTTTCCTGATTTGTTATTCAGAATTCTGCTGTATTAACAAATCATCAAGTCGCAGGAAATACTTGTTGCCATGCAACTTTTGTCAACTTTGAGTTTTGCAAACTTGAATACAGCCTTTGCCTAGCATGATAACAATGCTGCCCTTTGTACAAAATGACAATGGAGAAAACCCCATGAAAGGCAAATGAAAACATTAAACAAGCCATTGTCTAGCACGCTGTGAATTATACTTCTCTATTTACTGTTACGGCAGTAAGTGTACGTGTATTAATGAATGTCTACTTGACAGGCGTTTCACATTATAGATATTAAAGATTGTTTTTATTTCAACGTTAGACTATGTCGGTAACTGATGAACAATAACAAATGAGAACTAGTCACTGCTGCGTGCCATAACTTACTCGCTGGAAGTGGTCGGGAGTTCGTATGAGGCAAACCACGAATTGATTTCACGGCTTAGTGGAGAGCTTGACTGACAGAGAAACCAATCTGTTTGAATGGTTAAAACTGGTTGCTTTATGATCGCTGGATTGTATTTGTTTTGGTCGTTTTGCTCCCATATGCTGACATCTTGTCGGACTCAATTTCTACCCCATTCTTTTGAAACTGGTCAGGCTTAGCGAACCCAAGCTAAATGAGAGCGCGCAAATGAAAATACTGTCAAAGACTCCTTCTCCTTACCTATACCCTGTGAAAAATGTCTGCTGTCACTTGCCGAAAACTGAAGTCGTGAAAGCTTTTTTCTCTCATGATATTCGTCTTGAATCTTGGGCCGTCGTGACTGAGATGAAAATTATGTAGCTCTCTTCCTTTTCCTAGTTTCCCGCTTCTAAGAGACTTGACACGATGTGCCTTCATTAGACTGATTATGTATTGTCGGCAGCAAAGCAAACAAAATCCTCTATGCAGCTGTTAAAAGGCGAATTTGTTTCACTCGTATATGTTCAATTGTTTCAAATTCGAAGTCCGAGTTTTTCGAAAACAAAAGAACAGCTTACATTTTTTCTTGTTTTTCGAGAGACCATGTAGAATTCAATACGTCTTGGGAAAATCTTCCTAACACCTGATTAAATTCAAGTTTTTGTGGTTACTTGTTTCAATATTTATCCTGGAAATCCAAATTCGATTCCTTATTGTCGCGGCAGATAAGAAACCGCTCACTCCAATTGGTTCGCCTTGTGCCAGTGTTAGTATGCATAATACTTGTATATCATTAAACACCGGAAATTTCTTGACGTGAAAAAGGCAGTCACAAAAGATTTTTGTATTCAATTCAAGCAAATTGAAATGTTTTGATGAACTCGCGAGGTTTGAATTTTTGACACGGTAACGAATCGCTTTAGTGTTTTTAACACTGTTTTCCTGAGCGCCCGTCTCATTCGCTTTCAACTGAAGTGAACAGGCAACAATATATCATGCTACAGCAACAATATATATCTCCTCAGCGGGTTAATTTATGGTTCTTTTGAGAAAGGTTTGTTTTGCCAAATGAAACCGGATGTGAAATGTCGTAAACAACAGCCCCGGCTGTGAATTTGAAAACCGTATTGCTCACAGATAAAAGCCAGTGGAATCGCCGTGAAAGGGGAGCAGTGGTTTCTTCAATTTTGAGATTGAATTACATTTTGTAATCGAATTCTGTGTGCTGCAGCGAAAAGACGGTATCATTAATCATATCTGAAAGTCGCGAGGAAGAGAGGCATTGTCTGTTGTTGTGGAAACGTCGTTCACAGTTGAAGGTGAAGAAGAGAAAAATTAGCACACCAAAGCGAGCGCGCTCTCCCTCAAATGGAAAACCGCTGTTTCTTTCTAACGTGAGGTAATTGGTATGGTGACTGGTTTTTCAACACTAAAAACCACGTGAAACGAGATACATCCCTGGACAAAAACGTTGAATGATGTTCAGGGATTGCTTTCCCTGTCTGTAAGTATTAGAAAATTCATGTTTGTTGTTACATAAATCCTTCCAGGTCAGTTGATGAAGTTGACGGACGGTTACACGGAAATCCTCACGATCCTGGTTGCTTCAATGGAAATAGATTTCCATTGATACAGAAATGACTAGCTCAAGCGATTTAATCCTGAAAAAGGCCCAATTCACTACCTATTAAGCGACGACAAGTTTTAATTCAAATTTGGAGTATAATTTCGATTAAATTGACAATGCTAAATTTTTTTGTTTGTTCGTTTGCGCTTGAATTCACGTATTTTTCCTTCATAGTTTTTTTCACAACTGGCTTATATTTTTGCTTTTCTTATCCGTTCTCGCCATGCCTATGAGGCTGTTAACAACCAAAAGATCTTCGTCTGAAAACGTGAAACGCAAACATTACTGGCCACTTTGTTCTTCAGTTTTAAAAACACTGAAACTGCTAAGAAATGAAGCGAGTGTTGCAAAAGACCTCTAGTACAGGCGAAAAGCACCAACTTGCGCGCAATTTATAGAATTTCAAGTATAGGCTGGGTTGGCCTCCATCAATGTATTAGAGTAACACTGTGTTCAGGCGTTCTCCAAATGTTTTGACGATTTTAACAAAACCACAAACTATCGAAAGTGTGCATTTATGTGCCAACTTGAATCTGATTATATCTAGTTTCAACGAAAAGTCAGGGTTGGTTTGTGGAATTTATTTTGGTATGCTATGAATGAGTCAAATGTAACCATTGATTATTTCAGTGAAGAAAATATACGGCTTTCTGCTAGTTTGGCTTTTAAAACGATAAATTTAGTGGTTTTGCGACCGTCGTGTATTTATTAAGCTGTTAACATGTCTTGTTTTGACACCTTCATGTTGATTTTCACATTGTATGGCTAATCAAAATCCCAGACAAAGTGAAACCCTTTGCGCATTACAAAGTTTACATATCATGCTGATGTCAAACTGTGCATGATATAAATTGACGAGGCGAAAAGTTTGAGATGATAACTGTGATTACATATGGCAATCATGCTTGAAGCTCGAATACATGTACACAAACTAATTAATATGATGCTTATTTTTTCAGTGCTAGAAATAACAAAAATGATCAGCGATCTCGCATGTAATTAAATCCAGAATTTGGACCTGTCGAGAGCTGGGATTCCTCCAACACGCCAGCACGATTGTTCAATTTTGAGCCAGATATTTTTCTGTCATATTTTAGACAATTGATGAATGGCCGACTGCCTGAACTGCGGAAGCCATTTGGCACTGATCTAACCAGGAATCGAAGTTAAGGTATCATGTTAGGTGGATTGACAGTGTTTGGAAATCGCGCCCTTACGCTGACGCTTTCAAAGAAAACCCCATAAACCTATATACATTTTCTGAAAGCTAAATAGTTATAGAATACAATCATATCTTTAAAAATTTCTAAAAAGACAATGACGAAGTGATATTAAAAGAAATCCCCAGAAACACTGCTTCGCTTAAATTGGTTCGCTTCCGTGCGTGAATTATCGGATTGGCGAGATTTACATCGGAAATGTTTTCTCACACATCACCCTCAAAAAGGGTGTCTGCGATGGGGGGTTTCCAGATGTGGTTTGGGTTTTTTTTTACAACCTCCTAAAGTTTGATATTGTCAATGCGGACGTTCCTTTCCACACAAGAGGCCATAACTTGGAAACGGAAGTGAAATTTAACAAAGCCCGACACCCTTATCCGAACGAATTATCCTAGAACGTGGCTGCCAATTACACCGCAATTCGCATTACACGTGACAACCGGCGGTGAATTTTAATTGGCGATGACAGGAACTTGTCATCGCGCCGTCAGGGGTTAATGAGATTCAAAAATAGTTTCTTTCCGTATTTCAAAAAGTAAAAAAAGCTTTTTTGCTCATTTTTTTTTTTGCAAAATATTTATCACAGTCTTCTCAATTCGAACGGCAAAAAAAAAAAAATAAAATCTATTTTTTCGTCAAAATCCACCTACCATGATACCTTAACGCAAGAGTTTTTAAATTAAGTAGAAATATTTTTCCTTCATACTTTGAGTTTAACTTTCGCAAAAGCGGCATGAAAAATGTAAATAAATGCTCTTAACGTTTGCACGCGCGTTAATTTACCGACCCCTTCAGATTGAGACTGGGATAATTTATTAGCAGAGTTTTGACAGAAATGACGTGATTGATAAACTTGCCAAAAAATGACTCGATCAGTCTCAGAGACCAATACTTCCCCAATACGAACTAGTTCAATGACATGTATGTATTTTCAGGCTTCACAAGATTTGATTTAAGGTGGTTCGAAATAGTTTTATGGCGCGCGCAAACTGAGTTCTAATGCACATGCGCAAATGCTGATCTTGTCGTGTCGAAATTTTGGAGTTTTTATAACTTTAATCGCTCATATTTCCGCTTCCGCTCGGTGGATTTTTTTCATTTTTTCGGTGATAACCAGGAATAATTGGCTGCATACATAGTCCGATTTTTAAAAAATTCTGTAGGCAGGAAAAAAAATAAGAGAACAATAGTCAAAAAGAGGATTTTTTCTTAATCTACCCTACAGATTTTTTTTAAACTGAAATATTTTGAAGGTCATTTCTGGTGACATATAATATTGCAGTTTGAGAAGATTTCACCGACCAATTTTTTAAAAAAGACAATAGATTTCGATTTTAGGGGCTCAACTGAATGCGTCATATGGTTGCTATGGTAACAGGTTTTCTGAAATGAATGTCATGTAATGAATCTATGATGTTTCTTTTATTTCTGTGCCAAATTTCATAGTGATACGATGAACCAAACATAATTTAGAAAAGAATTTGTGAACTTGTCTCGGGAAAATGAAAACTATTTCGAACCACCTTAATAGATATTGTTTGATTGGTAAGTATTTTAGAAATTATTTTTTACGCAAATTATTCGATATAGTGTAACATTTATTTTAGCTACCTTTTAGAAATAATTCGAGTTTCTTAATTTTTAATTTTTCATCTAGCACTTTTATCACATATGTTATCACTCTGGAGGGATGAGTCTTAAATTATGAGAAAAAGTTGGAGCTGAATTTTTTTCTCAAACTTTTCGCTTCGATGTGACATGAATGATTCCAAAGTATTGGGACCAACGCCCAAAATGTTCATGTCTTCACGCAACACTTCGTATTTACTAAGATCAGTTAGAAAATGGTAAAGTTCCCAAAGATAGCAACAACATTGAATAACATTGTTAGAAAAGACACTAAGGGCGAATTTCAGCCTGGGCTGAAATTTCAGTTCGGCTAGGGGGGCTGAAATTGTGTTCCGATTACATGACGAATTTCAGCCCGGGCTGAAATATTAGACATATTAGCCTCGGAGCCAAAAGTGAAATTGCGCGCAAAGAGGATCAGGAAAATCAAAAATGTGCCGAAAACGCATGTACAAGCTCGCTTTTTAGCCCGGGCTGAAATTCCGTTTCGATTACATGGGATTTATTCAGACTTTTCAGCCCGTTTGTTTTTCAAACCAGGCTAGGATTTTCAGCCTGGGCTAAATCCTTCTCCATGTAATCGCCGGGTTGAAATTTCAGCCCGGCTAATATAACCGGGCTGAAATTCGCCATGTAATCAGGCGCTAAGATAAAAATATATATTAATAATTATAGAACAACACAGAGGGCTCACGATTTTATCTAGGTATCCAAATATAATTTCGTGAATTAAGTTATGTACCTCATCACTTTATATTTTATTTCTAAAGAGATTTTTATCAGACATCTTTCACTTTTTCCTATCTTTTCATTTGCTCATCATATTATTTAAACAGTGACAAATTTGCATTTCTAATTAAACACGATTTTTCTATCGTACTAAACGATCGTAATACAAAACCATTATTAGCTATTACGAATTTTGACTAGGTTCTTGAAAGGAATGGCTTTTACAAATAAGAAATAAAAGAAATGTGTCAAGAACGGAATTCTAGGGAGCTTAAGCAAACCACGACGACGACGGCAACGAGAACGTCTCCAAACAAAAGGCTTAACGAGCAAAGCAATAGCTGTGCATCTTTTTAAATTTCTTTGCCGTCCTCAGTAAAACGAGAACGTGAAATGACCACGTTCTGGGCCAGTCTGAGGAACGCGAAGGACGACGGCTAATCACTTCATATTTCCATTTGGAGTGAACGCTTTCATTGCAGATTTAGCCTGCCACTGGCGAAAACATCTAGACAATTGCCAATTTCGCTGGTAAAATGTAAATTCACTTTTGATCAGGCGTCGACCTAGATAGGCGTCGTTGCTAATATCAGTTTTGCGTGCATCAAACAGCCATCCTGAAGACTGAAGGCATTATTACCAGGCCACGATACTTTGTCTGATAATAAAGCGTGACTCAAGATGATCAAGGTGCTAGGCATTATTATGTAAGGGTTATCACCCCTTAATGTTTCCGCCCTCTTGTTTATTCTTTAATCATTATAGGCCCAATTAATTTTTCGCGCTTCTAGCCCCACGGAAGCATATATAAACAAGACAGGCTTTAACATAACCAGCTATGATTGCAAACTGGAGAAGAGCGTGCGAAACCAAACCTTTTTCTAAACAAATTTGTGCCTTGTCTCTGATAGGAATGTTCAAATTGTCATAAAAGATTCGCGCGGATTAAGTAATGTTTCACGCTTCCACCAACTGAAGGCCTTTCCGCAAATATCACGTAAATATCTTTCCGGAAATTCTCAAAAAATCTTCTTACATCACAAAAGAATTTCTAAATATCTCGAAAAACCCTCTAAATATCTCTTATATTTGTCGTAAAACTGAATTCACCGATTTTAGATCACTTAGCCACGTTTCTTGCATGTAATAGTAGGAGTTGAGGAAAAAGATTCAAGCACTTCGCTGTTACCAGCATTCGCCATTGATAAAGATTACTGCTTTAGCGCTTTTAGTAATGAGGATTACAATTTTTGGAGTGGGAACATCGCTGAACTGGATTGTTTCTGGCATAGAACTGAGTATTGTTTCAAGAAAATAGGCTGAAGAAGCATAGGGCTGAGCCGAAAAATCTATACAGTAAGTATCCCTTAATTTTGTAATACCTTAATATTTTCTTTATATCTCGGAAACTTCTAAATATCCCCAAAAAATATCCAGATATTTGTGGAAAGGTCTATTAAACCAACTGCAATATTACAAGTGCAATCAGTCCAAGCAGGAAACCCTTCAAAGGCCAGTCTTCTTGTTGGTTTTTCTGATACGATAATGAACGCGTGCTCTATGTTATATACTTTACAACGGCAACTGACGTCAGTTATTGCCGATTAATGCACTTGTGCATTTTAGGATTCACCAGAGTAACTAGCTGGCAGTTGATATTAAGATTTCTTTCCCAATAAAATCGGATATTTTAATAATAACTTTTAAACTGTTGTTCATAAAACTGCAACTGGAACTATTGAATAGGGAATTCCATTCGCAATTTTTCGTTTCATTATATTTTGATAATCAATTGCATTGACATCGCCTTTTATTAAATACGAGAAAAGTAAATTAAATATCGCTTTTACAAATCAGCATTTTTTTCCACTGCTGAAATCCGAAACGTTTAGAATTATTTAAATATCGTAGCATTCGTATGAAAGAATTTACTTTTCTCACCATACAGTACACTGGAATTTTTCTGTTCATCAATATTTTTTTAGTAAATATAGTTTGTGGATATGGCGGCTTTCTTTTTCAAAGCCTACACCTGAATAATTTATTGTTATTCGCTGAATTTTCCATTAAATTTGAAAGCATTCTTTGATCTTTTCAAAAACGACTCAGAAAATGTTTGTTTATCACACAAGGGATCAAATAATCCTTTAGAAAGTCGAAAAAAAACATTTCCTGTCTTTTTTATGTGTAAATTCGATTTCATTTTACGTGCAATATAGTATTAAGTTTACCAGAAAAGGAGTTAGTTAAAAGCTTCTTGAAAATAGAGTGTATACATCAATGATTTGAATTTCAGATTCAGATTATTCAAATTTGAATGCATGGTTTTGAGTTCCTGTTTGATGAGAACTTTTCTTTATATTATGAAAGGAAATAGGCTTAATTTGTTCATCGAAAATCATGTGTGAAATTGATCTAAAATCGTTTTTATCGAAGAAATCACAAATCAAAACGAAATAAAGATATATTAAAAGTATAATTGTCATTACAAACTGGATAGTTTCTCCGTGAGGAATTTTAAAATCCGCTGGGAGAACATCACGATTTTAAAACCATCTCCGATACTTACTTTTTTCTCGCAATCGTGTGATCAGTGCAAATTATAATGATCTCACTTTCTCCACCTGCTTAGATCGCGAATCACCATAACAACTCACTTTTATCAAAACAATTGCCGTGCGCTTAGCTTATCGTTGTGGTAGGGTTTTGTCAACTTGTTGAGTTTTTGTAATGAATTCTGGGCTTTCGAAAAACACTGGGCGACAAAGACATAGTTTACGGTTGGATGCGGTTATGAAAAGGTGAAAAATGTCTCCTCCTTTCCTCCAATGCGTTTTTACAGTTTTATTTCATGGTTTTTCAGGAGTGAACCATCTGTTGACGACCACCTGGCCTGGCATATTTTGGTCTATCGCCGAATGAAAAATTCCCGTCCTCTTCATTAGTACTGACGCTGTTTATGAATACAAAGAACTCTAAAAAATTATTATTGTACGAATGCCACAATAAAACCGTCCTTTCGGCTGTAGTTTAACTTTTCGAAAAACGGCGATAGGCTAAAACTTGTGTCAGAAATACTTTTTCGCAGTTCTATTGGCCGATTTAACCATGTAACAATTCTGAGACAAATTGCCACATGTGGGCAAAATGATTGCTAAACTCAACCGCACTTTATAAACGCTTTTAAAAGTTTTCTTGGCTGGTTTAATCAACTCGGTGGTAAATTGGTTTTTGGTCGGCAATGACGTATGCAAATTAGCTTGTTTCGTATTGTCGCTGAACGAAAATAGCCAAGGCCATTATTACTAACTAATCTCAAGTAATTTCCGATCCGTGGCGCTTGGAAACTTGACGAACTAAAGCCGGTCAAAAAATTTTCCCGCTCCACAGGGCCACTTCAAGAATTGGAAGCAATGTGCGAGGCAGTGTTCATACCTTAGCCGACAAATCTATGGCGTTATGGGACAAAGTACGGAAGCGGTTGGGGAATTCGGACAGCTCGGCTGGATGCAGTTGTGGTCGAGAATACCCAAATAGTGAAGGAGTTTTTTACGAAGATTACTTCACGAGGTGAGCGGCATGCAGGCTAATTTTTGGGTAAAGTTTACAGAAGTTACGGTTTTGTAGGTTTTTAGGTTACAACTGGTGGTCAAACACGCTTGCTTCCGACAAGTCGAGTGGCTTTAAATATTTGAAAACGATTTGGATGTTTTTCTAAAATCGTTAGCCTATTACTTTAATTATTGGAAGGTCCGCCTGTATTACAACGAGAAATACTTGTCGAATCGACTTTTGTCCGGTAAGGGAAAACAAAAGAGAGTTTTTTCTGGCATTTTATTGCCATCTCACCCTGAATGTTTGATTGCGAGTTCATCAGTTGGCTGATGAACGACGGTCATTTCTGTTGCTTGACTCTGAAGCGGTCCTTGCCAACGCGCTCTCAGGAACGTTCGAAGGTATTCAATCGTAAATTTTCAGAGCGCGTCAGCGCGTCTTGAAAAGAAAAAAAGTTTTAAAAAGGACTGGCACTAGCGCTGCCTTATTTACAAAATGGCGGAACTTTCATTCACATCAAGTTCTGGTTTGGAGCCTCATACGATTCCTTTGAAAGAAAGGTACCGCCTGTTTGTTGATTTGAAGTTTATTCTTAGATTTTCTGTCATCTTTTGGTGTTTCAAAACGTGTGTTTTGCGGTCATAACTAGTGAAACCGGGAAAACACTTATCTCGGTGACGAGAGCCCAAGCAGCTGTTTTGAGCTTGTTCGTCAGTTCTAGCCTCTTATTAGTCGTTGAAAATGTGTTTGATCAAAGTTCCCTTATTCTCCGAAAGATCAAAACATTTATATTATTGATGTGTAAAAGTCTGCGTAGACTATCTTTTAAATCAATCGTTTCGTTATGCCTGACACGTTCATCTGTCTCCTAATCTTTGAGGTTTCTCAATTTTGGCATGAATGATGAAATAAATGATGTATTGATCACCGATCGGAAATTCTAAATTTATTCGGCAGTTTTCTTAACTGGTAGACTAAACAACAAGAATCCGAGATAAATATGATGTATACGCTTATACTACACTGTGTTTACAAAAACAATGCCTTGAAAGCTCTAACCGAATGGATCTTTTGTCAAAATGTTTCACTTTCTTACACGAAATGTTGCTTCTGTTGCAATAATAAACTACCGTACTGAGAAAGAGTTATTTTTACCACTTCAGACAGCAATAAGATATGCTCTAAATTAGCATTAGGTGAAATACAATGAAACACCTGTCTTGTGATTACTGAGAGAGATGGGTTTGCTGGAGATCCATGATCTGTCTAGACAAGACCCTTCTTATCTATATCGATATTTAAATATGCTGAATCATGGTGACAATCCAAAATATGACAACCAGAAAATTGGTCATCAATTTGTTCTTCTAATAGAACTGAGAAGAGTCAAGTTCAGGTTCCTGATCTTAGGAAAATTTGACGGCTATCACAAGCTATCTGATTTGCAGTAAATCGCAAGGCAATAAATTATTATTGTCACTACTGACAAAAATGGATGACATGAAGTCCTGCCACTAATTACGTCCTGCCCTAAGTCAAAACAAAACAATTCTAGGAAAACAACTGCTTAACTTCCCCTAGAGAATAGAGACGACAAATGACTGGCGCCCCGAAACTTATTTCCTTGATTTGCTTTTGTCAGAGCCCCTTATCATAAAAGACCAGTTGTCACAATATAAATTGGCCTACCGGTAATTGGAATCCATGCCCTTGTCAGTATATTTACATATTGACACTTCTTATAACTGTTTTTTGGGTGGTCAGAAAGTTGTGGCAATTTTTTTGAACATTGAAATATTAGCTTATTGATAAAATCGAGAGAGGAGAGCAGACTCTGGTGAAATTTGCCAGGCTCATCATTCTTTAATTTTATATTGGTCACACACAAATAAAGTTCTTGAACTGTGTCAAATTGGGCTGTTTTTTATTTTGTTTTGTCCCTAAATTTGTATTTAGATTCTCCTTGCTACTGCTAGAACCAGGCGAGATCTACTTTGAAGATTTTAGTGTTTTTCATTATCCATATGACCTGCCTGAAGAAGAAGCTATCAAAAGGTAATTACATCATTCTTTTATTCAATGGCCGCTTATGCATGGTTATACTTAAGAAATAGAAAACATATACCAAGGTTTTATCGAGTTATATAAGCACGAGTGGAAGTTTGGGAGAATGAGAAATGCTGTGTGAACACGAGCCGACAGGCAAGTGTTTCCACAGCTTATGATATCGATAGAAACATGGAGAACATGTTTTCTCTTTCTTTTAGAAAATTCTGCAACATTTGAATAAAAGGAAACAACTACTTTGATTATCAGTCAACAGCTTGTGCCCGTGCCTTGTTTCTATTGAGTTTTAGTATAAATCTACTAGCGTTCTATCACGAAGGCTGTTCTCTGATTGGCTACGCTACTCACTATCTATTCTGTGATAGATAGTGAGTAGCGTAACAGTGTGCGCTTGTTAACAAAATGACAGCCGTTTCTTGCCGTTTTCGAAGTGTTTAGAAGAGGATTTAGATTAATTTTTGAACGACTAGTAGATTTATACTAAAACAATTAGATTATTCGCTCTCGATTTCTATCGCGCGATAGTTGACTCGGGCTGCACCCTCGTCAACTATCACGCGATAGAAATCTCGAGCTCATAATCTAATTGTTAAATAGAAACAGGATTTTAAACCAATCAGCGTGGGTATTTTCTTTGGGTACATGTACATGTATGTTCTAAAAATGGATGTTGATTCTAATTATTTTTTTAATGATTCGTGAGACATTTTTGTCACCTTTAAATGATAGAATTTGTTATTATTACTTTTATAGGAAACAAAGAGGGAGATTAAAGATATGTTCAAAGTCTATACTTTTTGATCCGATTGATACATCTTACCCAATTTTAAAGGTACATGGGTGTTTTGTTGTGATTACGCTAAGTGTTTGTCACAGAGAGTCTGATACTTGGAAAACAAGTCTGTTTACAGACTGTAAGTTACAAAAGCAGCGACCCAGTGTACTGTTTTAGTAAATCCTGAAAGTAGACAGTTGACGCTTTAAAACTGATAGCCCTTCAATAGGCCATTTCTGAATTACCTTAAGCCTCTTTCTCAAAGGGAGTCTTCATGCACATCGTTTCATAGGAAAAATGAGATTTCATTCATATGGAAATTACACTCATTTTCATATGAATAGTTGTGCGCCAGGCCTGGCTTTGATAGAGGGGCTTAAGGCAACTCGGAAATGGGCTATAGCTAGCCTGCAATGCAGACATATTTTGGCAAGCGAGTGCATGCACTTTCAAGCAAGCGCCATCTTGGATCAAGAGGCTTGGGGAAAGATGAAAAGGTGTCCAAGGGAGTAGGAGTAAGGCTAAAAGAGGAGTATGGGGGAGGGGAAGGGGAAGGGGAAGGGGAAGGGGAAGGGGAAGGGGAAGGGGAAGGGGAAGGGGAAGGGGAAGGGGAAGGGGAAGGGGAAGGAGAGGGAAAAATGTGCCGGCTGGCAGTCACTGTTTGTTTGAGAAACACTGTTCATCCACGAACAGAGTCTGTGATTGGTGTGGTGTGGAGGTAATAGATAGAAGCCTGCCAATAAACTGTAAATTGATATATTGGAGTCATACAGACCCTCAAACGATTTAACGAATTAAAAAAAACATTGTTGAAATTCTGTGATCCTCTACTACAGAGGTTTTGGTGTTTCTTACTTGAGCAACCGTTGCTTTCATTAGTGCAAAGGATTCACATCTGGATCAGTCTTCCCGAGAGAGACTACTAGGCTAAGCGTCTACCGTTCAGTAAAACCAGACTGAGCAGTGTTTCTCGTTTTCACAGCCTTTATGGGCGGGTGTTTTTCCCCTCTTCTGCTCCCACCCCCTCTTCGTCCACTTTTCCTAAGACAACATGGTGGCAAATCAACTCGATCGTGAGCTAATACTGATACATGTAACTTGTGAGCATACAGAAAACGACTGCACTGCAGGCTAGGCTATAGCAGTAGGGAATAACACATACATACAGTTGTTCCACTCTGTTTTATTACATGACTAAGTTCATTCGGAGGGCCAATAACTAAAATCAGCCAATCAGATTGCCTCTCCTACATGTATATTCTCTAACTATTGGGATGGGTTCTGTCCCAAATTGTCCCACCCAATCACTATTAGCAGTTTTTTTTGTTAGTTTTATGCCTTACATTTCTGTGATTCCATTTCTTTTTCTTCCAAAACTCCTCTCTGTTTCATTTAACATCAGACATGAGTAAATGCCTGGTTGGCTCTTCAAATCTCCTCAATCTGTACAATAAACCTGACTGTTCTTTTTTATTTGTAGTTATGTGTAAACACTCATAGCTGAGCTCTATGAATAAAAGGAAGTTTAATAATTAAACATTTTGTTACTAAACGCGTATGCAAAGCTAAACAGTGAGATAAATTCTGGTTATAAGTAACATAGCTTTGAACTGGTTTGATTTCAGTTCCCCCTTAGAGAATGTATTTCAATTGCTCATTGGTCTGGATCTCTCATGTCAAGGTGAGGAGATAACGACAGTATTTTGTCTAGAAGCCTCCTGTAGTTATTTTTCTTGCATTTCAAGCAAATATTTATACAAGTCATGTTCATGTAATTGGTCATTTCCAAGTCTATCATTTTGTGGATGTGTGACTGCGTGTCAGTCTGTTCATCAGTTTGTCTATCTGTCTGTCCATTCCTCTATCCATCCATCAGTCTGTTCTTCTATCCATCTGTCCATCCATCCATCTGTCAGTCAGTCAATTAGTCAACCAGCCCGCCAGTCTGTCAGTCAGTCGGTCCATTGGTCCTTCGGTCAGTCGGTGATCAGAGGTCTTTCTGTCTGTCCATTCATCATTCAGTCTGCCAGTTTGTTGGCCAGTTGGTTCATTGATCTGTCGATCCATCAGCCAGTGGGCTGGCTGATCAGTGTACCCATCCATTCATTCATCTTTTTATAAAACCATGGCACTGTCATAGTGAATAAAAGGTCATGGCAATTATTTTTTGTTTGCTTTAGAATTGACAAAGGAGATGTTCTGGCAATTGAGTCAAAACAGGTCATAGAAATGAAAGAAGGCAACACAATAGCTCCATATACATTTAGAAGAGTAAGTACCAAAAACAAACAGGTGATAAGAATTTTATTAAATTTACATACTAATATCTTGAAGAACTGAGCTATTTTGTTCAAATTTGTCTTTTTGTTTATTAACATGTCATTCATCGATTTTCTTTCTTCACAGGAAAAGGCGAAGTATTTATTTTCATTCAATTTTGTAGCTTTGAATTTTGTATTACCCCAACTAGAACAGGTGAGTTGTTTGTAAAATGTTCTGATTGCAATGTGCATTTTTCATTTGTTTTGCTTCATTTGATTACTAACACAATTATTAATCAATCAATCAGTCAAAAGACATATTCGGCTAACGTGTTTACATCCTTGTAGCCACCCAATTCAGATCATGTGATGATTCATTTGGGAGGATACAATTGTTCTGCTTGCACGTACGTCATGCACTCTGTTGCGCGTAGCAAATTGCACAATTGTAACCTCCGAAATTAATCATCATGTGATCTGAATTGGGTGGCAACAAGGATGTAAACACGTTAGGTGAATAAGTCTATTGATTGGTCAATCAGTCAATCAACCAATCAACGAATCAATCCATTAATCAATAGTCAATCAATCAATCAATCAATCAAACAATTGGTCAATCAATACATCAATCAGACTGAGTATACATCAATCCATTAGACAATCAATCATTAAATTATTGATCAATTCAATCAGTCAGTCTCTTAAACAGTCAACGATATACAATAATATTTGTAATAAATGTTATCAAATAATAATTTGTTAGTTTTAATATAAGTTTTTCAGTCTGTCTTAAAAATACATGTATGTTAAATCTGATTAATTTTAAAGAGACTGCTTGCATAATTGTTTTTTTTTTATGTTGTCCCTAACAGCTTCACAGAGCATCTACACTCATGCCAGCTGATCAGCAAGCTATGGTGGGCAAATCTTATAATTTAATAAAAAGTGATTTTTTAAAATTTTAATATTAATTCTGGAATTGAAACAAA
Organism: Micromussa lordhowensis; assembly: GCA_964020085.1. Classification (NCBI taxonomy): domain Eukaryota; kingdom Metazoa; phylum Cnidaria; class Anthozoa; order Scleractinia; family Lobophylliidae; genus Micromussa; species Micromussa lordhowensis. Next base: position 20,289,650 of record OZ026606.1, read on the forward strand.
AAGAGTCATGCAACACTTTCTTGTGGAATACCATGGAATATCCCTTGTATCCTTATACTTTCTTGATATACACCCTTTAGTTGCTTACAAGTTCACATGTGTTGTTGTATACTGAGAAAATGCAAGTGACTCATAGGGTACTGCATCATATAATTATACCACTTGAAAGCATTCCATTTATAACTTACTAGTATATATGTTGCAGGTCGAAATGAAATTCAGGTTAAAATGATATTAACCTAGTTTGAGTCTCAATTTTGTTTGCCTTCTAACCCTAATTATTCATGCTCCATGAATAATTAGGGTTAATAGACAAAGGAATGTCATTTTAACCTGAATTTCATTTTGACCTGCAACATATACGTCTATGTGCAGCAGTTTGAGTTATTTAAAAATTGTAAAAATGGAAAAATAATGTTACTACATGTAGGTAGTCATCACTAGACAGTATGTACATAGCCTACGTAGCTGGCGGGATTCGCGAGCGAGCGAGCGATATTTGGCGGCGGAGCCAACGTTTGTTTTCCTCGCGACTCGCAAGGAAATACACGAGCGGTTCGCCGCGAGTGAAATTCCCGCCTGCCACATTTCTTATGGTTTTTGCTTGCCGCCCACTTTTATCACCGTTGATTACGTCAATCAAATAAGCCAATCAAAGAATGAGCTGCAATACAAAACTTGAAAAGTTTACTTGCGGTTTGCCATGCATTGGCCTTCAAAGTTTAACAAGCTAGTCTTTAAACGATTTACCTCTCTTGTGTGATATAATAGGACGCATTTTGCTAATTGTTTTAGCAGTGGCTGAGTTTGGATGAGATTCTTTACAACAGACTTTGCGAAACAAAACACCCGCAGAAACGTTTCCAAAATTTCTGTCAGTCTTGCATGTTATCGACAGATCGGATCAAAATCCACCAATCACAGCCTGCTAGCATGAAGTAAAGAAGGTCAGAAGGTCACACTAGTGGTATCGATTAACATTTGATTGACGTTTCAGTGCTCTCAGCCAATCCAAAATTTGCGTGCATTGGTAAACGCATAATTCAAAAAACCCTATGAATTTGGGCAGGCGGGAATTTAACTATAATGACTCATCACCAATCCCCTCACGGCTTCGCCACTCACGTTCACGGCTTCGAAACCAAAACAAAAGCACTCGTGCACGAAATTCCGCCAGCTACGCAGGCTAGTATGTACACTGTACATGTATTATTATTATTCTTTCCTCCTCTCAGATCAATTCAATTGTCCAGTCAAGGCAGGCCAGAGTTAGTTTTAATACCAGTTGGTAAGAAACATATTTTTGTTGCCTGTTGATTTCCTGTGTATTCATACACTGTTACAGTATGTAACTTTCAGTACCTTTTATGTCAACTTTTCATAACTGTTTGAAACTGTTTGTATTGACCTTCTATTTTCTATTCATTTCCTTAAATTGTAGATTAAGTAAAATTTTATCATCTGTTTTTTGTTAATATGTATCCTCATGCAAACATATGAGCCATTCCAACAATCACATATTTTTACTTGGAATCTTTACATCATGACTAGTAGACTTTCCCTTGATAAGATATTTTAAAATCATGGATTAATTTGACTCAAACATACTGTACCTACAGTGGAATCCTGATTTTCAAACCTCCAAGGGAAACAAAAATTTGGTTGACCAAAAATCTGATAGTGACTGAGGAGAGGGAAATGATTTTTGGTTTGAGTTTTTGGGAGGTTCGAAAAAATGAGGGTTTGAGAAATCAGGATTCCACTGTATGTATTTTCACTTCTGTAAATTTCAATCAATCAATCTTTATCGCATTCACTCTTGCTCAAAATACATGTAAGGAATTACAACAATGAATAATATTAAAATTAAAAATTAGAGGTACTAGCTGCCTGGAATAACCATAGGGGCTTGCGGAGCCAGGCAGCCAAAATAGTCTAGTAATTGTTTTTTTTTGGTACATGTATGTATATCTGATATTAATTTCCAATGATGGTGCTATTAATTAAAATTAATGTACTCTCAATTTTATTATACATGTAATGACTGCTTTTTATGCATTTGCCAGGTTAGAAGATTTACATGAAAAGATTGTAATGGAAACTATGGGTATGATTCTTTATGATTAAGAGCAAGATCTACACATGTGTAGCTGTACGTTCTTTTTTTTTGTTACTGCAGGCAATTTTAAAATTGAAAAAGCTGCTCATCAAAAGTCAATTGCGATATCGTGCTTCTTTGGTGTCAGTGCTGTCGTAATATTACTAATCAGTTGTTGATAAATATATTTGAAATAAAAAAAAAATACATGTAGATGTGACAGTACTGTTTCCTTCTAAATCTATTGCCAGGATCCAGTCATATTCACATTTAGGACCTCAACTTTGAAGAGGGTGGGAGGTGTGGTGTGAGCTATAGCAAAAGGGGGTGGGGAGAGGAGGGGAGGGGCAGATCCTCTCCCATCCATGTTCTCTTTTCCCCAATAGTTACCTGTACTGGTATGGTAGTATAAATTAGTAAGAGTGACTGATAACATCTGCTCAACAATTTTAATACTCTGTTGGCCTAAAATTGTCACAGGAAACCAATCAACAAATTTGCCTGTTTTTTTCTTTTTGCAGCAAAACGGATCACGCCTCTTGTGTGCAATCCTGGCCGTATTATGCTCACCTCTTCCAGACTGTACTTTCAACCTTTCAACAATGCTGACCCAGTGAGTCTTGAGCTGTCTAAAGCTAAATAAATAGTTAGATAGACTTTCCACGTCATGTTTTGGGTAACACAGTGCTTTTGATCTTTCTTGACTTGACCTGTTTGGTAGCAGATTGGAATAATTGACATTAACATGAAGGCTGTTGATATTGACAATTTTCAGAAAGTTTTAATTAACATGTGGGATCAGCATTAAGCTATGTCTTAACAAATTCATTGTCTATGAATGATGTTTAATTTGATATTATCAGATGTTTATCAGGTCTCATTCAAAACTTAACATTGAGGAAGGGCTAGGCCTGAAATGTTTGCTACATAATTGAGTTTATTTTGGCACTAAATTATAACTATGTTAATGTATAACTTTTGAGCTGTTTTCTGTACCATGCAGCCATTGATCCTTTTGGATTGCCAATATATATTTATCAGATAGTCCATATAGATAACAAATAATGGATGGACTTTTAAAAAGTTTGTACTGATTTTGTGGATAATTTGCCCACTTTTTATTACTAATTATTGCCGTTTACCAAGAATACATTTTCCCTCTACTCCAGTACACTGAATTACATCTAGTTTCCATTTTTTGTACCCTGGTGTAAGTATTGTTGTTGGTTCATCTGTGGAAATGCATTTTTTGATTTGGTTTTTGTTTATCTAGTGTCCAGTTGTTAAATGCAAACTATCCAAGATATGCAGGGTTGTTAAAAGGAGATATCTTCTTAGACATGTTGTAAGTTTACCATAAATTTCTATTGCCATGCTTATTTTGTAGCTTCCAAATAATTTAATGATGTATTTTACAGTGATGACAATTTAACAGTGGACATTTGACATTTTTTCTGAGGAGGCGACATGGTCGAGTGGTTTAGGGCACTAGATTTGAAATCAAATAGAACACATAAACTAATAAGAATCCCAACTGGTGGGAGGCGGACCAGTTGGCTATTTACACAACGGGGTGAAAGAGTTGAACTTGGGACTACCGAGAACAAATCCAGATAGCAGATGTGTGGAGGATTTGAACCAGGGACCTGATTTCAAATCCAGTGCCCTAAACCACTCGACCATTATTTGTTTATTTATTTACAGTGTCCCCAATTAGTAAAACAATGCTAAATACATTTGACACTTAAATAAAGTTATTTATTTTTTATATATATATTTTTTAATATTTTTTTTGGTGGCTATAAAATGAAGGCTATTCATATAATATATACGTTGTGTTGTAAGATTAACATTTTTAGAGTGTGAAAGCACTGTACTTAATACTCCTGTTAATATGAAGAGCCCTCATTCTATGATCACTAGAAATATGTTCGATAAATGTCAAGTGTTCACAGTTTGAGCGTTCTTCTTCTTATAGAAGTTAAGGAGGCCGACAACAGTTTCCAGCACTTTTCTAACAGCTACACTTTGAAGGATAAATACTGCCACTGTTTAAGTGATGCTACAATAATGGTATCATACAAATACAAATCATTAGTAAACAAGTTGCGGTTGTTTAAATTCTGTGGAAAATTCTGTGGAGTGGGTTCAGTGCCGAAAATTTAAGGTGGCTCTGAAACCAATCCACAGAATTTTTTTAAGCTTTGCAAAAAGTTGCATCTTATGGTCAACACAATGCGATAAGCTCGTTTGTGAGTTAGAAGAGCTTAAAGCTAAAATTAAGGTCGTTTTTAGCAGGTCACATTGTTGCTATGGCAACCTATTGTGCCACAAAATTGGCAGCAACATGTTCACCCATGATTGGGCAGTGTTTTAATACCATGAGTTTGGCATCAACCGATATAGAGTGGTTATAATCACAAATCAAAATCTACAGTGCACTTCTTGGAAAGTGCTGGAAACTGTTTCGAGCTACCTTAAGTGAAACAAAGTTGTTCTCGACAGCTGAGATCAATAGTGCCTTTGTGAAGCTGATTTTTTTTTAACTCTTTGGGAGCATTATTAATTTTCTTTGTGAGACATTCCTCATTTCTTTTAAAATAAATATTTTCCATGAATGTTTTAAATTGAATTAGCATTTATATTAATAGTGCTTTCTATTTTTCAGGGTGTAGAAGTATTTTCAACAGATGGTTCTCATATGTATCTCATATTCAACTCACCTAAAGAACGAGACTTATTTTATGAACAAATTGTTCAACAACCAGGTCAGTGAATCACATTAGTATTTGCTGAAATATTTTAAAATATAATGAAAATAAATGTAATCTGGTTTTCACCAGATTTTTTTCCCATCTTGAGATTGAGATTATCAATTGAAAGTTTCCTTTTTGCAGCGATTGTGTATAAACTTAATGCACATCAGTATTTTTGTTTTTGCAGAGGTTGAATTAGAAGATACTAGACAAGAAAACATGACATTAAGATGGCAGAATGGAGCTATTTCAAATTTTGAGTATTTAATGTACCTAAATAGGTTAGTAGAAAATAAGTTGTTGGGTGGTGTAAAGAGATCTGGATGCTTCCTTATTTTGTTGCTAGAGGTTTTTACATCTTTATTAGCTCTATTTGTTGCTATTAGTTCTAATAAAGTAAACTTAGTGGAAAACTTGGAGATGCCTTAAATGAAATTCCTCTTTTAACAACTCAGTAAGAGAAAACAAGGACACTACATGTACGTGTACTTCTCAATATCATATCCTAGTTTGCCTGCGACTTCCATTGTGAAATAATTATGAGTAATTGGTGATAAGACTTTGTGTCGTCTAATTCGGTCTGTAATCATACTCGTGATAAACAAATCGGACTTCCGCTGCGCGGTCGTCCGATTTTGTTTTCACTCGTATGATTACAGACCGAATTGGACTCCACTCAGTCCTATTACCATTACTACAGGAGACCAATCTAGGTGTGGTCGCGCTTTATTTGACCCCTAAAAGATACACATTTAAAACAGACAGACATCGTTTTTTCAATTATCTCTTGTGACTCTAAAAAATACTTTGATGGCTAGAACTAGTGGCATTTTGTCCTGAACACCCTAAGTATGACCAAAATTCATGATTTACTCCGTAAGCAATCCCCTATTGAATTACTCTTGAGTTGTGGCTAAGTAACTTGATGTCTGATTGCCTTTCAGTTTAGCAGATAGAAGTTTTAATGACCTCACACAGTATCCAGTGTTCCCCTGGGTACTAGCGGATTACAAAAGTGCCGACCTTGGTAAGTTCTGCAACTAATACACTAGAATCCACCACACACACTTTTTAAGAAGCCGACGATTGATCATCCGTTCTTCAAGGTTAATCTGCTTTGCAAGAACTTAGTGACTTGCCAAGATATTCAATAATTTGTCAGTTTTATTAGCTTTCTGATTTAAATAAAATGTTTGGTTGCAGAAAAAGATTCTTCAAGAATTCTGGAAACAGCACGTTATACAACGGGATTATGGCTTTATTGAATTTGCCAGTTTGCCCGGCCACAGACGTTTTTCCCCCAGCAAGTCGTTTTTCTTCAAGCTTGCGAGAGCGGCCGTGAAGCGCAGAAAAAATCTCTTTCCCCAGTCCTACCCTTAGCATTTTACGATTAATCCCTTCCTTCCCCGCGGTTAATCTCGATGAACTCAAGACAAAATAGAGGGTCTGTCTTTTTCCTTTTGCACTGCAGCAATCTCTATTAACACCCTTACCATTTTGAAAGATAGTTCTCTTTAACAGCTTACATGTACACAGTATCATAAGCAGCGCGCAGTCTAACGTGTAATATTGGTTTGTTTGTAGATTTAAACAAAGAAGAAACATTCCGAAATTTGTCCAAACCTATAGGAGCCCTAAATGAATCGAGATTAGCCCAGTTGAAGGTATGAAGCATATTTAACTATGTACTTGACTGAATAAACCTTTCGTACCTTTTGAAGATAGAATTTGTTGATTTTTAAAATTGTTGTATTTGCAGGAGAGATGCAAGGAGATGCCTGATCCAAAGTTCTTATATGGTTCGCATTATTCAACGCCTGGATACGTATTATACTATCTTGTTAGAGTCGGTAAGAATTTCTATGAACTGTAGATGTAAAGATTTTGAAAATATAAACCCACGATATCATTCCTGCCTGCTTAATTTTGAAAATAAGGATGTTGCTTTTGTGAGATTTTCATTTTTGTTTTCATTAAATTTCCTTATCCCTTTTGTGCAGTGATGAAGTTTGTGATTGCACTTACATTTCCAAAGCAATCAGTTAGATCCCGTTACATCACTCCGCAATTAAAGTGGATGAATTCTCTTAAGCCAGTGTGGAACGTTTTGAATTTGGGCTTCATATATCGTGTGTCTTTCCAGATGTTTAGTGTGATGTTTTCACGACTTTGTTGCCACTTATTGCAAAGCACACATTTTTCGGTTCCACTCCCAACTCCACACACACTTGAGATCATTTGTGGCGCCACCTTAGCTCATTCAGATATTTGATACTATTTTTGCCGCTAAACTTTCATTTGTTTCTTTTTGTAGCTCCAGAGTTTATGTTGTGCCTACAGGGAGGAAAGTTTGACCAACCGGATAGATTATTTAACAGGTACATCTAGATATTAAAAGTTTGTGACTTTTGACCTATGACACATGACATGACACGTTTTCCTCCAATCGGAAAACGTGTTTGAGCTAGAAGGTACAACTATGTACTTATTGACTGAGTGGGAGGGCCGGACGGGAAAATATTTGGCGTCCTGACCGAGAGCCAAATATTTTCCCGTCCGGCCCGACCTCACTCAGTCAATAAGCATTTTATCATATGACTACTTTTTTTCATTTTCATTCTTTGGTGGAACGAGGCCTCGCGCGGCAGCATTGCTTCGTTTCGAGAGTAGTGACTTTCTTTCTGTTGCTTTGCTGTGAGTAGGTAATTGCAGCATTTCGCCGTCAGAACTCACTGTCGGAATGTTCGCTTTCACTCATTTTCAAGGAAACACTTTTTAGCAACAAAATTGTTTCGCATTGTTTTTGCCGGGTCCGTATGCATTTCTAGTTGGGCCGTACGCGTTTTTTCGGCCCTATCACTTTGACGCGTACGGCCCTCATACGGGACCTTTTTTCTGATGGTTTTCCAAGGAAAATGCTCGCGGGGCCGTACGGATCATATGATAAAAAGTCATACGACACCAGCGGACCATGATGTACCGGTAGTGTGGAAGGAAATCGAAGGCCCTTTCTGGTCAGACATTCTGTTTTTGAAACCAGCACTCCAAAGCTACAATAAGAGCTGTTTCAAGCCAAATATTCCTGCTTTCACGTTAACATACGTTGGGGGAAAATGTTCGTGCTAATTATCTTTCTTTGTGTTCTTTTTAGCATTGGTGAAACCTGGGAGAATGTCTTGACAGGACACGCAGATGTCAAAGAGGTTTGTACAAATCGTTTTGTTTTCGTAGTGAGAAAAGGGAGTTATTAGTTACGGTGACAAATTTTCGAACTGGTTAAAATGTACTTTAAATCTAAGCAATTGTGATGTTGAGCATAGCTATGGTTATTGTAAACATTTACTTGCTTTGACTGCAGGCAAGTTGGCTGTTGAAGCGAAACACGCGCGCTAACCTTTCAAACGTTCGTACAGCTGTTGACTCTTGATTGACAGTAAATGTTGGAAAACCAACAAAAAGATGAGCCTTTCAAGTCTGTGCAAGACAATAAAATGCAAGTGCAATTTAAGAGTCGGGCAAGTTGATTGGCTAACTAAAGACTTCTGAAAACAAACAAAAGAAACAAGGTTCACGGTGTCGCAATTTCAATAGAGAGAACATGACGTTTTCGGCAAACGGCAAAAAAACCCTTAATTTTGTGTTCTTTTCTTCTAATCATTAAATAAATCACACAAAAAAAAACAGAAAAAGAGTATCCTACTATTCACCACAAATACATATTTCCACTCTGCTGTACAAACAGCTGAAGACAGACGGCAAAAGTTTCACTTTTTACCGTTTTTCGCCGTTTGCTGTTAACCCCATGCTTAATTTGCAGCCCATTCTAAATTCAACCTTGGTTAACAAAGGTTGAGTCAACCTTTGTTAACCAAGGTTGAATTTGACACGTCTTAAATTTGTGAAGTATCTCTCTGAGGAATGTATGTTCTTATTTTCAACAGCTCATTCCAGAATTCTTCCAGTCCTCTGGTGAATTTTTGTTGAATAGTCAAAGCCTTCCTCTGGGCTGCAAACAGGACAAGACTAAAGTCATGGATGTTGAGCTTCCTTTCTGGGCAAAAGGTAGAACGAAGGATGAACCACATAAAAATATCTCTACAGAAAACAAATTACACTACTGCAGGGCCGGGTTGTTCGAAAGCCGGTTAACGCTAACCCAGGTTCAAAAGTTAACCGAAGTATCAATTTTTCTTGTTGACAAATGTTTCTCACTTCTTATCTTTTGTGTAGTTTGAGACTGCTAAAGCTCAAAACTGAAGGACAAACTTTATATAAACAGAAAACCTCACCGAAAAAATACAAAACTGAAATCAAAATTCTCGTTAATCCTGGGTGAGCTTAATCAGGCTTTGATCAACCCGGCCCAGGTCGGCACACACTAGGGGGCGTTAAGTAGGGACGCGCTCCTACGTGCAGCGTAGGACGCGTGTTGCAGGGACAGTACGCACGCTGGGTACAAGAAGCGATTATTGGTTCATTTAACAACTTGACGTCAGTTTTTCATGCGTATGTCCTGTTACTGATCATGAATTTCGTCATAACATTGTCAAAGTAGCAGTGGATCCATAGACTACTTTGACAATGCTATGACGAAATTCATTGTCAATAACAGGACAGACGCATGAAAAACTGACGTCAGTTTGTTTTTTTACGATAACAAATTGTCAAATTGTCCGCTCTCGCTCGTTGAAGTATCACAACGTAAATTCATGTGTCTGTTGGCTGATTGACAATGAAAATTAGCCAATAAGCGCGCGAGAATACCTGCGGTTATCGTAAAATTCTATGGGGCGGTTTGAGCAGTGCACACGATGCGAAATTAAAAACTAAGTTCAGTTTGTCGTTGCTTCATGACCCACGAATTCAAACCAACTGAATTTCACGCCCCTTGTGTGTGCCCCATAGACTACATGTAGTACCCAGTGTACCAGAGGTCTTCTCTCGCGTGCGGCGGGAGAAATGCCACCAAATTTTCGTACCCTAGAGTCAAAGAAGTGTACGGCAATTTGGAAGAGGAAAATAATGTTCTAAGGTTGGAATTGAGATGGTTGAAGCGTTTGTTAAAGTCTGATATTTCGCGCATTTCGCATTAGACATTCCATTTCCCCCAATTTCACCAGGGCCTTGTGATACTGCAATATTATTTTGTTTTTATCTAAAACATGTGATCAAGATTTTTCACATTATACCAAAAATTTCTTTATAAGCCGCGTTCGTGTTTGAAACAAGTTTACATGAGTTTTTACTCCAAAGACTGAAAAATAAATTAGAGAATCAAAAAAAAAAAGAAAATCTGGTTTCACCATTTCATGGATTGGTTATAAATACTTACCATAACAATACTTACATTTTAGATGTACTTTTTTTTTATGAATCAGATCCAAGGGATTTCATTCAAAAGAACCGTGAAGCTCTTGAGTGTCCTTATGTCTCAGAACGACTACATCACTGGATAGACTTGATATTTGGATATAAACAAAGAGGACACGAAGCATGGCAAGCAGACAATGGTAAAGCGTTATTACTCTCGCTTCTCAAACTCATGAATAATTCATCAGGTTAAAACAAAGAAAATCGCAACCGTGAAGGAGGTTTGGATACCCGGTCTTAATTAGCGTAGATTTTGACGATTTTACCTCTCCGTTTTCTCCTTAGTTTTTTGTTTCGATTGAGAAGATATATCAAACACTCGAGACAGTGTTTCATCGGCTATCCAAACACCTCGAATTTCGTCAAAAATATTCCGCTGCACGTCGTATTTTCAACTCTCTTCTCGGTGTTTGGAAATCCCGATGAAACACTGTCACTCGTGTTTGATATATTACATCGTAATAAGGAGTTTATGACAAACACAACGCCAACGGGACACGGGAACGTCGCTAAACAAGAGGTTTTTTGAGCAGTAAAATGGCTGTGCACGTGCGTTATAATTCTTGGTACATTTCGTTGCCGTCCTTTGCAAAACAACAACATGAACTGCTGCGTTGTCAAGAGAACGTAAACCACGACAGCTAAGTTTTTAAATTTCTATTTCAAATTATCGCTGTGTTCCAGACACAGTTTTGAGATAGTTTTGACAGTGATTATCAAAGTAAATGACATACGAGTACCGCGAGATTCTTAGATAAATTACAAATTCATTTTTTTAATCGACGTTGTCCTCAGTTTCCCATACGCTGTTATTAGTTACGTTTGAGAGCAATAATATTTTCTTTGTCATTTCAGTGTTCTACTACCTAACATACGAAGGAGCTGTCGACCTTGATAGGTGAGTTTGTAATAAATTAATGTTTGCTAGTTTGTCAGCGAGTTTGTGTTGATTAATCTTCTGTTTTCTTCCATGGACCAGGATTGAAGACCCAAATGAGCGAGCTTCTTTAGAAGCTCAGATCCTGGAATTTGGACAAACTCCTCAACAGCTGTTTACAAACCCTCATCCACAGAAACTGGTAACTGAAACTGCTACATATTTAAATCATTACTGCAATTTGACATATTAATAAAATTAAAAACGTTCTCTGGCTAAAAATGTTATTAAAACGCAAACTTTTGACTGAGAGGAAAGAGGCGTTAGAAATTCCAAAATGCATGAACTCGTTGTACTCGTTTCGTGCGTTATTTGTACTCTAGGAAGCAGAGCTGGATAATAAAGTGTGATAAAAAGAGTACAATAGCCTTAAAATATGGAAATAAACTTTGTGTTTTATTGTAGTGTTGCAAGGAAATATGTCAAGAAAACATGGAATTAAATAATATCATAGCGGTTTATGAGACACTGTAGTATTCTCATCACCAAGTTTCAAGAGAAAAAGAGAAATCAGCTTGGAGAATCTTTATTTTGAGCTTGAGATTGAATGGGTTCACATGTTGTTTATCGAAAGGTAACTGGAGCGAGCCCTAACTCTAGCAATAACCCAACACCGATCAGTAGCAGTGTGCTGAATGGAGAGAGTCGCAGTGAACCAGACACACAGAGTCCAGGCAATGTACCAGTCATCAAAGTTAATGGTAGGTAAACACCACGAATCATTGATCAAATGTTGCAACTGTACGGATAATGCTGCTTTTGAAGAAAATTAACCCACAACTGAGGTTTACCCAACTTTCAGTTTACCGTAGTTCGCTGATAGCTCCAAACCGATTAGCCCTCAACCAGAAGTCGATTTGCCGAAAACACTATTTATTTCCCGTCCTTTAAGCGTGAATTGAGGGCTTCTCGACTTGTGACCTCGCGACTTCTCTGTGCGAGGCTTCAATATCCCACTTGTCACTGGTATGTTCTTGGTGTACGTACTCGCGAAATGACTCGTGAAATGTTCCCTGGTATTCCATTCGAATGCGGAAGGACAGCTGGCTGAATTTCACTTGGTTGTCTTGAAAATGAATAAAAATATCCGTCTTAAGGCTGGTTTTCACTAGCGACGGAGTCGCAGTGGCAGTCGGAGTCGTTAGAGCCCTTACGACTGTGTCGAAGTCAAAAGAATTATAGCGTTTCCATTCTCTTTCGATTCCGGTTACGACTCCGTCGCCCCTGATCAAGTGAAAAATCGATTGTCGAAGTCAGAAGCGGAAGCGGAAGAACCAATCAATCACAAAGCCTGGGATCGAGCATTGTGATTGGTTTATTCTTCGGCTTGTGCTTGCCACTCCGACAATCTAGTTTTCACCAGATCATAAGCGACGGAGTCATAAGCAGAGTAGATGTTCTGGTTCCGATTTTATCGGTGTGATTTTCACTAGATCGTATCGCTCCACGCTTCTGATTATGGACCTTTGAGATTGAGTACGACTTTCCAGTTTCAAACCAGTCATGTTTCCAGAGCCCTCACTTTTCTTGTTGCTTTTAGGTTGAGAGGGTAGCTCATAGGGTGAGATGGGAATGTGACGTGACGTATGTGGAGCCTGTATAAACTAGAATCGAAAAAACGTTCTCGTTCTCGTACTCAAATCTAAAGTCCCCTAATATGACTCCGACTACGACTCCGTCGCTAGTGAAAACCAGGCCTATAGAGAGTTAACTGTACATAGAGTTCCTTGAATGGTAAGTGGTTAGTGATGGAAAACCAAATAATCCGCTTGATATTTCAGTTGATTTTGATGAAGTGTTCAGCCAAAATCATTCACAGTGGACCAACATGGAAAAACTACAACAGACCACCTGTCACAAGCTCCACAAAGAGTAAGACTAGTTTTGTAATTCCGTTAAACAAATATGAAATGTTAATTAACATTTAAATTTCTCCTGCATGCATGGAAGTGAAAACTGATGACTGTCTGGGTGTGGTCCGCAAGTATTGTGAAGTGTTGTGAAGAAATTACGGATTGTGATAATAGACCATTTTACAGTTGTCTGCTCAGTGACCTGGCCTTTGAATGGCAGCAAGGCTGGAGGTGACCTTGCTTTGATAAAGACCTCTCTGCTATTGTCATGTAAATGCACCTAGTTAGCACAAGAACAACTTGATTTACATGACAAAAGCAGTGAGGTCTGTTTCAAACAAGGTCACCTCCAGCCTCGCTGCCATTCAAAGGCCAGGTCACTCAGTAGACAACTGTAAAATGGTCTATTTTGGATAGGGTAACGCTCTTTGTGTTCGTCACGCATTCGTCGAAAGATTGCGTGACGAGCCCAAAGCAAATATGCGTGTAAGGCTAATTCGTAGCTTTTGAGTTAAAGGTAGTCTATTACAGGATCTAAACTCTTCTTACTGGTTTCTGTGCATGCTCTGTTCTCTCGTTGGAAGAATTTCGTTCTGACCAAAACGTCTTGATTGATCAGGTCCATCTTTATTCTTATGACTTACTCCCTTGTAAATCTTGCAACATTCCACCATTCATTACAATCCTTTTGTTATATCTATTATGCATGCAGCATTTTATCTTTAGTTCTGACTTGACGAACTCTGCTTCAAGCTTGAAATCCTTTGTGAACATTTTCATGAACTGTATAATTACATCTTTCTCTCCTACGAACATTTTTCTTCTTTATACCTTGACATAAAATCGTGTCAACTTTAAATTGTGGATGTTGGCAACTCTTAAAAAACGAAAACTCTCCGCATCATACACAAGTAAACACTAGTATTTTTATAATATTACTTTATTTGTTTACATTTGCGTTGATAATCTCCGTGCTAAGTTTCTAAACGTCTTACTTTTAACTATATATCAAATATTAATCGATAGGTCACTGAAATACCAAGGCTACAGAAATGTTCTTGTAAGATTAAGGCAGTGTTCCCAAAACCAATTTTTAAAAGCAAAAGCACAGTCATTAAAAATATTATAAAATGATATTAAAACCAAGCATAAAATATAATTTCGGTGCTTTTTCTGGGGGACCAAGTGCCGTTTCGTAAATCGTGTTTTTCGATTGTTATAAACCAAAAAAAATGAATTAACAAATAAAAAGACAGCGCAATCGAGAGTGCCCCAAATCGTCAGCACGATGCAGTATGTGTTATGTTGCTTGGCAACGTCTGACGAAAATCGCGGGCTCAGTAATGGTACTTGTTGTTGTGGTGAGTGACGGACACTGTATGTATGTTAACCTCATATGTCATGTGTAGGGATGCTTCGTCTTGTTCTGTGAATGTCAATATAACCAACAGTCAGCTCACGCAGCACAGAAGGTAACTACCAGAAAATAACGTACAATCAAGTAATGCATGAACTAAAATACATTCTGTCAGACTGTTGTAAATGTTACATGTAAATTATGGATTTAAACAGACTTAAATTTATCATAAAATGTTCTTTTGAAAAAAAAACGTCTAAGTGTTAAAAGCATCGAACTACCGCTTCAAAATACTTGCAGCTGTAGTCGCATTTTTTAGGATTTTTAAACACTAAGAGAATAACTTTTCATTAGTCTTTTAAAAATCGGTTTGTTTTCCTGACCAGTCCTTTAAATTTCGGGCATATCTGAACTTAACCAGCCACTACCGAACATTTCTTGCTCACTCTGAAGCAGCCAAAATTCTCATATCCTTTGTTAACATGTCTACTCTTGTGACAAGCATACTTTGGATAGAACAGCTACTTCATGCTATTCTATATGGAGTCTTTCCTTTGCCTGTTACAATCGGTCAGCTTCCAAACAGAAGTTTCTATTTCTTCCGCGGTTTTAATTTTCCATTTCTTAGACCTTTTACTGAAGAGTGACAGCTCCTTTCCTAAAGTCTTTCCTTAGTGTCACTCCGTTGTCCCAGGACGGGAAGGGCTGCATCTTTAAAACCTCGGTAATTCAACGATAATCTAGTTTGTTACCGTGTAATTTCCTGAACTGTATTGTTTTAATAATTATTACTGTGCTTTTATGGTCTTTTTAGAGCAGCGTTCAAATTGTAATAGTTAAATAATCTGTTTGTCTTACACTTTTTGTGATCTCTTTGCAGCATTGTAACTTCAGTTAGACTATCAAAGGATTGCAAGCACGTCTTCTCCGTTTCACAAGGTATAAAACCTTCCCCAGTGCATATAATAAAACGGTTAGAATCTCAGGAAAGTTATAAACCCTAAGTAAAACCTAAATTATTTAATTAGAGAAATAATAATAAATAACTTGATGGTAAACATTGTAGTAAGCCAATCAAGACTCTTGCAAGAAGGTGTGAAGCCCTTAACCCACGCCGAAAACTCGAGGAACCCACTCAGGTACAACATTGGATGGTCAGCTAATGACTTCATTAGACATTGCGGCTGTTGCAGTTGCTGTGGAATGGTATTTATTCCAAGGCATTGTTTTTCTTGTCCTCAGATACTCAGTTGAAGATGTACTCGATAGAAACAAGACAGCAAGTGAGAGGAATCAATCTGTCATCTATGGTAAGTTCCTTTGCGCATAAATTTGAGTCTTATTTGGCGACCTCGTTCTATCAACTCGCAAACCAGAACATCCTTTACAGATGGTGTACTTTAAACCTATCTGGCAAACGTTGGAGTCTTGCTTTAACGTAGGCTAAATACTGTCTACCGGCTGACACTACTGGCTAAATGTTGGGATCATTTCAAAACCAGATCCCTAGAATGCGGACGCAAGTCCTCGCATCATTTGCATTATGTACTTTCTTTCAACAGGCCCTTTCGTCTTGTGCCATTATGCCGGACTCAAAAACAATCATAGTTGGATCTTGGGATAACAAAATGTGAGTATTGTTTCAAAGTTAGGCTCTTCCGCTTTATTTCGGGAACCGCTAACTTTTAAAAGTGCTCCTCTAAGATCCTTTGCGTAGCGCCTATGCGTGCAATCTCTGCCTTTTGTTGGTGGGATTAGAAGCGCTTCCCCTGAGTAAATTGTCTTGCTCTAAATCATCTTCAGCAGTTGTGAACTTGTTTTTTATAAAGTACAACTGCCGGTTTCCAAGAAAGCAGTTTTGGTGGCCTTAGAATTTATGACTGTTTACATAGCAGAGTTTCAGACAAGTCAATCTCGTTTGTTTAGTCTTCGTTCCTTACTGCGTAAGCTTGACGAAACGAGCGATTCTCGAGAGTTCCGTTACAGGCTCGATTTTGATTGGTTTTAAATGAGCCGAAGTGGCCACGTGTTTGTAAGCTAGGCATGCGCAATTCAACCGGAAGTCCGATATTTTTGGACTTCAAAACAGGACTTTTCAGGGTCGCTCGTTTCCTGCCCGCTGGTCAAGGAGAGCGAAGACTCTGGGTACGAGGTTGCAGACAAAATCAGGCCAAGCACAACAGAATTTGGAGTTAAAGTGATTTC
Organism: Micromussa lordhowensis; assembly: GCA_964020085.1. Taxonomy (NCBI): domain Eukaryota; kingdom Metazoa; phylum Cnidaria; class Anthozoa; order Scleractinia; family Lobophylliidae; genus Micromussa; species Micromussa lordhowensis. Next base: position 20,306,226 of record OZ026606.1, read on the forward strand.
GAGTATTTTTTTCTTATAGATACATTTATTCTGTGGAGTATGGAAGGGTTGTAGACACCAAGGCGGGACATGATGATGCAAGTAAGTGTTGGTCGTTGGTTGGTCGTTGGTCAAAGTAACTGGTGAAAAATTCAAAACTAAAAATAATCAAAGTGTGTAGAAATATTTGACCTGCGGCAACTACAGGAAAAAGAGCAGCGCCCGGCGAAAGCGGTAACATGCAACCGAGAGAAAAGCGCGGGGAAACATTTTACCAGCTGGAGAAAAGCGCGGGAAAAGCATGCAACCGAGAGAAAAGCGCGGGAAAACATTTTACCAGTGCCGGGTTGTTCAAAGCCCGATTAAGCAGCTAACCCAGGATTAGCGAGAATTTTGATTCCGTTTTTGTAACTTTTCGGTGAAGTTTTCTGTTTATATTGTTTGTCCTTCAGTCTTGAGTTTGAGTAATTTCAAACTACACCAAATATAGGCAGTGAGAAACATTTTTATACAAGAAAAATTAATACTTCGGTTAACTTTTAATCCTGAGTTAACGTTAATCGGCTTTCGAATAACTCGACCCTGGAGAAAAGCGCGAGTAAAGGTGTAGCCTGGAGAAAAGCGCGGGAAACATGAAACCAGTGGCAAACGTGGGAAAGCATTTATTCGGGAGCAAGCGCTGGTGTACGCGCGGGAACACGCGAGGGAAAGTCGCTTGGGGTTTCTCGTATGATTGGCTCTGATTATTAGGCATGTTGCACAATTGTGGTAAAATAAGAGCGAAAAAAAAACCGCAAACCGAAACAAACAAATATTTACTTAACAAGTGTCCTCCAACAATTATTTCATTATTATAAGAAATGATTAAAGAGAGGTTTTTATTATTATTTAAAATTACTTATTCTGGTATTTTACAATGAGTTTTATTTGTGTGTGTCTTATTGTATTTGCATTTTAGTTTCATGTTTGTGTTGGAATGATGGCATCCTTGTTACTGCTTCGTGGGATTCAACGGTTAAGGTAAGTATATACTTACTTAAGAGAGACAACCGTATCGTTTTCGCGTCTTTCGATGGCAAGATTCTTGGATAAAGTGGTAAAACGTCTTTTAACAGAGTCGATTACTTAGAAGGTTTTAAACCTTTTACCGTTTTCGTAACTGCGAGTGTATTTTGTCTAATTCAATTGAAGGTTTGGAAGTTTTTACCAGAACCAGATGGCAAGAAACCGTCGCCGCCTGAAATCCTGGTAAAGTGTGCTCTCTCACATGTTTCTGATTAGTCATTTATTGGTCACTAAAATTATGGAACACGATTGCATGTCTTTCTATGAATGTTCCCGTTATCTAGTTAAATAAACTACCGTAAAGTTGCATAAGTGGCACAATTAATTGATCTATTCTCGCTTGTACATCTTGTTCTCAATTTAGTTTTGTTCTCTTTTCTCCCCAGGCTGAACTGGAGCACGATACGGAGGTAAAGCAGTCTTAAATTCACCGCGGTTAGATTTCTATTGCATTTCTTTATTCTTGTGTATTCATGTCTCATCTGTGATTGTATTTCCAGGTGAATTCTGTTGACCTCGATCCCACAAACACGCTAGTGGTGACGGGAACTATGGATGGTAAGGGTCTGGTGATAATATCAATAGCATTCATTTCTATCTTTACTCAGCCAGCATCCTTCCCGCCATGTCCATCTTTGAAAGAGTCTGAGACTGTGACTATTTTTAAAAAGAAACTTAAAACATTTCTTTTTCGCGATTATTTTAACCGTTAGATAGCGATACGATTTTATCTACTTATTTTTTCGTTACCTAAGATTATATAAATGATTGAGAATTTAAGCTTCTCGCTGTAAGCGCATTGAGAAGTTTAAATGCGCTGACAAATGCATCGCTATTATTATATTATATTTGTATACATTAGTTAATTCCAGCTGTATCCATCCCCCTAAGACAATAGTGTACTGTCCATCCCGGAGGTTGGGCATTAGCCCTCCACCCAATTACCCTTGAGCATTTGACTATGTTTCTTTTTGAATCAAAAGTTCTCTTTGAATACGTCCAGATAGGACAAAAAATGAGACTCTAAACCTGCAGGATGATATATTTTTTTCACCGTTAAGAGAAAGAAGGCCTACTAGGAGTTAATTTCGCCTGAATAAGCTTAGAAACTGGTGGAAGTAAGACGAGAAACGAAGGAAATAAAACATTTCTGAGTCATTACCCGGGGCATTTGCCAGTTTTCAAAAAATGCTGACATTCATGATCTTGCCCACATTTTCTGTAGCACCCTTTTTGTTTTTTTTACTCTGCATTCCTTCTCGACTAGTTTTTTTTAACGTGTTTTGATCGTACGTTTTTTCTACTCAGGAACTGTGATGCTCTGGAACATAGATCAACAAGCAGCAATTAGCCATCACCCAAGTAAGTGAAAGCCTTACCTCGCTCACATTCTACTCGTTTAAACAGTGATATTAAAGGTCGGAACACACTAGGGGACATGTTGCGGGGACGTGAAGCGGGGACAAGCCCTTCGTGTGTACGCATAGAACGCCTGTTGCAGGGAAAGTACGCAAGCTTTTGCACACCATACGGACATTGGTTCGTTTCTATGTTGTAGCTGGAAAAGTTTGCAAGAGCAGTGCACACTGTGGGACATTGATAACTAACTAAAGGCCATTTTGTCCCTGCTTCGTGAACACGAATAGGCCATTTCCGAATTACCTTTAGCCTCTTTCTCAAAGCGAGTCTTGGTGCTCAACCTTTCATATGAAAATGAGATTCCATTCACATGTAAATTAAACTCATTTTCATATGAATGGTTGCGCACCAGGCCTCGCTTTGAAAGAGAGGCTTTAGGTAACTCGGAAACGGTCTATTCAAACCAGCTGTTGCGGGGACAAATTGCAACAGAACGTTTTCGTTTACTTCCCCAAGAAAAACGGGGGAAAGTAAACAAGCCGACTACGCGAAATGCAAGAGGCACGAACGACTTCGTACATGCTAAAAGACTTGCGAGAAAGAAGCCTCTGTTAGCAGGGTATCTTTCACCCAGCGCTACACTTGCAACTTGTTGGTTTTCAAACTTCACAACGAGCCAGTTATTTTTAAGTGACTTCAGTTTGAATACTTGAGCTCATTGGAGGAGTGATTACATTATTACTTTAGAGGAGTGATTTCTTTGACAAGAAGGTTTTTTTATTTTCAGTTCATAAAGAAACAGTAAATGCCGTTCTTTTCAGTCCAGGTAAGTCAGACGTAAATGTCTCAGTTATCAGAGTTAAAAATCTAGTCTTTTTCCCTTTTTAACATAATTTATTTGAAAAACCCAGTTGTTTATCATCTTTCTGGAGTCTGTAGGAATTAATGGGGTTATTCTGGCCTTTCAGATGGGCAGCGGATTCTCTCCTGTGGTGCTGACCACTTCATGAGAGTGCTGGATGTTCATACAGGGACAGAAGTGTATTCTAAAGACGTCGGCGAGGAAATTAGGTGCGTTGGACGGGTGTAAACTCTGCCTTAGTCATTAACAAATATCTTCTGTGAATCATGTGTGTCCAATCGAAAAACAGCGCCAGTTGGGACGTAGCCAGAAAAACATTATCCTAGATCGTAGATACTGAGGGTGTTTATGATGACTATAAACAACAAAAACGAAAAACATTTTCGAGGCAAGTGCCTCGGTTTGTCTCTTAGTAGTTACGGTCCTGCAGTCATTGCGTGTCTTGCGAGTACTCAAAACGTTTCGAGAAAGCACAGGCGACCCAAACTCACGATTCGAGGAATAAGCGATCAAATAGTAATGGTTTATGTACGCGTATCGAGTGTAGACGTATAGACAAAGCTACGACAAACACCTGAAAACCCCCCAAAAACGACGAAATAGGCCAAATGGACAACAGAAACCAGGCAAGATGAGTATATTTTCTTAATTTTACTCAAGAAAAGTAACATTTTATTTCATCGTGCGATTTTATCCTTCGTTATTTTAAATTCCATACAATGCCTTGTAGAGCGCTGAAATTCTCAACGGTCCACTGTGTAACACAACACCGCGTTCTTAAGGCAGTCACGTCTCACTCGATATACGTACATAAACCATTAATATTTGATCGATTCCTCGAGTTTGGGACGCCTGTGGAGAAAGTTGTCACGTGATCATGGAGTCAGAAAGATACATTCTGTTGCGTGGCTCGTCTTATGACCCTCTCAAGAAAACATAAACGCATCACGCTTAATTTGTCTAATCTTCACTTGCTTCCTGCATGTTAATTACCAGATCATGTATCAAATTTTGCAAGGGAGCGCTCCACAATCTGACACCTCGTACGCGTACAGTCCATCTCGAGGTCCAGGGTAATTAACATTTGTTTGAGGATAGGAGTATAGCGTATTTCGTAAATTCTCGTCTTCCAATAAGGCCAAGTGGAACTAGTTTGGATAAAGCTCTGCTACAGTAATCAATCAATTATTTGGTTTGGCAGGTGTGCTGTTTGGGATGGTCAGATGGTACTAGCCGGCGGTGAATCAGGCTACCTACAGATCTGGGACCTGATTAATGTGCAGGAGGTTTGCAGAATTACCGCTCACGAAGGTAAAACTTTACACAGACCCTCTATGAACAGTGAGCGAAAAACGGTGAGCGAAAAATGGGGGGAAAGCAAAGTGCGGGAAGGCAAGAATTCGTTTACTTTCTTGCACCAAGCCTCTCTGTCTTTTTTTTGTCCACCGTTTTTCGCCCTGTACCACAATAGGCCACGTTCGATATATCAATATTCTAACATGGCTCCGAGGCTTTCAGGACAAACTCCTATATTTGGTGTTGTTTTCTTGGTATCCAAGTCTCTTTTGGGAATAGACCATTTCCGATATATTAAAATTCTAACTTGGCTCTGAGGCTTGGGGGAATAAAACAAAAGAAAACACATCGAGGTTGAGGGATGAATAATTAATTCCCCCAAGCCTCGGAGCCATGTTAGAATTTTAATATATCGGAAATGGTCTATTGAGAGACAAAAGAAACTTAAAAAATGTACTAATTTACTAGGCATGTTAGAATATAGAACGTAGCCTACTAACTGAACGCCTGGAAGAGGCTATCGGTGTATCGACCATACCAAAGTGCTGATCCTACTAAACTTAAAAGCAGAGTTTCTTAGTTGCTAAAACGAGAAGAGACCCTACCTGGTCGTGCCCAGTGGCTGAATTTCACCTTCCTTATAACAGGAGGTATCCGATGCATTGATGTATCAACGGATGGTTGTACCGTGGTGACTGGCGGAGAAGACGGCCAGGTGATCATGTGGAAACTCCACGTTTAACAAGATTGCCACGCTCTTAGCCGGAGAGAAACTGATGACAAGGGCAGTACCCGGTCCTCCATGGAACCGCGATTCCAGGATGGCCCGGGGACAAGAGCTGAAACAAAGAAAGCCGGGGGTCGTCTTGCAGATAGAGATCCCAGGGGAAGGAGAGAAGTTGTACATTTGTTATTCTTGTCATTGTTCAATCGCGTGGCAGCCATCTTGAAGAAATCTGCGTCGAGGAGAACTCACAATGAATTAATTAAGATGCAATAATAACGAGATATGGCTGTAAAACAATCAAAGTACTATGTGAAAGAGGTTATATTCTAGTTTCATATCATCGTGGTAAAAAAATGAAATAAAATAAACGCTATTCGGGCTATTGATCAGGTTCTTTGCAGACAAGTCGGCTTCATTCCACAGAAGCCGCGCATACCTGATTATACGAGTTTGATGAAGGGAAATTTCATAAACGTCCAGATTTATTGTGTAAGAATATATTCAGTTTTCGAATGTATAGATTCATGGAAAGAATTTTACTCTGTAAATAGTGTCTTTGATCGCTAGAGGCCTATAAAACTAACAAATATAACAGAATGTCGCAGGTTGCGTTACTTTGCGACTGTTTAAATATAGCGAATAATATAGTTGTACTGTTATTGTTATAGCTAGAAAGCAGCGATTTCCAATTTAGATATCAAGGTGTTTTATATTATTTATTTGGGGTAGATTGCTCTCCTCAGCGAAGTTAAATACATTAGAAATGTCCCCTATTTCTTATTGATGACTCCATTGGTTTGAGGACCATAACCTCGTCCCTCCCTTCTTATTCTCAAACCTCCTTGGGAATTAGTTTCGTTTTGTGGAACAGTAATTTCACGGGGTTGTTTAAGTACAGACAAACTTTAACCAGCATTTTACGCGTTATAGTATTCTTAGTGTTCGCATCCTTCAAACGTAGAGCTCAAGTGAGAAGGAAAACGATACGATTCTGTGTGTTGAAACACAAATCTCTGAATTTTTTTTTCTCCGTAATCATGCAATAGAAAAAAGGAGGTCTAAGAAGGAAAGTGAAAAGTGACTTTATCTTTCATCGTGAAAGGTGGCTAATTGTACTTTATTTGTACACTAAGATGAATTTTACAATTAAAAATGTGTTTGAACGTGGAGATGAGTTTTTTGTTACACTCTACGATTTCCTTGAACGGTCAAATCCGGGAATTAAAATAATCACGGTTCGAGGTACAATTACTGACCCAAGTTGGTCAAAAGGAACATATGTAACAATGAATAATCATAAAGTGTGCACTATCCAACATATAGATAGTCGACTACGAGTAGTTGGTTAGGCGGGACAGCGTGAATACTTACCTGCTAGCCCATGGAGAGTAATTTATTTGGTGAACAACCTTATCCAACAAGAGAAGGTTATAAACTAAAAAATTGGTTCATGCTTTATATTGTAGCGCGCGTATATCGAGTTTTATTACTCGGGCTTTCCAAAAAACGCCCGAGTTGAAATTTCGGCTTTTTTTTTTTTTTTTTTTTTTTCGTTCAGCCACAGTTTGCAATTCTGTAATTAATACGCATGCGCGAAGATTTTATTGATGAGCACATGGCATGGTGTAATGGCGGACGGAGAAGAGTTTATGCGGAGGAAGATCAGCACAAATACTGTGTACGGATACAAAACGGATACAAAATGTGCACACAGCGTTCGCGGTAGACCCACAAACCTTAAACGCAAACCTTACGAGAGTTCTCTTTATGAGCGAACATTTATGAGTGAACCTTTCATCGAGAAACATGCTATATCAACTGAGTTACGTAATGTTAACGAAAGAAAATAGAAAAACTTAACGATACATAAATATACCTCCGATTCCCTCAAAATTTGGTAATCGAAAGGATTGATGTTTAAAATCTTGCAGTCTTTATCAAAAATTGTTCGTATAAATTCTCTTTGAAAAGGTAGAACTCATTCGTTTTGTCGATGTTTGTTCCGAAATGAATATTTAATCACAGGAGTGAAACTTGAAACTCCGAAAAATGCCTCCCACGTAGACGAATGATTATGTAAGCAGTAACTCCGCGCTTAGGTTTGCTTCTGATAAACACTCCACTTTGCTTTAAGTTAACTTCACTTACTTTACCTTCCGGTTACCTTTAAGTTGTATGTTAGATTAATTCTATATTAATCACAGGCGGCCGAATGCAACACCTCCATATGCTGCAAGCAAGAGTCACGTTTTCGCGTAGATGTAACAATATATGCAATATGTCACGCTACGCTGAACTTTCGCATAAAAATGAAAAAAGAGATAACTCCTAACATTTTGACCAAGCCCAGGAACATGTCTTCAGCCTACATAACAACTATGTTTTCAAACTTCTGCTTGTATACATAAGTAATAACCCTGCATTTTCAACATACCGATACAGAAACAATTACAAGCTAAATCCTTGCGAAACTACGTCCAAAAAAACCAGCGTTTCTCCCATTCTCGTCCCCAGAGCCTACGATCCTTTTGGCCTGTGGTTGGGATCGAGAGCTCTGGCCGGACCCGATTTTCTGAGCATGCGCAGAGTATTCGTTTCGCATTGTCAACCAATCAGATTTGCTGGATTTGACGGGAAGTCCGTGATTCACGGACTTCCGGTGTTGGACCAAACCAGAGCTCTCGATCCCAACCACAGGCCAGAAGGATCGTAGGCTCTGGGGACGAGAATGCGTTTCTCCCAAACATAAAGCCCGAGTGAACGCAAATATGCGTCTAGTTATTCAACAAATTGTAACACTATCCAAATATGGTCATGATGCTCTCGATATCTGTCATCCGCAGGTAACAGATATCCGGCGGTATACGTTGCTTCGTACGTGGGAAGAAAAAGTGAAGTGAGAAAATGTCGACAGAGAGATTTAAAAATGTTAGGCTGTTTTTGTTATCAATTTGTTGAATAATAAAACAATTATCCTGCTCAATCTCGCGGAATATCGTCTGATTTTAGCCGACTCGGCCTACGGCCTCGTCGGCTAAGTATCAGACGATATTCCGCGCGATTTCGCAGGATAATTGTTAAATGGATGCACGCGTGAAGTTTGGAGAGCACGAGAGAAGCGTAAGAGTTGCTCGAGTTGCAACTCTAGCTTCTTGAGTGCTCCACTCTCCAGACTTCCCTAGTGCATCCATGACTTGATAAACAGGAACCTATTCTTTTTAAGCGAGACGTATTGTGACGTCAACGCTTTAAGCTGAAACTCAAACTGAAAACTTTATTTATACTCGAGGGCCTGGAGCTTATTAGGCTCCTAGCTTAAGTAGCTAATGAGTCGAGTATAATGCTAACAAAACAACAAAGCTGGCGCGCAGCATTCTTTTGGATAGTGTTGTCTCACTTATTTCGCCCCGAGCTTATGTCGCACACGGTTTATCCCGAAGCGAATTGCACACTGGCAGATAGTAAATGAAACTTCGCCATCTTTGGTTTCGGGAATTAGGTTGGACCACTATGTTATAATATTTTTTTTAAAAAAAGCAAAAAGCTAGCAACTGCAGGAAGACCATTCTATTAAGGGATAAACCTGCGATCATGCCCTCCTTCACTTATAATCCTTCTCCCTTTCCAAGAAAAGCCCGCCTGATCGCAGGTTAAGGCGGGGGTAAAGGTGAATTTAAGTGAAATTTTGCTAAGTTTAAAGAGAGGTTGAAAGGGAAAAAAAGGGTTATGGAACACCACCAGACAGTTGCCCGACCGCACAATGGCACCCCAGGTTGTTGGGCAACTGTTTTGAGTGTATGTACCAATTTTTAATTTCAAACTCTAATTTTAATTTAAAACAACAACAAATCTTCAAAATTTCCTATTTCCATCAATTTTACTAATCCTTTGAGAAAAACTATTTCTCTCCAAATATATCTAAAAATCACCAAAAAATTTACAAAACAACCCAAAACATAGATATGTGAGATGAGCATAGAGATTCTTGATTGCTTGAAACGTAAACGAGATATTTGCATTAAAAACATAATACCCAGCCAAAATACGGCTTTCGGGTTTACCCCCGCCTTAACTAAGGGATCAACCTCGTCCCCAGGGTCCCCTCAACTTTTCAAAATGAAAGTGGTCGACTCGGCGTTTTGCAATTCAAGACATGTGGGTAGCGGTCAGTCGAGTATGAGAGCCAGAGATTACAACAGGAGACAAAGATAAACTATCCATTCTTTTCATTCCTTTATTTCCTGTCATCCTATTGAACAAGATTATGTGTTCCCTATGTCTAAATCTGCGCATGCGCCTTTATATAATTAGCGACACTTTTTCCCATGCATACTGGGTACCTCTCAATCTCGTTCTTAGAGGTCGCGTTCCCCTAGTCCCTTGCAGGCGTGAAACGAGAAACGTGAAACGAGTTCTCGTTTCACGCCCGCAAGGGACTAGGGGAACGCGACCTCTGGGAACGAGACTTTTAAGAGGTGTCTAGAAGAGCGTCCCATATCTGCTTATAACATCTTATTAGAATTCATAAATCTCCATCCGGAACGATTTTTTTGTTTGCCTGTTTTTTTGCTTTTGTTTTTCTTCTTCAGTTTTATTGTGAATTTAAAGTTATTGTTCCCGAAAAGCCCCAAAGGAGGTTCAATAAAGTATGCATGCATTTATAAGCGGGTTCATCTAACGTCATCCCATTGCAAAATTAAAGTAATGTGTTAGTTTCATCAGATATAATACCCTCTAAGAACTTGACGTTTTAGAACGTTTTAGCGTGTTTTGACGACAGACTGAGTTTTTCATTTTGTTACGGACTCCTGTTTGATTTTCCAATTTTTACGTCCAGTAAAATTCAAATGTTATTGTTTTTGTTAATGCAGACCGCTCGGGAAGGCTGTCGCGTAGGTCAAAACGTGAGCTTAAGTTTAAATATCCGATAGGGGAATCCCAAATGACAACTTCGCGTAACGTGGAATATCCGATCGGGGAATCTCGAGTGACACTTCACGTACCATGGAATATCCGATCGGGGAACTTAAGTGACACCTCACGTACCATGGAAAATCCGAAAGGGGAATCTCAAGTCACACTTAACGTACCATGAAATATCCGATATTAACACGTCACGTACCGTGGAATTTCGGATACCGGACTCCCGTAAAACTTGAAGTACCGTGGAACTTCGGCCAAAACACAATAACACGAGATGAAAGGAAAATCAACTTGACCGGTTGTGCTAGCAGGCGGTGCGCCGTTAATCGTAGCAAATTAATCGGGATGAATAAGACAATTTCCGGGCCTTGACGCGCCGCGTTTCAAGGAGGTGTCCGGAGACAGGATTTTCCTTGCCACGGAAAAAGTCCGAATCGGGAAAAATACGGTTCCTGACACGCTGCGTACACGTCGCGTTTCCTGGAACATGATACTCCCGGATTTGCCCGTATTCTCAAAGAATACGGGTCCGTATCGTGGGATTTCCGGACCACGACACGTCTTTTTTCACGCAGTGGAACTGAACAGATCTTATAACTGAATTCAGGAATATATATATCTTATTAGACGTTTTGGTGTGTAGTATCGCTGTATATTTTTACGAGTTGTGCGGTATTTTGACGAGCCCGTAGGGCGAGTCAAAATACAAACAACGAGTAAAAATATACAGCGATACTACACACCAAAACGTCTAATAAGAGATTTATTATCCAACGTTTCTTTTCCCAAAATTCTGACTTGCCAAGGTTTTGAACTTCACGCGGCCGGGAGGAATGAGACGAGTACAAATATCGTGTGATATTTGTACTCGTTTCGCGCGATATTTGTACTCTACGAAGCAGAGTTGGATAATAAAACCACATCTTACTCAACAATTTCTGGGACTTGACCAAACAAAATAACTTGCTGACAACCATTTCTACACAAGCTCTATACAGTCCCTATTTCAATTTGCCAACAACATCCCAATTTCCGCAGCACTTTCATAGCTTTGGCTGCACTAGTAGTAGAAAAAGTATTAAACCTCGGACATACACGCTAACTAATACCCCCACTATGGTACAAGGGGGGTGTTGATGGAAATTTCCCCTCTGGGGTTTCGTTCTGTTAAGGCACAGCTACATCAATTTACATTGATTAGATAGCCCTGAGCTTGCTCTACAAGAAGTAATCATTTTGTTGGTTATAACGTCACATGTCGTCAAATGACGTCATTTGATCCTCCATCTTGGATTCGCCATCTTGGATTTCACGATTTTCTTAAAAGGTCAAGAAATAACGGAAATTAATGCAAAATCACAGGGAGCACACAGATCTTGCTGAGTGGGAAGAGAGTAAATAAAGGAATGAAAAGAATGAATAGTTTACCTTTGTCTCCTGTTCTCTTTTCTTACGCGACCTTGCAGGGAAAACCGCTACCTACAAGTCATGCGGAAGTCATGTCTCCGGAGATTTTGAATCCGCAATTTAGAGTGGGAATTAACTTTGAATCGGGAAACTTTTGAATCCGGAGAGTTTTGTCATGTAAAATATTTTCTCTCGAAACCAGGATATTTTTCCGTCAGTGATCTCTCGAGATCTCTGATTTCGACTGATTGAATCTGGACTGAATGAAAAAGACACCACGTCGACACAACGTGCAACATGTGATTCCGTTGAGTGACACTAATGACATGTGCATGAAAGAAGCCAGTAACTGCAACCACCGCGACTACTGATACTACGGCCAAGAATATGGATACTTTATATTATTATTCTTTGAAGTTACCTGAAATCCAAAAATTAGTTCCAATTGTGCCCAAACAGGAAAAGAATCTAAACCCTCGACTCCAAAAGCGCAACGGGGAAAAAGGTCGAAACGCCTGGTCAAAAGGGTGTCTGATAAAGACCGATACAGTATATATACAGTAATGTGAATCACCCCCTGGGATTCTGTCACGTCATTATAATGTGACCATTGTTTTTTTGATACCCGATATGTCACAATGACAAGGGATGTTCCTGCCAGTGAAACACGCGTGAACATGCCTGTTGCGCATCCTCGCGACATGAGATTTTCACGCAACAGTCGCTAAAGGAAAAGAACCTGGAACCATCACAACACCGTGACACTGGATTCCAGCAACCTGGATTCTGCATTACAATTATGGTTGGATTCCGGATTCCATTAGCTGTATTCCGGATTCCAAAGCCGTGGATTCCGGATTCCACAGACCAAAATTACCTGGACTCCGGATTCCGGATTACCTTACATGAGGCGATCAACAACAACTTTTATTTCAACACGATGGTGATTAAAGCGTTGCCGCTTATGGGGTCGTGCATTTAAACTAAGACCTAAGGAATAAAAATATATTAAAATCGTCTCAATAATATAAAAAATCGATGGCACGATCGAAAACCTGGGCGATTCTGGAGAAGACCAGGACAAATGCCTGGTTGGACAGCATGATTGGCCCCAATAGCGTGGTAAGCGCGGAGTGGAAAGAAAACTTCAGATTGTCTCAACCTACCCCTAGCTTTTTTTGGCGACGTTTTGTTTCTCGTTGTTCTCGAAGAAACAAACATTAATGTTCCCGGAGTTGTCGTCATTATAAACGCCAACGAATCCGAATACTCTAAAATTGATGAATCCGAAAACATTTACGAATCCGGAAAAATCGCCTCTACTGTAAACCTAGTCTGAGGGGCACCGATATCAACAAATCTCGACACGAATGGAGAAACAACACAGACCTATACTGATATAATGTATATACGAAATAATTATAGATTTTCTAGATTCTGCAAATAAATTAATGATAAAGTCACTATTGGAAGGCTTTCCTCTTCAAAGGTCTTTCATTAGAAGGAAAAGCTCCCTGGACGAGAGTTCATTTTCCCTTCCATCTTTTTCCGTGTTTTCTTTTTTTACCGATGACGTCAAGTATTTGGACCGACTGTCACATGACATCGTGTCTTGAGTACTCACGGAAAATGGCGGACAATTTAGGGTTTTCAGGGTCATCTGCCCCTGTACAACCCGATACAAGTGAAAATGCACCTTTATTGCAAGAACAAGAAGATGCGAATGTAGATCCAGGACCTCCTCCTCCATTCATAGCTAGTAAGTGAATTTTAAAGCTAAATTTAGAGCCTTAGTAAGCTGTAAGACTGCGATGATTTCGTTCCTGTTTGCTTTCAAAGTTACGTGTGTTGCGAAATGCATGCTGAGAGTTCTTCAGATTTACTGGACCTTTCACTGAATAAGCTATTTAACCGAGTTAAAGGATAGATCAAGTTTTATGTAAGTTCTGTTTGAAATAAGCTTGCGATTTCAACTCTGTTTCGTGGGTACGGTTTTGTTATGATGCGAAGAATTTCGTCCTCAAAAATGTTAAGCATGATTGACTTCGAGAAGCTTCTCTTTCGCGGATTTGGCGGTAATCACTTCCTTCTAGCACTTTGTGATTTGCTACAAAAAAAGAATACGGATAATGACTATAAGTTAATGACAGAATGTTATTCATACGGAAGTTGTTCTTTAGATAATTTGTTCCGTCGTATCCTCAGTGGATACCAAATTTTCCTTGCTAAAGTACATGCAGTAAGTTGTACATTATAAAAACTGAACTTTCAAGTGTTACATGGAAAGTGTATGCCTTACTAGTGTTATACAACCCTTTTATTATTATTATTATTATTATAGACGTATTATAGACGTATTCGGCTAACGGTGTTTACATCCTTGTTGCCACCCAATTCATGTGATGATTTATTTTGGAGGATACAATTGTTCTGTTTGCACGTACCCTCATGCACTCAGTTGCGCGTAGCTAATTGCACAATTGTAACCTTCCAAATGACTCATCGCGTGATGTTAATTGGGTGGCAACAAGGATGTAAACACGTTAGCCGAATACATCATTCTATTATTATTAATTTTTTTGGGATAGTGTGGCCTGTTTGGCATTTTGGTCAAATTAAAATTACCATTGAAGGTTATTTTGACTTACTTAATTTTTAAGCCTTTATCGCACTAAGGAATCCTCATTTTGTTGACCTTTGCGATCTCGAAGCATTGCTATGAGGCCTCCCAATGGGGGAACCATGTTGTGTGTTGCATCCTTTTGTGTGCCAATGTCGCCTAACCAGTGGAAGCAAATGTCACTTTCATTTTTTCGCATGAAATCATATGTCGCTGTTGCTAACAGCCCCTGTAGCGTACTAACCCTCTAAAATAACACAGCTTGTTGTTTAATTGTCAGTTTTTCAGTGTTTATGTTCATCGTCTCTGTTTTCTGTTATTGATAATCATTTACACTATTCATTCAAGTCTCACTATCGTGATCGCATTTCTATTAGTATGTAGACCTTTGTATGTGTGTAGATTCCTTAAGACATGTATTGGTGTTTATCCACTCCAAGTTTATATGACTATTCTGAACACTTTTAAAACTCCTATTTTAAAAATAAGCAAGAGCAATATAGTATGTTGTATGAAATCAGTACAATGGTTAAGAACAAAAAGTGCACAAACAATTTGCCTTCCTCATCAAAGTGCAAAACATGATGGTGTCCACATCAACTGTATCCTCCTTCTCATCAACTTCTTCATCAGACATTCCAGCCACTTTGTTTAATGAGCCAAGCTGATTATCAATTTCAGCATGTGAATCTTTTTCACCATTTCTAAGGGCAGTTACTCCTTCAATTACCTCTTCTGTCAAAAGTATCTCTTTTTCCCCAACTGGAACAATTTGATCCAAAACAAGAATCACATTCCTTTGGCAAATCAACAATTGCAAATGCAATTTCTGGTGTAGAGAAAGATGTTTTTTGATGCGCGATAAATGTTGATCTTGAATAAATGAGGCTTGTGTTCATTTTGGACTATGGTAGAGCTAACAACTTTGAGATAGAACGGTGACGAGCTTTGCGTTTGCATTTGTGCTTGTGCTTTCCTTTTCCATATTTTTCAATGGAGAAAAAGAAAAATCAGAAAAATCGCAGTTAACAGAAGCAACTGACTAGTGATCACTAGTTCGTGAAAAACGCCAGGAAGATTATTACTATGCTGTGGATCAGCTCTAATAGATCAGACCAGACCAACTTTGACGGCCTTAGCCTGGATGCCTGCTTGCCTGCAGTTGAAATGACCAGTCACAAGGCCAAAGGTCACCAATAGAGGCAATTTGGGATTTTCTAGTTACCAGGCCAACCATGTGTTACTCTTGTGGACCTGTCATGTGATGGTTATTCCTTCAGGGTGTATTCATCGGAAAAGCGAACAAGTATCTTACAGCCTTAATAAGAGAAAACAAACTTCTACATAGGAAAAAAAGTGGGGTCAATGTTACAAAACTTATCATTTGACATCTATTACTAAACAGATTCTATCCAAATGTATGTGTTAACTGGTTTATGATGAGTGCAATATAGAAAAAATCTGGCAAAGGTTTTTGCAATGAACCTGTATCATTGGATTATGTGTGGAGGGTCCCCAATAGGGTTCTTCAATCCCGCCATCCCGACCGGAATTTTCCCTCAATCCCGTAATCCCGACGGTTTCTAAGGGCTAATCCCGATCCCGGTCATATTTTCCGATCCATGGAGTTTCGTTCCAGATTCCCTCACAGCAGACCCAAGCACTGACTGTTAGGTTCAATTAGCAGTATCTCTCTGCACTAAAACAATGATCTATAGTTCATTTGTTTTTCATGACTGGTTTTAAACAAATTGCGTCAGTCAATCAGTCATTTTTATGGTCTTTTATAGCTCGTTTCTTTTTCCTTTGTTTCTTTTTTCTGTTTTGCCTCTTTTGTTCGATAACGCCTGCCTTCTGGATCACTTCGATCCCTGAAAAACGTGTCTCTTGGAGATGATAGCGATCAAAGAAGAGCATAAAGGGTACATATCCAGCATCGTAGCTAGTAACAGGCCAACCGAGGCACTTGCCTTGGTCATTTCTTTGGCTTTTGTTGTTTATAGTACCTGATACCTAACCTAGGAAGAGAACTCAACCATGGACTGCATTGCCTCAGTCATAAGTTATTCATAGACATTGCCTCAGTCAAAATTTGTTTCTGGCTACGGCCCTGATATCACCACATGCCACGGCAAATTCACTGTTCACTACACATATGGCACAATTTTCAGCCATGGCAACAATCATCTGGAAATTCCAAAGTACAATTGTGCTCAACAGATGCTGAAACATATACTCTTTTCGACCCCAGTTTAACCAGTGCTGCATGTTCCGGCTCAAAATTCCGTAATCACCGGTAACCAAAGCGTACTATAATAGGTTGAAATAAGGGCCTGTATGGATTTAAATTCCGAACGAAAACTATTTCTGTTTTTCTTTAAAAAGCTACGATAAAGTTCGAGACCTCTCATGGTGGTGTCCTTTTTATGTCGACGAAACGCTTCTGTAAGCCATTTGAGCGATTTTGACGCGTCTAAAGAGTATGCGTCACTGCCCAAAATTTCTCCTTACGAAGAAACGAATTTCCGCTCTTCCCATTCTCATAAAACAAAGCTGCGCAGCTAATAACATCGACAACATCATTGTGGATGTTAACTGACATCGCTACGGCGCGTTAAACTACTCAAACGATAACTTAGCTAGTCTCCCTCTCGTCGAATATCCCAAGTGCACCGATCAGGATCTGTATCAACTTGACACTAGAAATATCACGGTCAAATAACAAAGGGGTCAAAGGTCACAAAGACATTGTGAAATTGGATTCTCATTACTGCCAAGGTTCACGAAAATAGGCCACAGATCACCATAGGGGTCACAGAGCAGCGTGATAGGGTCGTAGAACGTAGCCTGCGTCGCAGACAGACAAAACCGCCCGTATAGACGGACTATACCGGGGATTTCGTGACACCTCCAGCTGCAACGCAGGCTAGGAAAACGTGGATATCAACTAGGTCATTGTTCGGCTATTTCCGATGTTAATAAGATGAGCTAAGATGACAGCTTGATTTTCTTTGCATATTTCAGTCTCTGGAATTCCCGAATCTCGGTTTCTTTAAAGCGACATTTCCCGATTCCTGCCTGTTAAAATCGCCAAATCCCGTGTCCCGATCGAAACTACAATCCTGAATCTCATCCCCCTTTTCCTTCAAAATCCTGAATCCCGGCCTTGAAATAGGCCAAATCCCGGATCCCGAAAAACCTATTGGGGACCCTCTGTGTGCTTACTTATACTGAGTTTGATAGTGTGGCTTTGATAGCTACATGTAAGTTTTAAATGAAACAGAAGTAAATTTCCTTATTTACCACAGTTTCATTGAAATGGAAGAAAGGAAAATGGCTCTGTGTTCAATCAGATTGTTCTGTTAAGCAAACAGTTACAATGTTGATATATACAGTATGAATAGGAAACATTCCTCTCTCATCAGGTTATATTTTTAGAATACAGTTGGTTTTCTCTGCCCTCAATTGAGTCATTTTCCCTTCATGCTGAAAGAGCTACCTTGTGGTGTTTAAGATGATCATTATGTTCTCTTTGTGTTTGTTGTAGGTCCACCTCCTCAAATTCCTGGAACACCCCCACCAGCTTACTCGGAAATGCCTCCACCATATGCCCCACCCATGTCCATGAACACAGAACCGTCTGTGATCTGCCGAGTGTGTCAACAGCTTATCTACATCAGAGGAAGGGAACACCAGCGTGTGGTGAAGTGTGGCAACTGTCAAGAGGCAACGGTAGGTAATATAGTTTTTTCGCAAGGACATAACAAGTGTGATTTCTTTTAGCAGAGACTGGGTAAAAAGATTAAAAAACCATAAGCTTTTGGCTATCAGTCTATAGCCTTTCTCAAATAAAATGTTGGTGTGGGAATGAAAATACATTATATGCACAAGGCTGTCACTAAGCGCTGGCTAACAGCGAAATCCGCCAGCTGAGAAAGAGGTGATTGCCCGCTGGATTTTGGTGAGCAATCACTTGGTAAAGGACAACAAACTGTTTTTAGGTTACACACATACGGTCCTTCCATAGCTGAACCATATTGATAAATAATAATAATAAATAATAAATTTGCAATTTTATATAGCGCATTTATCTATATATATAATCAAATGCGCTTTACAACACTTTGTGGGGGACTTTGCCAGACTGCTCCACGCAGTTCACAATTTTCATGAGAAAGTACAGTATGATATACCGGTGCCCCCAGGTCAGAATAAGTGATAAGCCATCACACCGGGGACATTCCCCTACTCTTTCCGAACAGTGCGTGGGTTCTTTAACGTCCCACACCAGAACCATCTAAATGAAAAGTTTGGAATAAATTCCTGACTATCTTGAGTATCAGTGCCACCTTGAGATCTTGTTTTGAGCACTTGTTTAGCTTATTCTCTTTCTGTGTACTGTATCCGTCACCTTGTAAACGCGAAGCTTGATAGCCCAGCATTCAAATCATTGCAAAAGATTGGGGACAAAAATAATTATTATTTAAGGTCTCTTACAAAAAATGGGATGGCTACCGTTTGCCGGCTCAATGAAAATCATAGCCGTGAGATTGTTTTCTTAGCTACAACTCTGACTATACAAAAAGAGTGCCGAAAAAAATGCAAACTAACATACAATAGAATTGTGAAAAGTACTAAGAAGAATGTGACTGATATCTAAATTACAATGAAGTGAAATATTGCCTAGGCAACGGTTTTGAGTTGTTATCTGCACCCACAGTTTCATAAAGTCTGAATGACCTATATTTTATAAATAAGGACATACATAAGTTGTTTCATACCTGTTGAAATTTATTTCTCTCTAAGGTTACATATTTTTCAGTGACCTTGTCTCAGAAATTAGATTAGGGCTGATTGGCCGTCATGGTCAATCCTGTTTATTTAGAATACAAAATTGCTTGGCCTGACTCTGCATGCTAGGGGGGTGTAATTTCTTCAAACCATTGACGCCAGTGCTGCTTGAAACTGTCTGTGTAAAAACCACCTCTGCTAGTCATAAGTACTAAAAAAATGACACAATTATACATGTAGGCTCTTACCCTACTCTTCCTGAGAAAATTTTTTATTTTGTTTTCGTAAAAAAAGACAAGTAACAAACCGACAAATTGTCATCTTTTGCGCATTTCTTGACAGGTGATGAGGGGCTCCGTGAGGCTGGGGGTTTCTGAAAATGTTTTTTCACACTTGCATTCAAATTGCGATGAAGCTATGGCTGCAAATGTCGAAAGAGAACCTGATCTTGCAATGAATATTGAGGACTCAGGGAATGAAGAAAGCGTTGATGGGTTTGAGGGTAGATGTAGTGACGATAGTGATAGTGATGTAGATCGAGTAGGCTTAGAGGACGATGGCGGTGGCCCAGGACCTGGAGGAACAGATGACGAAGAAGAGGAAGCTCGATGGACAGCAGATCTGAGTGACTTCCACGTCCCAGACTTCCAAGCAGCAACTGGAATAACTTTTAGCTTACCTGCTAATCCCAATCCACTAGATTACTTTGTAGAGTTTATAAGTGATGATTTATGGGATTTCATTGTTGAAGAAACTAACCGCAACGCTCGCCAAAAGCTTTTTGATTTACCCCAGCGTCTTGCTAAATTTGTTCCTGTTACACCTGCAGAGATGAAGGCATATGTGGGAATTAATGTAATCATGGGCATCAATGTTCTTCCCAATCTTGCTTTATATTGGTCTTCTGATGATTTTTTTGGTAACCAGGGTATTAAAAAAGTTATGCCTAAAAATAGATTTCAGGAAATAAGTTGTTATTTACATTTTAATGATTCTACTAGTGAACCTGCTTGCGGTACTCCTGGTTTCGATCGCCTTTACAAGATAAGACCGATTTTAAACTCTGTGTTGAAAAAATGTCAAAGTAATTTCAAACCAACCAAGAATCTTTCCATCCATGAGGGTGTAATCGGTTATAAGGAGTCAAAGGTACCTTTTAGACAAGACATGCCTGCTAAGCCGAACAAGTCTGGAATCAAAGTTTGGATGGCAACTGACTCAAGTAATGGGTATGTTTTGAATTTTCATGTGTACCTAGGTAAAGAAAATGATGTTCGTCGGCACATTTATGGGCTGGGCTATGAGGTAGTAACTAAGTTGGTTAGGCCTTTCATGAACAGGAACCATCATGTATTTTTCGATAACTTCTTTACAACAACTAAGCTGTTAGAACATTTAGAAGTTAATGCTACTTTTGCTTGTGGAAAGGTCAGGTGCAATCGTAAAGATTTGCCAGCATGTGCAAAAGACAAATTGCAAGCTGGGGAGAAGTTGGTTCGCCAGAAAGACCATGTAGTTTTCACTAAGTGGCAACACAAACAAGAAGTTAGTGTAATGAGTACTATTGTAAGTCCATCAGCTGATGATGTTGAAGTCAATCAGGTTGTGAAACCAGTTGTAATTGATTTGTACAACAAATCCATGGGGGGTGTTGCGCATGGTGATCAGTTGTGTGAGTATTCTGTAGGACGTTGTTGTTACAAGTGGTATAGGCGTATTTTTTGGTTTTTGATTGATATTTCAATATGTAATGCTTTTGTCCTCTGCAATTACCGTCGGTTAGGGGAAGGTCAGTGTAAACTTAGACAGTTAGACTTCAGGTCAAGTCTTGGTAAGCAATTGATTGGAGGGTTTTCTACCACAGTGTCTGTAGCACAATCGTCAAAGCGTCGTAAGATTGAGACGTTTGCACTTGAGCAGGGAAATTCGTCAAAACATTTTATTGACAAAATTGAGGGCAGGAAAAGACAGTGTGTTCAATGTAAGAGGGAGGGTGCAAAGACTCCCAAAGGTCGACCCATAGAAACTAGTTTTGAATGCGTGCAGTGTAGTGTAGCACTTTGTAAAGAAGTTTGCTTTAATGAGTATCATATGGTGTAAATTATTTACATATCTTAATGTAAATACAGTCAAACCTTCGTAAGAAACCACCCCAAATGTAAAGCCGGTGGTCGCTTACAAGAGTTTAGACCATATCGAGTGACAATTTTGCTTTATTAGCAGGGCTTGACACTAACAGTAGCCAACTAGCCACAGTCTAGTAGAAATTTAGTTTTAGCCAGTAAGTTTTTTATTTCCACTTACCACTTTGGCTAGTAAACAAAATGAAATTGGCTGAACTTGTTTCTGTTTTCCTCAAGGAAGACATGTTGAAAGAAATATTTGACAAACAAGACAGCATTTTCTGATAGCACACACTGGTGTTCTTTTTTGTTAGAAGTAGAACAAAACATAAGCTTCCTGAGAAAATCGTGCACAAAATAGTGCACAACTGTAAAGGGATAACATTTCATTTAGTTTAAGAACACATGGGTGATTTGTCGTGGTATACATACTCGTCTGACAAAATGTATCACTACAGAAATAATTAGATGAGAACGATTTATTTCCTTCAACATTTAAATCACCTATTTTTATCAGTCCAATTTTGCCAATGACAGTTTGCAGTATTGTTCAGATAGTTGTTTTGCTTTTGAAACATTTCCATGGCACCTGTTTGTGAAGAGGTTTTGACAGTTTTTACAATGACTTCTCAGGGTCTCAATGTTTTTCCAAGAGTCCTGAAAGTCTTTTCTGGAAAATTGCTGGATTTTTCTTTGTGTTCTGTTGGTGATGCGAGGAAAACATAAGGCCATTGAACAAAACTAAAACAGATGCAATTTATTGAGATGAATTGGTTCACTGTGTTTAATGTTACCAGTCAAACATGACACAAGGTGTGCCGAATATCTGCCAAGCAGTTTCAGATTCTCATTGTTTTGTTTTTCTCAAAATTCTGTAATGGATATAAGAGGGAGTCTTACCAGTGGTAAAAAAGAAAAAGGCATTTAGGCCAGAGTTCTGAAAAGAAACGGCCCACTGAAGAAGGTAGAAGTCTAAAACCTCCACCCCCAAAGCAAGAAATTTCAGCAATCATGCCAAGTCTTGCTAGTAATTCTGCTTTCATTGGACCTAGCCAACATTATCTAAGTTGTCACTGGCCACTAGGCTAGTAAGTTGAATTAGTGTGAAGCCCTGTTATTAGCATATGGTCACTGCATGTTTTGAACATTTTATCACATGTGAAAAGTCAATTTCAAGAAAAAAATCTGGTAGTTCCAATTGAGAAATGTCCATCTCTTATACTACCCAGGAATGCGATAATTTTAACTACAACACTTTATTATTCAATTTCCACTCTATCATCTGTCAAGTGCTTGCTTGAAAAACAAAATGGAAAAAAATTGGAAAATTTAAAAAAAGAGCTCTAAGTGGTTGTAGTCGCTTACAAGAGGTTTCAAATATAGAGATTTGACTTGGAAACTTGGTATTTTGGAAAACTGGTCGCTGAGGAGAGGCGGTAGCTTGTAACAAGAGGTGGTCGCAACCGGAGGTTCGACTGTACGTGTATATATTATTGATCCACTGTAACTAGACACAGTCCTTTTATAATCAGGAGTTATTTGGATGTACAGTATGCACTTTATGTTAGTTTGTTTACTTTAAATTTATGTTCTGAAGAAACTGATTGTCACCTTCAGTTTTGTTTTGAGAGATTGTGTGGCTAGTTTTTGTTGTGATTTTTTAACGTTTGGATTCACGTCTGAGCAGATCGGCTAATCTGTAAAGTAGGTGGTTAGTGGAAGTATTAATTTTTCTGATAGTGTTAAATCACTTCAGACAGTGTAGGCCTCAAATTTTGGTGAATATTCTAAATTTGCAAAAAAATTCCTGGTTACCAACTGTTATTGAAACCTAGATTTTGACTAATATTGATCACTTTCATGTATGGAAATACTTTTGATCTCATTTATTGCTTTTGTATATTTAGCTTTTGGATTGTAGATATGTATACGTATTGGCTTTTTCCCCCAAATACGTGATTGTATGTTTAAGCCACAGTGGAAATGCTATTGATTACATTATTTCAGAAAACAATTGAAGGGCTTCGTGCAAAAAGGGCGTATATCGCTTTTTTAGCAGATTTTAATTTTTTTCTGCAGGATCAAGCTAATTTTTGGCAGACTGACTTGTGTTGACATGAAAA
>OZ026606.1:20334500-20342000 GCA_964020085.1 Micromussa lordhowensis
AATGTTTAACTCTTAAAGACGTCAAGGGAGATAGATGTAACAATTAAAGACCCAGTCTTGACCATTGTGCTTTATGCACATCTATAATTGTTTTGGTTTACATGTGCAAGGTTTCTTTTGTTTTCCAATGGTACACAGCGTGCAATGCATCCTGGTCAAAACTGGGTCTTTAAAGCCAAAATGTCATGCATGAATTTAATAGACCATGGTGTATCAGAGCAGGTTTTGCTGAATTGTGTTGAACATTCCTGGTTGAAAATTATTCTAATTTTTTTTATCTGGCATTCTGGTTAAGACGTTTAGAGCCTGGTAGAGCCAGGACTAATGATGCTGATGATATGAAGTGATAAAGGTTCACCACCCCACTGTCATCTGCTAATTGATTAAAATGTATTCCATTTTGATATCTCTTTTTTCCAAATTGTTCAGCAAGTCACAAAGCCAACATGCCAAGCATTGTATTGGCCTTCTCATGAACATGCCAAAACTTAATCTATAGACGTGTGATGGTTTACTATAGCAATATTATCGATAGCATTACATGTAGGTCAAAATAAGAGGGAGCTTACTTGTAATTAGATAGCAATTATAGGTATAGAGATTTTGATAAAAAAAAGTCAAATTAAAAGTAGTTCAAAGCTCCAGTATATGATATACAACTGTAACTAAACGCATGTTACTTAGTTTAGAATATAAGGTAAAGTGCCGCTTATAAGCCCCCTGCTAATATGCCCCCCTGGGTATAGGCCCCCCTCCCCCCACCCACAATATGAGCCCCCCTAACTTTACTTGTTTTAAATTCGTTTTATTACGATGTCTTAAAGCTTAATTACCAACAAATGAAAAACCTATTTCGGTCAACATGTGTAGCTATAGCTCGTTTCCAAACGGTTATTTTATTCCCATCATAAGCCCCTTTGGGTATAAGACCCTCTGTCAAAAAGCACATCTAAAAGCCCTTACATAGCTGTATAAGCCCAGAGCATAAGCGGTTTGCTTTGTTTGACCTTAAGTGCCAGGATTGGCTCCCCCTTTTGTCCAAGGAAAGCAAAGCTTTCTTTACTCTACAGCACTTTTTTTAGGGAGAAAATTTATGTGCCCGTGTTCTATCCCCCCCCCTCCCCCCACTTCCAATTTAAACACCTTGATCTGCCTGCAGTCAAGGTGTTCCCTATAACGTTAGGTTTTTATTTGAAACTTCATCATGATGACCTGAGCCACAGGTTAAGACTGGCGGCTTTCCAAAAGTTGCCTTGAATTTCTTGAATTTCATCAATTATCCAGTTATTTCTCGTTATTATTTCCAGTTGAAAAGTAGTCATCGTGCATTGCACCCTCCTTAGTGGTACACTATACAGGTCATGATTTTTATAACAAAATCTAAATTTTAACCAGATTTGTTGACTTCTTAGAGGAAAAATAGTTGTTTAACAGCAGTTATAGCATTTGAAACCCCTTGAAAGAGGTTTATATTGATCTTTATCAACGAATTAAGTAAATTTAGTTTAAAAAATATAACTGATTTGCCCACTCTTAATAATTATTTACTTCAGACAACTTATTTTAGAGCTAAGCTGGTTTGCTTTTGTGTCTGATAAATGTTTCTTAGCCATGCTGAGTAACTGTGTCAACGTACGTAGTGAAATTTGTCTCGAGTTTCATTTTGACGCGTTGATTTCCAAGAATTGTCTTTTCAATGGTTGCCCCTCCGGCAGACTACAAGGCTAATTTGCATTTAGATAAAAAGAAACCATTATGGCGGCTGTCGTGAATATGGTCTATTACTTGTAATTTTTGTCACGTTATGTATATAAAACATTAAAATCTGGATCATTGGATAATGCAGTTCCAGAGTTTTCATTGGTTTAGTCATCATTGTATATGAGCAATCCGTGTCCCAGATCAATCATGGCCTACGTGTAGCCATACCCACTCCTCGTCTCCCGTTTTTCTCCGGGGTGTGAGTACCTCTACACGAAAGCAAGATCAATCAATTGCGATATTTGAGTGACGCTTATTCCAGTGAGGGTTTGCATGCAATAATAATGAGTATACTAGCACGCCTTTCCCTAAAAAGAATGACAAATTGCTATTCGATATTCCCAGAAATAAGTCCCGGCTCACTATGAAGGGCCTCTCCCGTAACGAACACAGTCCCGAGACAAAAATAGGGAGCTTATTAAGCAAACCACGACGGCAACGGCAACGGCAACGAGAACGCCACCAAACAAAAGGTTTAATGAGCAAAACAATGTCTGTACACGTGTATTATAAATGTCTGTACACGTGTATTATGGTGAGTAGCCTATAGCCACTTGAATACGAGACTGGCGCATTGCGTGCTAGCGAATCGGCTCGATCTATTTCTTTTCCTGAAAGAAATCCAGTTTGGCTGCATCACTTAGTCAGTGTCCTAAGATTGTTCAGTTGAAGAACATAGATCTATTTTTTTTCCCTTGCAATTGTCATAACAATAAATTGCAAGAAGTAGTTTCTAAGTTTGAATTAAAGTGAACTCTTTAATTAGGCCCATTTTTTTCGTTTCATATCACGACAACCATTTTCGTGCTTTTCTT
Organism: Micromussa lordhowensis; assembly: GCA_964020085.1. NCBI lineage: Eukaryota > Metazoa > Cnidaria > Anthozoa > Scleractinia > Lobophylliidae > Micromussa > Micromussa lordhowensis. Next base: position 20,337,077 of record OZ026606.1, read on the forward strand.
TACAATGTACAACGTACAGTCCAACAGCTAGAATCAAATAAGCGGCGAAACTATAAAGAAAAACATATTTGCACTGGAACTTTAGGTAAATAACACAAACAGAAAGCGTCACGCACTAGATCCCTCTGGAAAGGAATTTAGCATAAATACCTTTGCATCACTGAACAAGCATACTAACCGTTTGCATATTACTTAAACGCCTATGCATCAGCTGAAGACGCGTCCAAACTGTGCCGGTTTATGGCGCTTTCAGGAAAACGGTTTGATGACCGCGTTTCGCGTTTCGCTTTAATATTTCTGTTTTTCTTCTGCATTGTGGGATTTCTACTTGGAATCGTGTTTATTTACCTGAATGTGAACGATCGAATAATCGCGCTCGAGCAGAAAGTTTTTCCCCCGAGCAACAACACTGGACAAGGGACGTTGTAGATCCCGATCAATCTACAAGAGTGGAAGAGAACTGATAAGGAACGTACCCAAGGTTGATTAAGTAAGGTACGTGAAGTTTTTTTCTCTGCTTTTTTGTTTCGAGACGATAGCTTAGTACTTTAAAATACAGAAGAGTAAATAACTGATCCAACTAATGCGAATCCGAAAATTTAATAGAGTACCAAGACAGCCCAAGGGCGGCAGTACGTAAAGCAATAATATCGCATACCTTTGAAACCAATTTACCAGAAATTCGGGTCGATGAAATAAGAACGTTTTGATTGTTCTTTGTACAGTACTTCTGTGCTTATGCTATTTTGATGAACATTCCTTTGGAACTAACGAACAGAGCTAATACTAGTTTCAAACCTGGGTGATAAATGTAGAATCTGATGAGAGGTCTCTCGTCTAGAACAACAAATATGAGACATAATGAAATATGACTTTATCTTCAATGAACATGCTCACATTATATTAATCGCATTTTTCTTTCAGATAACGCCGCAAGGTCTATTGACAAATCAAAACAAAAGCCATTTCGTCGAAGCAATGTTTTTGAACTCAGGAATTGGCTATGGAAACTGACTGACTTCAATCCATGTCTTATTTTGTTCAGGTCTCCTTTTACCTTCATTATTTCATTATTCCACCGACACAGGGCTCCGCTTGAAGAAGCTTGTGCTAAATTTTCGCTCATCAACAATCGCATGTCGAGACTGGAGCGTTTATAATTAGGGAAATACGGCGGTATGCCATGATGCGGAAACAATTCTGCCCTCAGTAAGAAGTCTAAAGCGGGATTGAACTACATGGACTCGCCCAAGTGAATAGCGATTCTGTCATTGTTAGAGTCTGCACTTGAAATGTTTATAATTAATAGTTGAAAACAGTAACAGCTGGACCACTCTGAAGTTCACCGTCTGGAACGCTTCGGTCGAAAACATAAATATTGGCTACGGTTTACTGATTTTGGGGGATTTCAATTAACAATAAGAAAAGACATTATAAAGGAGTATCTCTTAGATGCTACATATAAGGAAATCGCAAAACGTATACATATCGATAAATAAACGCGGGCTAACTTACAGGAATCAAATTAAGACTGTCACTAGCAAAGGGTGTTCGAAAAAAGTAGAGGATTTCGCTTTCTGGCTCGTATGATTTCTTATCATATCGTTAGTATTGCGGCAAAATTAGAGAAAAAGTTCAGTACATTTGAAGACAGTAACAGCCAATTATAAGCTGCATGTGCAGTTTACCGTTTCAAACATTGCGAGGGTAACCTTTAGTTAAGCTCAGTACTGGCATGTGCCGCGCAAAAGGATATGGTTTTTTTTTAACCGCATTTGGTCTGAAATCAGTAATAGATTGAGGTATTGCTTTTGTTTCAACTTAACAGGTTAAAGATTTTGACCATTTTGGTTGAAATAGGTTACGTTTTTCACTCTGGTCTGGAACTGGGTAACTACGTAGTTTGGTTGAAACTAATTTTTACTCATCTTAAAAACTGAAACGTTTACATGGAAGCCACACCTGTAGTGTGGTTAGCTGACAGAGGTATGAATTTTAGAGATCTTGCCCGGGTTGTTCAAAAGGTGGAAGATAGCGATTTATCCCATGGATAGCGCCAGGAACTTTCCAGCACTTGGCAGCAATGCTGTTCATTAGACTTCCGATAGCAACAAGGAACATCTTAGCTCATATTGCTGGTTTTCACATGACGTCACTAAATTTTAAACTTCAGAAATATTGATCCTCCTGAAATTTTACTTTCATGCTGTATGAGAGCAGCTTAAAACTAATATTCATACATATTTTCACTCCGAATGGGTTCTTGGTTTAGTGATAGACTACCCTTGAATTTCTAAGCTTCTGCGTGACGTGACATTTACATGACGGGCGAGAGAGCTGTTATGTTGGTTTAAAAGTTGACTTATTTCGGGGAATTCTGCTATCTGAACAGTTCTTGTATTAGAATAAAGTACTATTGTTACGTTTTTGAGTTATTCGAGAGATAAATTCACTCTTTCGTAGCAAAACTCAGTGACAGATGTTTCTGCTGGTTTCCGGCCGCCATGTTGGTGCCCATGTACATGAGCACCAGCATGGCGTCTCCATACAAATCTCTATAAATTTGGGGAAAACGTTTCTTCGCATATCTTCCATGAGAAAAATTGCTGTGAACTGAATCTTGGCGAGAGTCTTTGCATATGTACCTTCTTTCTATTTCCAGACTCTGGACTTAATCTATTGAACGGTTTTGAATTTTTATTTTGGTCTATTTTGAATGGCGTGACACTGAAAACCAGCAATTGTTTGTTTTTTTGCCGCAGTGCTAATAAACATTTGTTTGCTAAGTATCGGTCTTGAATTTCACATGGTCATTGTTGTATATTTTAATATTTCATGATAAGTTACATTGATAAATTTTAATATTGTTATCATATTTTTTCTTTTTTTAAACAAAAAATTAGTTTTTATAAATTTTGTTACTGTACATATATATATATATTTAGATCAGTAGATTAGTATTTTCTTTTACAGAAGAAGAGTCTCTTAATTGTTGGAATCTGTAATAAACCATTATCATTATCATTATCGTTATCTAGCCTTCGAACAACTGGCGCCAGAAATAAGGTATCGACATGACGGTCTGAGATAGGATAAGACTTTCAAAAAGGAGTCTCCAACACCAGAGAAATGTTAAGGTCGTCGGGAACATTTATGTTTCCATATTATGTACAATAACTGAAGATTTTGCAGCTTTTTTTGGTTCAGCCTATTATCTATTGTTTTATTTAAGGAAGGGCTAAGGGACTGGCAAAATGTGTTCGCTCAGCGAAGTTTTATATTATATCCTGGTTTTTGTCCATAGATTTTTACTGGGGCGAGGAATATCGTTCGTAATACCGAGGACGTCGTTCCACTGAGTTAAGAAACCGAATTCCTTTATCAATAAAGCTACAAATGCTGAAAAGACCATGTGTGACATGACAACCAATAACTAATAAAGTACTGAGCACTGACAGTTTATTGATGTCTATCAGATCAATCTATTTTTCATGAATATCTATCCTATCACAGGTTTTCTATGTTATTTTCATTTGTTTTCACCGTTGCTGCAGTCACATTTCGTTCCAGATGTATATCCGTTTCCAACAAAATCTCAAAATATGCAACAGTAGTGTTTTCAGAATCAAGTGAGTCGATAAATGATTGAAACGGATGAAGTTTGCCAAAATTGAAATTCTAATTTTGTGGTAGTTTACACGGCATGGCACAATACAGTATATAGAATACATCCTGGCTTGTAACCATTGTTTGTTTTGCTGTAGTCGATCAGTGTTTACAATCGAGGTGATGTGACTTTGATTCTACAGTAGAATCCCGATTTTTCGAACCCTCATTTTTTCGAACCTCCCGATAACTCGAACCAAAAGTCGCTCCTTCTCCTCAGTCAAACACTGTAATTTTACCCCCGATTTCTCGAACTCTCCGATTTCTCGAACCAATTTGCGTTTCCCCTGGAGGTTCGAGAAATCGGGATTCCAGTGTAGTTCAACATTTCTTCTCCGTTATGCCACAACTGTTTCGGACTCGAATCAGTGTTGCTTGCTTCTTGTTTTTCAAATCTCCGATTTTTTTTACGGAAAACAGCGTTATAGCCTTCTTCAAATTAATTGTAAATGTTTCTAAATATTTACACTCGTTTTATCTTTGATCATAAAATAACTGAGCTATACGCGTGCTCTCATTGGTCGATAGGTGTGTTTAGATGAGAGTATGTAAACACGGTTGGGACGTTTTAGATTCGCGCGTATTTTCGAGAATTATCTTATAAAAGAAATAGACCACTTTAAACACGCGGAGGGTTGGGAGAATTCTCGTAAGTTATGCAAACCCGAGACGTAGTCGAATTCGCCTAACCCTCCTCGTGTTTAAGTGAGGCTATGTAATCAAATGTATGTAATCATACGGTTTCGAGTTCAATTTGGAATTAATTTGCACAAGTGAGTTTTTCAAAAAGCTGAAAACATGAAAAAATTCGCGCGGAAAAATTGACGGAAGATGTTTCTTGAAGCCATTTTTTTCGCATTCGAGAAAACTTTTTTCAGAGTTTCCGTACAAAATTTTTGCCACTGCTTTACATGATATCATTGGCCTACAAAATTTCTCATTGCCTTTTTGCCCGTCGTTATCCAGAATTACGATTTGTAATTTGCACTGGTGTTACACTTTTTGCACCGGTGTTAACTTTTTGCACTGGTGTTACCCTTGAACTGCACTGCTCTCAGCCGATCAGAATCGAGTAATTTTTTCACGTGTATTATTAACACGGAAAAAGTGCTCTATTGTTTAATTGTCATTGTAACAGAAGTATAGCAAAAGCGAAAAATTCTCAACGATAACTTCCTTCGTAACTACTAATATGATGTTTTGTATGAAGACGTATCCTTCTTTCCCATTTCAGAAGAGAAAGTTGTTTGTTTCTGTA
>OZ026606.1:20344500-20347000 GCA_964020085.1 Micromussa lordhowensis
TGAGCCAAAAGGATTATGTATAAACCGTACCAAGACAAGAAATCCGGCCATATTATAAAAGAGGCTTTCAAGGCCTTTGACCCGAGGAGGGAGTACTTCCTTTAATATATGGGTTTGTAGATAAATGCGGCTAAAAAGAGTATGACTTTATTAGCCGTTTGGTCATAAATAGGGTATTGATTTTGGCATTTTGGTCTCAAATAGGGTATGGTTTTTTCACTCTAGTCTTGAATTCGGTATGTTTTTAGAAAAAAAGTTACTTTTTAACCCGGAGATTGCGTAAGCAATCCAAGGGTTTTAGTGGTAGTACAGATTATGCAAATGATTGCCTTCCATCATCTGTGAACTTGTTTTCGAGTGATTCTGCTGAACAGTAGATAAAGCTCCTGAAATCGCTTTATCAGCCAATATTGCGGGCACATGTATCGTTTTACATTTCTAGGTCAACTGCGATGGAAACTTATTTGGTTTGCTTTCAGGGTATAGCTCATGCTGACATTTCTATTACAATTCTAATCTTAAATTAACAGTTAACTGCAAATAAGACCGAATGTTGGCTTTTGTAATACGCATATTGGTAACGTTTTCGACCATACATTAGTGGCAGTACATTTGTGATCTATGGGAGTGTAGTGTCTAAGGGCTGATCAGGCTGATACTTGTGCAACTGTTTGGATTTCAGTGTTAGGGCTGATACTACTAAACTGTAAAGTTATTTGATGTCGAACAATAGGAATTGCTGATACAGCGATGTTCTTATCGTTAGGAGGATTTCATGAGCAATGGTTTCTTGCGTCGGGCTGGCCTTTGGAAGAGAAAAGTCCAAACTTAAGGTCGACATCCTGAGGCACTCCAAGTCAAATTTGACGGCCTTGTTCGAGAGACAGAGTAGAAATTGCTGACATTGCTGGGAGCTGCAATTGAAAATTTCCGCTCCATCGGGCAATGGGAATTTCTGATACACAAATGGAAATACGGTCGAATAGGACTCTATGTGCACTTGCCACACTAAAAGTCGGCATCCGAGAAGTTTGCGCTAAACATTCTATATGTCGCATATTTGTTAGCTAATTCGCATACTGTATTTGCTAGCCAATTTGAGATAAGGCCGAAGTACTTTGTATCTTTCCCTCTTCAGGCAAGGTTTCTTGCGTGTTACTATGGCTAGCACCCGCGTTCTAATCTAGTGGACCCGAGTTCGATCCCGGGATTTGTGGGCTTTTTTTAAGTTAGCACCCGCGTTCCAATCTAGTGGACCCGAGTTCGATTCCGGGATTCGTAGGCTTTTTTTTAAGCAACTGGGCTCTTTCTTTAATTTTCTTGTTCAATCCTTTTTTGGGGTGAGGAACAAGTAGCTACATGTACTTATTTCAAGTTTGGAGCCGATAAGAAGGTCGTTACGCGACCTTGCTGTTTTGCACATTTGACCTCAAATTGTATCCGATGGTTTAAATGTTGTTTGTTTGTAATATTCATAATAAAAACACTCGGTAAACCCCTTTACGCCATGAGGGGCATTATGATTAATCAGGGCAAATTTATAAAGAAGCGAAGCGGTAAAACATACGGTTTTCTTTATATTTCCGTTCGGATTTCACGTTTGGAGACGAAACATACGCTGTAGATGGAGAAACTCCCTTTCTAGGCATAACAGCGTTTTTGAGCCGATCGAGAGATTGTTGAGGGCGTGGGAATTTTCTTACGGTTGAAACCGAGTAATTTGATCAAATCTTATCCGCTCAAGCCACAAAAATAACATCTCCTATACTCCGACAAGTAGGGTAATGCCTAGCTCAATCGACTCAAAAACGCTATTAAATGTAGAAAAAAGGTTTCTCTATTTACAATTAAAGTTTCTTCTCGAAAATTAAACAACGGAAACATGTAGAAAAAAGGCATTTTTTGCCGCTTTGTTTTTTTTTTTGAAGTCTTGCTCTGTTTACCCATAATGCCCCCTAGAGCGTAAAGGGGTCTATTTCTCTGAACATCTTTCGCAGCCTCGAGCAAAGTCGCTTTGATCTTATTCGCAGCCTGCTCGCGCTCGATCTAATGGCGCTGAGTCCCATAAAGCAGACTACGCTTTCGTCTTCAGGCGAGAAGAAAAATATGTTGGGCAAGGCAACGACACGTTTACAGGGTAGAGTGGCTCAGTCGAGAATGAGTAAATCCATCGGAGCAATGCAGTAGGCCATCCGAATTACCTCAGGCCTCATTTTGGAAGCGAGTCTTGGTGCTCATCTTTTCATATACAAATCAATTTTCATTCATATGAAAATGACTTTAATTTGCGTGTGAATGAAAACTGATTTGCACATGAAAGGATGAGCACCAAGACTCGCTTCCAAAACGAGGCCTGAGATAATTCGGAAATGGCCTGTTCATGTAGTGGAGGTTTGCCAGTTCTTGTACCTTATGTAGTTGGCACGAAAAGTCATTTTTTTTCTTAAGGACGGCTGTTATCACAAGTATTGCCAGAAGTTAATATGATAACTCATTAAAC
>OZ026606.1:20357000-20372000 GCA_964020085.1 Micromussa lordhowensis
TTTCGTTTTCAGAAGAGACTTTGGAGGATTACATGTAACTCTCAAGATTTCTCTTTTTCAATTCTTTTTCTTCTGCTGTTTAGTTGCCTTGCTTTTGATCTGCCTACTACAGCCAACACAGTCCCTTTGGTCCTTGCATGACAATCTTATCATCTGATATTATGCCTATATTCATAGCTAACAGTTTCCAATTTTCTAATGTTTTTAACCTCTTGTAAACAACAACATGACAGATACCTGTAATAGAGCACGCACTGGATAATAAGGTGTTATAATATTATCGCTTTTCTAGATAGCACAAGAGACAGTACTATGTTTGTTCTCGCAATTGACTATTCATATGAATACCACATAAAACATGGGGAAAATTTCTTTCGCTCTCCCTTTGCTAATGAGACAAAAATTTGACTTAATATGGTCTTTTTAAATTGAATCAGTATGTTCTAAAATGTATAAGTAAAATAGGAGTAAAATTAAATGCTAATCACATTAAAATAATATCTATGAATGAACTATGATCTAGACTGAAGTACTTTCCATACTTTGACTTTGAGAAATACTTTTGAACGGGACTGGAACACATGACAGCGTCTCAACTAGAATGCGGATTACACCCTACTTTAGTCTTGTTTTAACTTTTGCCTTTGATTATGGTTTGCCATCACACACTACGCTACGTTTCTGTAATGAACAGCTGTACATCTATTCAATGACAGAAGCAGCAAGTGAAGTCCTCTAAGGATTGCATTAAAGTGATTATCTTTTGGCAGCCAGAAATGAGACAAATAGGAATATTTTGGATATATTGGATATTCCTCAATATGATAACCAGGTGGTCGCAATAAGAGATCATTTCAGTGCTAACTTCAGATGGGCAAATGGGCATTTACAATTCATTGAAGATCACACACCTTCAAATCATCATGGTGACTATAAAAGTGTATAACATTGATTGTACATGTAGGCATAATTTCATTATTTTAAACTGTAAGGGTTGTTAGGTATGAAGCTGTGCAAATGGTTTCCTTTCCAACCAGCCAATAAAACTAATCACATTTCCATAGCTGACATTCAAATCAGTTTCAATTTTCATTCACTGGCATCACAAATCCTAAAAGTTTTCATTTGTAGCAATTACCACATGCTTCCAAACTGCTTCATGACAAGACCTTTACTGGTAGGAGTGTGCGCTTACAACATCACACAAATACAAGATAAAAGACAACCAGCAGAACTAGCCATCACTTTGAATTGTGACATCAAACAGCAGCACAAAAGAGGAAGGTGAGATATCCTTTACACCTTTGAAAACTACAGTAGGATAGCCTTTTGAAAAATATTTCTTTGCTATTCAGTTTAATTAATAATAAGCTTACTACTGCAGACCAGAAGAAGGCATGTCATGATCTACTGTGCTGCAGTATTTTAATTTCATCATTGCAAAATTCTTTTCTTCCACCAGTAGCGACTAGTTCGCATCTGTGACCCCCATATTTGAAAATGCTCCTGATTAGTAAAAGGTCCCATTTATACAATGACAATTACCGTGGAAATTTGTTCTCCGATCGTACGTGCAACAGAACAGGGTAAGTTATATAATTTATGACCTTCAGAGATGGACTGATCATTTTTACCGTTCACCGTTGCATCGTTTCTTCAGTTACAATGTTTCGCTACATAAACAATCTATCGTAGGGCCGAATTTCACATTTCCTTGTTTGACCGATCGTGTAAAAAGGGCAATATTACTGTACGAATAGTCAAAACTTTTTCTCATATAATCTTCAACATAGGGCAAGGACAGAAACACTTCAAATACACTTTTCGCATGATCTTTCGGTCATATTCACTGTTCCACTTACCTCTCAAGAGAGAAAGATAATAATTACATCTTTCAACAAAGACACAACACAATTTGAGGTTCCAGTGAGTGGAGAAGCCCGCTCCAAACAGTTGTTTTGATGAAGGACGAGGACGCCATTTTCGAAAATTTTGTGCATTTGCGCGCTTCTTTCGCTGTGACGTCATAATGGCAGTCATCATCGGGTCAGCCAAATCTGACGTGTTGACCCCTCCCTCCTGGTCAATGCAGTATTGACCCTTTCGCCTCGTTTGCATGTCAAACCGCTGATAACTGCGATAAGAGCTATTACTTTAACATCGAAACGAACTGAGCAATTAATTATTACGCAGGTCTGAAACAGGGTCTTAAATAGGGTATCGAATTTTTGGTCATTTCATGAATAAGGTAGGGAAAATCGCAGATTTTGGTCTTAAATACGATAAGAGTTTTTGGAAGCGGGTCGCGCAACCCTGGGAGTATCCCTCTGGCCTTTTAATCGGCTCATTGCGCATTTGGGCAAAGTAATGTCCGTTATTATGGCCAATTATATCCTGCAGCTCGAAATTTTCTCCAGAGATAAATTTGATCGAATAGTTTGTAACTGTACAATTAAAAAGAGTCCCTAATAATTGGCATTGACTATCAGCATAAGGTTATTCAGTTCAAAAGAACATCTGAGCACGTTTCAAGATTTTCCTCCATGTAGCATCTCTACTCAACAGACATGGAGTCTATGCAGCTACTGGTATGTAAACTTAGTTGTTTAAATTTGGGTTTGTAATAAGAAAACGCTGTAAGGTTACAGCAGTGAATTCGTCTTTCGCGTTAAATTGTGTTATATAGCGAGCTTCTTCAAAACAGAAGTCACCTAGAGGTATAAACTACTCGCTCTTACCAACAGGGTCAAAAGCTCTGGAGATGAAACTGGATGGCATTGAAACAAAGAAGACAACACTTGAGTAATCTTCCACAGTTTGTTATTGTTATTTATTCACTACATGTACATCGTGATCTTCAGTTCGTTACTTTTAATTGAAAGAGCGAACTTCATTATCGAGTACTTCTTTGTCTAAAATCCCTAGTTTCCCGGTTTTGTTTTAAGTCACGTTAAAAGCGAGAGCTTAGGAAATCACATGCTCCGTCTTTTAGGTTTCCAATGCAATGCCAGTCTCCGGTCACATAGTGCACACAGCGCATGTCAACTCTCTTCCGCCAATATATGGGTTGCACGGGAGTGAGCCACATGTTCCTTCCACGGGGTAGAGTAAGGCACCATTCTTGTCGGCCTGAGTACCAGGCACATACTCTGCATCCTCGTCAACACAGATGAACTCATATCCCTTCTTGTGGGCGTGTTTTCCAGTCATCAGGTACCCATGATACTCCTCGGTCCAGCCAGATGGACAATCATTCCGTGCGGGCATCATTAGCATTGAGCCACGTGACTTGACGAAGCAAACGGCACACGGTGCCTCATGGTCATGAAGGTTTTTCCTAAATGGGTTGAAACCGTAACCGACTTGATACTCAGCGCCATATATGTATCCCGAGTCCTGCCATCCATCTTTGTATTTGTCGTACTTTGGATTGTGTGGAAGGCAAAGGTAATTTGCTCCTCCACCTGGGTAGTCGTAATACCCACCACCAATTAAACCTAATACACATAAAACAGTCGATTGTTATTATTAAGCCGCAAAACTAAATTATCTTGATCGGCCACTTATATATCTACAACATAAACAAACAATAGCCTCCATTTGGCGCGAAAATATGCAATTTTCCGCGGACATTATCGGTTCTGAGAAGCGAACAGTTTTCCTCGATCTTCTTTCTCGGAAAACTGTGAGCTTCGAGGAACAGATAATGTCCAAGAACAATTATCCGAGCATGCATGTTTTTAAATTCAAATGGGAGCTATTGTGTTTCAAACACAATAACAAGTTATTATTTTTCAAATAATTTTCGAACTTCGAGCAGTTTTGAAAAGTGGGGAAAATCACTTCAATATTCCCCAGTTTTTGCTGGGGCATATTTAGTCACGTGACGCGTTTAGACCAATCGTGTGCGAGCGGCCACATTTGATGGGTTACAAAGAGAATTACTGGAAGAAACTGACAGTTGTGCCGAGCCCTCCTCATAAAAGCTAAGTAAATATAGTTAACAATTCATGTCCGACCAACTTCATCTTTAAATTCATACGCATACTCGTCACTACCTCACTTTGTCCATTTTGATGAGAATGTCAGAGCAATTTTCATTGAACTACCACTGACAATTGTTTTCTTGTAAGTTGAGAACATCAACGCTCGTTTACAATAGACAACCATTTCTAGACGTGCTATAGTTTGAAAGCTGAGGAAATCCTCCATTCAGAGGTTATTTCATTTTCATTTCGAATTATTTTCGTTACGCTTGAGACGAATAAACTTACCTTTTTGATTCACCCATTATAGAAAACCCTGCAAATCTCCACATTTGCCTGCACCTACCTTTGTAAACAATTTCAGCGCCACTGGGACATGTGGTCCTTCCCCAGCGAACATACTTCACTCCAGACATCCCATCTTGTCCTTTATCGCCCTTACTTCCCTGATCTCCTTTGGGACCTATAGCAAAACGCAGAACTGTTGGTTTTTGTCGACAATGTGTACTATGAAAGTCTTTAATTAATGACCGTGCTTGTGTTTTGTTTTCATCGTTTGCCTCCTTACTCGCTCTGCATTTGACTAAAAATAAAGTCAGTATTCCTTCAGTGTCAAACACACTGACCAGATTTTGAATTTTTGTCGATTAGGTACGATTTGGTGATTCGTAACTGCATTTCCTCGAACTGTTTTATTGCGCTATTCAGCTTTATAAAAACAAAACGAAGACAAAAGCCCACAATTATATTAATAGTCCTGCCGGGCTAACAGGTTTCCATCGGAAATCTTCCATCAAGAGTGAATGTTTGAAGCTGTTATGATATCATATCTACCGTTATGTGAGATTTCTTCCACTGTACTCCTTGTACATTGATTCACTGTCTAAATTAATTGACTTAATTAAACGGCCGCCGTTTGTAGAGCTCAGCATCTTGGGCAGCATGCTCTAACTAATCGCGATCTTGTCAAAACAAAAACCAAGAAAGCTGATAATCTGATTAAGCAGTGAATGGGACTATTTCCCATCAGCTCTTATTCAGTTCAAAGTTGGCCACCTTCATGGTGATATTTACTTCATCATATTTCCCAATACTAGTAACTACTTGTTGTGACCATCACTATATTCTTAGCACCTTTTGGACCAATTTGTCCAGGCGTTCCAGGCTGTCCCGGAGGTCCCATCATGCCCTGCCCGTTATTTTTACCGTCACGCCCTGAATTTTGTACAGAAAGAAAAAGAAACACAAAGTGAACTGAAGCAACATGTATCTCAAACTAACTTAGTAATCTTAAAACACGTCTGTTACTTTTAGGTTCAGAACTGTATCAACTCAATATGCTGGCATTCCACTACGATTATATTATATGCGTTGCTCGTTTTTTAGCTCGGATAATGACGTAGTCATTATTCGAGATGCAGTGGGAGGCGCGGTGGCCTCATGGTTAGTGCGCTCGACTCCGGAGCGAGCGGTTAATTCGAGCCCTGGCCGGGGACAGTGTGAGTTCTTGGGCAAGACACTTTGTTCTCACAGTGCCTCTCTCCACCCAGGTGTACAAATGGGTACCTACTATTTGTTAGGGAAACCTAATAAAATTGCGGGGAAGTGACCTGCGATGGACTAGCATCCTGCCCAGGGGAAGTAGAAATACTTCTAGCCACTTAATGCTACAGAAACCGGGATAAGCTCCGGCAGCTATGAGCCAGCCTTGGCTCCAAGGCTTCACTTAATTATTCGAGATGTAGGTATGGGTGGAACCGGGCACTCCTTCCTTCGTTACGTCAGTCTGTCCATCGATTTCTGTTGACTTTTCCTATATCGCTGACTACGACTACGTTCGGACATATAAATGGACTCGCGTTATTTAATTAATTTTGTGTTTAGTCACATTTACTATGTAAAGATCGATATGATGGCACACCGTATTTTTCCAAATGTCTTCCACGCTGAACGTTAATTGACATTAAGCGTCAAAAGTGAAGAGCTTTTCACAAAACCAGCTTGAAATGTTCATGATGTGAGAAGAAAGTATTCAAAGTGGAAGAGCTGTTCACGCCCATTGTGACTGCGAGATCATGCGCTCGTAATTCATGTCGCGACCTCAAGCCAAGTCATTTATCAGGCGCGCGCGTTAAAACTGAAATATGAGCAATTATTACATACCTAGACTTTCACCCAACAAAACTAGCACTGTGTTTGGTTGATTCCTAGTCACGTGCGCCTGATCAAATTGAAATATATCCCGAGCGGGATACAATTGCACAGTTGTTGCCCACGCGCCGTCTTTGTTTGTTTGTTTTTGCTATATGATTGTTTAATGGCAGAGTAACGGTAGATCCAATCCGGAGGTCGTGGGTTCGATTCTCACCGAGGTCAAAAGATTTTTTCTTTACCTCGTGTGGTTCCCTGATTCCCTTTACTAGGGCTAACGCCCAGTGGGTTATTCACGGGTTTATTTAGCACTTAAATTTACACTTCAGAGTTAATTCTCTGTGTCACCATTTGTGTTCTTAGTGCTACGCGGCACAACATTCATATGTATCTAAAAGATAGTAATGCTGCGGCACATTCTGTTGATAGTGACATATTTTACGCAGTGATTTATCTATCTGCGCGTTCCAAGACTTGCAGTAACATTTTTTCTCAAAGTAGTGTCAAATTGTGCTGTGTAACTTAAAATCTGTCCTTGTATGCATCAACTTCATGCATGATGACGCATCGATGAGGGTCTCAATGGGGTTAACCGTTAGCCGTAAAACAGCCAGAAATTTAGCCGTTAGGCGTAAAAATGAAAGAATTTTAACCGTTAGTCGTAAAAAATGTTAACCGTAAAAGATCTAACCGCAAATTAACTGAGGTTTACGATACGATACGATAACTTCATTTATACACGGTCTGATTTCCATCAGTTAATTAAGTTAATTATCTATAGTAATGTATCTATCTACCTAACTACAATAAAATTATTAATAACAATTCAAATAAAAATTCTGCTTTTCATGGAGGCCGCGTCTAAAATATAGTTAAAACTAAGGTGTTACTTGCAACTAAGATATTACTTGAAACTGTGGCGACTTAAATTAGATTTGAAATTGTCGTAGGTCTACAGGTAAATTGTTCCACAACTGAGCTCCGCTATGCAAAAAGCTTCTTTTGAGATAATCAGTTCGAGGTTGTGGAAGAACTAATTTTTCGGTATTCCATAAACGATAAGCACTTTCATTGTCACGATATACAAATCTTGATCTAAGATAATCAGGTGTCATACTATGTAATGTTTTATACATTAGGATAGACTTCTGTTCCAATCTTTGATAATAGAGTCTTCTCCACCCTAGTGCGCGGAACAGATCATCTAAATTACTATCATAGCTCGCAGACATTAGGATGCGAGCTGCGCGATTTTGAAGCCTCTGCAGTTTTTCAGAAAGGCCCTTGTTACAGTTTCCCCACACTACATTGCAATAATCAAAATGTGGTTGAATAAGGCTATTATAAACTTTAACTAGAACATTAAAAGGAGTAAGATGCCGAGATAGTTTAATTTTGTTGATGTGTTGTACGTTTATGTGTTCTGGTAGCGAGAATTACAATCAAAACCGGAAGTGTTTGACAGACGTTTTGACAGCTCAGATACTATTTTACGACTTTCTATTTTCTTTCATGCTGACTGGTTGCGGTGGCTGTATTGAAAGTCTCTATCGCGCTGGAGAAGAGAAGCCTATAGAAAGATATAAGACCAGGGTTAAAGTCGCGGAAGAGAATAAATTATTTTCGTCGTTCCAAAAATATATTATCGAGTTTCTTGGGCTCAACGAGCAAACACAAAAGTTCGGCTTGGGGTCATTTGACCTGAAATTTACCGCCTGACGAAAATCAATGGCAAAGCGGAGAATTACGCCATATCAACGCAGCAGCAACTGGAGCTGGAATTGCCCTTTTTGCTTGATTCAGATTGAGAAAGTGAGCTAAACGGTAAGAAGTCCGTAATTTGAATAAAAATGGACTATATGTGTGTATTCAATTGCTTAGATTTGCTATGTTTAGAAGTTGCTGCCAGCAGGTACATTTGCGGCCAGTCAAGAACCGACTGGAGTTTTGTAATTTCTTTAACGAATTCTATAAAAAGCCTTGTCGTAAAACATTTTTAATGCAAGTTTTTGCTGGATTATGTACTGGTAAAGCCACGTTAAGTTATTTAATGCTGCAAAATACCGGACAAAAAGTCCAGAAAATCGATCCAAGTGCTTAGCGCCCGATTGATCAAAGAACCGTCAAAGGAGATTTATAAGTGCTATGCAGTCGAGCTGTCAAACAACGCGGGTCACCTTAATTCATACAATTCTGACAAAAATTCAATCATCTTTTTTTCAGGTCATGTAATACAGTAATTTAAAACTATCTTATGTTGGTGGTCGTTATGTTTTTCTACTGAAGTAAAGCATAAAAGTTATATAGTTCACTGAGAATGTACACACACAAATACATTTTTAATCTCAAATTTGCCTAAAGACTTTCGGTATGTTTTACAACAATGCAATTTAATATTTAACTTCTTAGAACAATAGCAATTAATTTTTAACATCTCCTGTTAACCGTAATGGAAAAAAAATAACCGTTAGCCGTAAAAAAGGCAAAATATTAACCGTTAACCGTAAAAGCCACTACCCCATTGAGACCCTCATCGATGGCGAGGTGTGACAAAAAAGCACATAGTGATCTGAACTAAAACTAAAACGATACACATCAACTTCCCCTTTACCAGATCGTGAAAATCGATACATCTGGAAATTGTAGGAGCAGAAATCTAACTTTTAAATTCTGTACTGGTACGCATTAAATGTGTCTAGAATGTTGGAAGATTGTGCCAAGGACGCGTCCATCGCGATGTGTGAAAATGCTAATAACGCTTCAGCTTCAATTCATGTTTGGCAGCATATATGAAATTAGCGTGTTGTACGGTTTTCGTTTTTTTTTTGTAACGACGATTTCTCTTCATTCACGAGTTCGACCAAGGAGGCGAGACAGCTAAGAAATGAAGAAGTTAAAATTAAGTTGTCACAATTAATCATCCAGATTTACAAACTTTCCCTTACTGCATTAAGGGCAAAAGCAAGAGTTGTGAAAGTCAAGTACGATCTCCTTCACATCGTTTCATAGGCAAATCAGAGCAAAACAAACCACTAATCTTTCTCACTTAAATCTACGCAAATTAAGACGACGGCTCGACGGTGTGACATTCTCGTGTTGTTCGTGGCGCAATGCACTCTGGTAAACAATTGACGCAGTGCACTCTGGTTAAATGCAATGCATTCTGGTAAAAAATGATGAATTCGAGAATTCGTATCCCCTTCTATATATTCTTCTTAAATCCTATTTATCTTGCTGCTCGCTCGCTACGCTCGCTGCGCAGCAACAAAGCACTTAATGTATGAGGGTCTATTATGGTCTGGCGGTTTAAGCTAATTTTGAGTGCCGGTTTGCGGTTTACGGTTAAGAAATTATACTGCGGTTGCGGGAAATCATAAATTTAGCTCGCGGTTTTCGGTTTTTGTGGCGGTTAGTCAAACAGAGTTAAAAGTCTCAGAAGACTGAGCGGTAAATTTATCTTGCTCTTTAACACTCAAAGAATTGCCTTTTAGGGCTTGACCAAGTCAGTCAGGGCTTCCCTCTATGTCCCCGGCCATGTGGGGAGGGGTGTTGAGGTAATTTGATATAAGGCCATTCTTCAAAGCTTCGAAAGGGTCAAGAAAGCACGTGGAAAGATGGCGGTGCCGGTTTTTAGAAGAAAACGAAAGCGGTTTGCGGTTTTCGAAGGAACAAAATATGGCGGTTTACGGAATGTACGACCCCCTATAATAGACCCTCATGTTTGGTCCCTCGGGAAACTAGTTAGTTTTGTTTTCCCTCGAGTCCTGAAGTTTCCCTCGACTTTGTCTTGGGAAATATCAGGCAGGACTCTTGGGAAAACAAAACTAACTGTTTCCCTCAGGACCCAGTGTACAGTATAGGGCTTGATGCCTGTTGCGTTGACTTCAGCTACAGTTTCCTCTAATTAAATGGTCGTTGACCCCCGATGTTCTCACTTAATTAACTTTTCCTTTACTGATTTCCTCCATTTGAACAAAGAACAGGATAAATTTGCACGTAAGATTAGATACAAATATCGGAGGTTTCTTCGAATGTGGACGGGCAAGATTAATATATGATTCTTTCTCGAGGCCTATTCTAAATCAAGGAACCACGTCAGCTCCAAAAGTTTACTTAATAGACTTAGTTGTTTTGAATTGAGTTCGTTTACCTGCAGTCTAAATTTCACTAATGCGGCTTTTTTCTTACTGCTGATAGTGTAAGCTGAGATGGTATTGAAATAAGAGGAAGCTTGAAATACGCAGGGTGATTTTTTTCACCTTCTTGGAAAACGTTGAGTCTTTACTCTACTACGGCAAGTGTTCAATAAATCTGCAGCTGGGAACATTTTGAGCGCAAACCATCCATACATACCCAAAAGGTAGCCAACCAACCAGGAGTCACTTGACCTGGGTTTCAACAAGGCCTCAATTCTGTCCATAGAAATAAAAAAGAACACAAATCGATATCAGAGAGAATTGATTGTAAATAAAAAACCACAGCAACTACAGCAACCACAGAAACTATACAAACTACAGCAACTCCAGAAGTAAACTTTCGAAACTGCAGACACTTGTCTACAAAAACTACAGACACAACAGAAACTGCAGACACTTGTCTCCAGAAACTACAGACACTTGTCTACAGCCATGATACTAGAGACACAACAGAAACCACAGACTCTACAGAAACTACAGACACTTGCCTACATGATACTACAAACACTACAGAAACTACAGACACTACAGAAACAACAGAAACTACAGACACTACAGACACTTTTACAGACACTACAGAAACTACAGAAACAACAGAAACTACAGACACTACAGACACTTGTACAGACACTTGTCTCCAGAAACTACAGACACTTGTCTACAGCCACGATACTACAGACACAACAGAAACCACAGACACTACAACTACAGCAACTACAGAAGGAAACTTTCGAAACTGCAGACACTTGTCTACAAAAACTACAGACACAACAGAAACTGCAGACACTTGTCTCCAGAAACTACAGACACTTGTCTACAGCCATGATACTACAGACACAACAGAAACCACAGACACTACAGAAACTACAGACACTATAAAAACTACAGAAACTACAGACACTACAGACACTTGTACAGACACTTGTCTCCAGAAACTACAGACACTTGTCTACAGCCATGATACTACAGACACTACAGAAACTAAAGACACTGCAGACACTACAGACATCACTGACACTACAGAAATTACAGACACTTGTCTACAGATACTACAGACACTACAGACACAACAGAAACTACAGACACTGCAGAAAGCACAAACACTACATACAGAACAGAAACTATAGACACTACAGAAACTACAGAAACTACAGACACTACGGAAACTGCAGAAACTACAGACAGTACAGAAACTACAGACAGTACAGAAACTACAGACAGTACAGACACTACAAACACTATAGACACTACAGACACTACAGAAACTGCAAAAACTACAGACACTACAGAAACTACAGACACTACAGACACTACAGAAACTACAGAAACTACAGAAAATACAGAAACTACAGACACTACAGAAACTGCAGACACTACAGACACTACAGGCACTACAGAAACTACAGAAACTACAGACACTACAGACACTACAGAAACTACAGACACTACAGAAACTGCAGAAACTACAGACACTACAAACACTACAAACACTATAGACACTAGAGACACTAGAGACACTACAGACACTACAGACACTACAGACACTACAGACACTACAGAAACTACAGAAACTACAGACACTACAGACACTACCGACACTACAGACACTACAGAAACAACAGAAACTACAGACACTACAGACACTACAGACACTACAGAAACAACAGAAACTACGTACAGACACTACAGACACTACAGAAACTACAGAAAATACAGAAACTACAGACACTACAGAAACTACTGAAACTACAGACACTACAGAAACTATAGAAACTACAGGAACTACGGAAACTACAGACATTACAGAAACTACAGATACTCAAGAAACTACAGACACTTGTCTACAGATACTACAGACACTACAGACACAACAGAAACTACAGAAACTACAGACACTGCAGAAAGCACAAACACTACATACAGAACAGAAACTACAGACACTACAGAAAATACAGACAGTACAGAAACTACAGACAGTATACAGAAACTACAGACACTACAGAAACTACAGAAATTACAGAAACTACAGACACTTGTCTACAGATACTACAGACACTACAGAAACTACAGAAACTACAGACACTGCAGAAACTACAGAAACGAAAGAATCTACAACACATGAATACAGAAATTACAGCAACGAGCTAACGTGGCAGACGGGATCGAGCTACAGAAACGATAGACACTACAGAAACTACCGTAAAGTACCAAAATTTCAGAAACTACCGGAAACTACAGACACTATACTGATTAACTACAGAAACTACATATACGCGAACTACATAAAGTACCAAAATTACAGACGGAAACTAGAGACTAAAGAAATTAGTGACACTACACTGATAAACTACAGAAATTACAGAGACTTCAGAAATTTCCAACACTACAGAAGCTACAGACAACATCACTGAAAAGGGAAAATCAGAAAGCCTACGGAATTAACGAGTTATTGCAGTTTGTATTCAGGATCTAATAATCGTTAGTAAATTTTTCAAACCTTTTCTCCAATTCTTGTAATCGTTGCATTGTCAAGTTTGCGCTTTTCAGACTCTTGTTGTGCCTGTGAGAAAAAAAGAGTGAACTATTAGAAATTGTCGGTTAACTTTTTCCAAGATAAGAATTTGAGTGAAAGTTTGATTTCTTACTATTATGATTTGTGTAAGAAATTTAAAATTGATTCATAGTTCAGTTACGGTGTAATTTAGTTATTGAGCTACTAGAGATACTTAGTGTGGTACAATCTCATTGACTCCTCGTATAAGATAATGTTAAGTTAGACTGGGGCAAGCTGGGCGTCAAGCAAAACCAGATTTTGTGATGAGTGTTTTTACATTGGCATTCAGGTCGCTAGCAAGTTTGCTACGGAATAAAACTGTACGAAAAATTACGAAGCATCACTCACTCTTCCTCCAAGTCTTTCAGTCGTTTTAGAATGTTTTGCATGTTGGGTGTCGCGTTTTTGCTCGCAGATCTTTGGTCTAATCGCAGATGATGCTTTTCAGCGACTTCATTTACCCGATGCAAATCTTCCAGGGCAAAGGCGCCTTGAAAAACTAAGCCCAACGCGAACACAGCTACGAAACGAATACTGTGGCGAGGTGCGGAAGATTTCATAGCAGACTGGATACAGTTTGAATCTTTTACAGAAAAACCTTAACTTCCTCCGTACAACGAAAAAGAGGTAATGGGATAATCTAGATCAAGACCTTTGTTTCCTCGACTCACACGAATTAAATGTGATTAGAAGGTAAAGCAGGAACAATGTTCTAGATGAGTCATCAGTCGCCGCGCGAGAAATTTTTCGCGTTGACAGCCCTATTAGATTAACATAAAAGATACATTGTCAGATTATTATCAAGATAAATCTAAAGTACGTGAAGGCTTGTTTACATAATATTTTTCTCGGTAGAAAATAGACCCGGCCGGCGGAAGTAAAATACGAATGTCAGTTCTAAGGAGTAAAATACGAATGTCAGTTTTGTTCTAAGGTAAGACTGAACTGAGTAAGGAGTAAGTCAAGTTCGTAGCATAGAACCCCCTCAGTTTGAAAGCTAAAATAATTAGAACAAGAAATATAATTATTATTCAGAAAATTGTTGATCTAGTCGTCTTATTATGGACTCGATTGACGTACAAATTATCACAAAAGTCATGCATGCTGGGTTGTCATATTTGTCAAACAGAACGAACTGGAGAAATTGAAAACGGTGTTTTCACTCTCAGAGCTGGAAACGCATCAAATGTTTTCCATCCCCACTACGCTTGTGTTTAAGGAAAATTCTGGCAGAAAAAAATCACTTGATTGTCGCGATGTCATCGTTTTCGAAAAGTTTTTCGTTTTCATGTTTTCCGTTCACACTTAAACGCCAAGCCAGCGTTTTCAAATTCCTCCGTTTTGAAGAACGTTTTTGAAAAGCTCCGTGTTGGTGATGGATTAGTGTGGACGGTAGGCCTAACCGTGACGATGAAGCTGTGGTTTCTCATTTCTCCGGCGTAGTGTGGCCTATGAGTTAGTTAAGTTAACCGACTGTGAGCTACCCTTATTAAATTCCTCTGTTAGGAGGTAAACAAAATAAAGAGCGAGAGCGCGGAAAAACGTGGCGTGGTCATTTCCTACACGCCGTTTTTAGCAATTCTCGATTTGATTAAACAAATTATTTAACAACAGACTACTTGCTCGTAACTTTACTGACCATTTAACCACCCTTATATACCATCACCATTACTTGTTTTATTTCCCCTGAGCAGAATACTTATGTAAATACGTTTTGATCTCCAAAGGTCATTATATATTATCTCGTATATATTATTCTCGCATTTTGATGGGTTCTTAATATTCTATGATCCACTGGCAGCCCGGCTTTTCGAACCTCATATCCTATGTACTACAAGTCGTGAGCTAGTCTCCCTCGCAGCCGTTTTTAGTCTCGTCACGCAACGCTCCTCATCAGAGGAGCGTTGCGTGACGAGACTAAAAACAGCTGCAAGGGAGAGTAGTCGTGAGCGGTGCTGCGTGACATTTCAATGTACACTTAAAAACTCTAGAAAGGGCCAATGGACAAATCAAAAGTACCGGAACCTGGTAGGATCTGATCAGCAAATGCAAAGGCTTAAAGAAACTGAACCGTTATAGAGGCCGTACGGTTGGTGTTGTATATCTTATATGT
>OZ026606.1:20377000-20459500 GCA_964020085.1 Micromussa lordhowensis
TTCTCTGGTTGACATATTAATAACAATAGGTGACGTCACTGATATCTTTGCTATAGACAAGGCGAAGGGCTTTTTGAAAGTCTATGTAACTGTAATGTTACTGTATTGAGCCAAAAAGTAAGATTAGGTATAAATCCGGCCATATTATAAAAGAGACTTTCAAGCAAGACCTTTGACCCGAGGAGGGAGTACTTCCTTTAATAGACCTTTTTACCGATACGGCGGCCATCTTGAATTCTATTGTTTTGACTGAGAAATTATGGGCTGCCGAGGGGGTAATCGCTGGAAAATTTATCGTATAAACAGCTTTCAGGATAAATTTTTACTGCTTGTCTCTCATTCCATAACAAATATTACAAGCGTTACATCTTTCCGTCACGATATTTGGCAGTTGTTCCTATGGTTGTCGAAAAATTATTGTTAAAAGTTATCACGCGACAGTATTCTTTTTAATTATTTCTCACTGCATCTGCCCCCTGGGCATCCCATAATTTCCTCGGAATTCAAGATGGCCGCCGTATCGGTAAAAAGGTCTATTGGTGGTTTTCACGTCACGCAAGTAAGCTAAATTATCACGCAAGTGAAAAATAAAATCGCTTACCATTCAATAAATTGAGTCAAGAAATTGAACTATCGTAGAAGGGTAATAAATAAACAACGTGTCAAAGTTTCGGGGATGTGCGATATTCCGAACTCGAGTTATTTGGCAAAAGGTATCACTGAAAATTAGAGGGTTTAGTATGGAGACGCCATGTTGGAGCCCGTCTGAGGGACTCCAACATGGCGGCCGGAAACCAGTGTAAACATCTGGAGTCTACTTTGGCTCTCCCACAACGTTTATTCTCTCTGTTAAACTAGAAAACATTCGCATAGGCACTTCTCTCAACATATTGGTTACTCAGAACTCGAAAACGTAAGGCGAATCGATATTTTGGTGCACGTAACATGTTACCCAGAAACAATGCCGATGTCACGCATTGTGAAAAAACCGTGTTCTATTTTCAAAACAAAGCAGTCTACCGAGCTGAAGACAGGCCAGCAGATATTCGTTTAAAAATGCCTTTTACCCCATAAAGGTAAAAACTTAAAATTTTTAATTTAGTTTAATTTTAGTTTTTTCTGACGTCACGTGAAAACCAAGAATATATGGGTTAGGTAAATGCGGCTAAAAAGAGTATGACTTTTTTAGCCGTTTGGTCATAAATAGGGTATTGATTTTGGCATTTTGGTCTCAAATAGGGTATAGTTTTTGCACTCTAGTCTTGAATTCGGTATGTTTTAGAAAAAATTACTCTTTAACCCGGAGATTGCGTAAGCAATGTAAGGGTTTTAATATCAGTGTAGATTATGCAAATGATTTCCTTCCATCATCTGTGACCTTTTTTTCGAGTGATTCTGCTGAACAGTAGATAAAGCTATATAGGGTATAGCTCATGTTGACATTTCTATTACAATTCTAATCTTAAATTAACAGTTAACTGCAAATAAGACCAAATGTTGGTTTTTGTAATACGCATATTGGTAACATTTACGACCATACATTAAAAAAAAAAAAATTAGTGGCAGTACATTTGTGAAATATGGGAGTGTAGTGTCTAAGGGCTGATCAGGCTGATACTTGTGCAACTGTTTGGATTTCAGTGTTAGGGCTGATACTACTAAACTGTTAAGTTATTTGATATCGAACAATGGGAATTGCTGATATACAGCGATGTTCTTATCGTTAGGAAGATTTCATGAGCAATGGTTTCTTGCGTCGGGCTGGGCCTTTGGAAGAGAAAAGTCCAAACTTAAGGTCGACATCCTGAGGCACTCCAAGCCAAATTTGACGGCCTTGTTCGAGAGACAGAGTAGATTGCTGCACAAATGGGAATACGGTCCAATAGGACTCTATGTGCACTTGCCACACTAAAAGTCGGCATCCGAGAAGTTTGCGCTAAACAGACTATATGTCGCACATTTGTTAGCTAATTCGCATACTGTATTTGCTAGCCAATTTGAGATAAGTCCGAAGTACTTTGTATCTTTCCCTCTTCAAGCAAGGTTTCTTACGTGTTATTATGGCTAGCACCCGCGTTCCAATCTAGTGGACCCGAGTTCGATTCCGGGATTTGTGGGCTTTTTTTAAGCCACTGGGCTCTTTCTTTAATTTTCTTGTTCAATCCTTTTTTGGGGTGAGGAGCATCCACAAGTAGCTACATGTACTTATTTCAAGTTTGGAACCGATAAGAAGGTCGTTACGCGACCTTGCTGTTTCGCACATTTGACCTCAAATTGTATCCGATGGTTTAAATGTTGTATGTTTGTAATATTCATAATAAAAACACTCGGTAAACCCCTTTACGCCATGAGGGGCATTATATTAATCAGGGCAAATTTATAAAGAAGCGAAGCGGTAAAACATACGGTTTTCTTTATATTTCCGTTCGGATTTCACGTTTGGAGACGAAACATACGCTGTAGATGGAGAAACTCCCTTTCTAGGTATAACAGCGTTTTTGAGCCGATCGAGAGATTGTTGAGGGCGTGGGAATTTTCTTACGGTTGAAACCGAGTAATTTGATCAAATCTTATCCGCTCAAGCCACAAAAATAACATCTCCGCCGATGATACTCCGACAAGTAGGGTAATGCCTAGCTCAATCGACTCAAAAACGCTATTAAATGTAGAAAAAAGGTTTCTCTATTTACAATTAAAGTTTCTTCTCGAAAATTAAACAACGGAAACATGTAGAAAAAGGCATTTTTTGCCGCTTTGTTTTTTTTTTTTTTGAAGTCTTGCTCTGTTTACCCATAATGCCCCCTAGAGCGTAAAGAGGTCTATTTCTCTGAACATCTTTCGCAGCCTCGAGCAAAGTCGCTTTGATCTTATTCGCAGCCTGCTCGCGCTCGATCTAATGGCGCTGAGTCCCATAAAGCAGACTACGCTTTCGTGTTCAGGCGAGAAGAAAAATATGTTGGGTAAGGCGACGACACGTTTACAGGGTAGAGTGGTTCAATCGAGAATGAGTAAATCCATCGGAGCAATGCACTTCATGTAGTGGAGGTTTGCCAGTTCTTGTACCTCATGTAGTTGGCACGAAAAGTCATTTTTTCTTAAGGACGGCTGTTTGCAGCAAGTATCGCCAGAAGTTAATATGATAACTCATTAAACTAGAATAACCAGTAAGCCACACATGTCAATCATCATCAACTGGAAAATCGACGGGTTTGCTCATAGAGCACTTTGATTCATCACTATTATCGATACGACCATCAACAAAAGCCTTTCACAATAGCTGTTATCGGAGTTGAGCCCGCTGTCAAATATTCCTTTGTTTAGAGCGGCACACAAACGAGGCCAAAGGGTCAATGCAGACAGTTTGCATGTCAAACCGCTGATAACTGCGATAAGAGCTATTACTTTAACATCGAAACGAACTGAGCAATTAATTATTACGCAGGTCTGAAACAGAGTCTTAAATAGGGTATCGAATTTTTGGTCATTTCATGAATAAGGTAGGGAAAATCGCAGATTTTGGTCTTAAATACGATAAGAGTTTTTGGAAGCGGGTCGCGCAACCCTGGGAGTATCCCTCTGGCCTTTTAATCGGCTTATTGCGCATTTGGGCAAAGTAATGTCCGTTATTATGGCCAATTATATCCTGCAGCTCGAAATTTTCTCCAGAGATAAATTTGATCGAATAGTTTGTAACTGTACAATTAAAAAGAGTCCCTAATAATTGGCATTGACTATCAGCATAAGGTTATTCAGTTCAAGGGAACATCTGAGCACGTTTCAAGATTTTCCTCCATGTAGCATCTCAACTCAACAGACATGGAGTCTATGCAGCTACTGGTATGTAAACTTCGTTGTTTAAATTTGGGTTTGTAATAAGAAAACGCTGTAAGGTTACAGCAGTGAATTCATCTTTCGCGTTAAATTGTGTTATATAGCGAGCTTCTTCAAAACAGAAGTCACCTAGAGGTATAAACTACTCGCTCTTACCAACAGGGTCAAAAGCTCTGGAGATGAAACTGGATGGCATTGAAACAAAGAAGACAACACTTGAGTAATCTTCCACAGTTTGTTATTGTTATTTATTCACTACATGTACATCGTGATCTTCAGTTCGTTACTTTTAATTGAAAGAGCGAACTTCATTATCGAGTACTTCTTTGTCTAAAATCCTTAGTTTCTCGGTTTTGTTCTACGTCACGTTAAACGCGACTGCTTACTTATGAAATGTTCCGTCTCGAGTCAGGTTTCCAATGCAATGCCAGTCTCCGGTCACATGGTGCACACAGCGCATGTCAACTCTCTTCCGGCGACATATGGGTTGCACGGGAGTGAGCCACATGCTCCTTCCACGGGGTAGAGTAAGGCACCATTCTTGTCGGCCTGAGTACCGGGCACATACTCTGCATCCTCGTCAACACAGATGAACTCATATCCCTTCTTGTGGCCGTGGTATCCAGTCATCAGGTACCCATGATACTCCTCGGTCCAGCCAGATGGACAATCATTCCGTGCGGGCATCATTAGCATGAGCCACGTGACTTGACGAAGCAAACGGCACACGGTGCCTCATGGTCATGAAGGTTTTTCTTAAATGGGTTAAAACTGCTGACTTCATATTCAGTGCCATGCATGTATCCCGAGCTCTGCCATCCATCTTTGTACTTGCCGTACTTTGGATTGTGTGGAAGGCAAAGGTAATTTGCTCCTCCACCTGGGTGGTTGTAATACTCACCACCAATTAAACCTAATACACATAAAACAGTTGATTGTTATTCTTAAGCCGCAGAACTAAATTATCTTGATCGGCCACTTATATATCTACAACATAAACAAACAATAGTCTCCATTTTGCGCGAAAATATGCAATTTTCCGCGGACATTATCGGTTCTGAGAAGCGAACAGTTTTGCTCGATCTTCGCACTCGAAAAACTGTGAGCTTCGAGGAAAAGAATAAGAACAATTATCCGAGCATATTTTAAAATTTAAATGGGAGCTATTGTGTTTCAAACACAATAACAAGTTATTATCCTTCAAATAATTTTCGAAATTCGAGCAGTTTTGAAAAGTGGAGAAAATTACTTGAATATTCCCCAGCTTTTGCTGGGGCATACTTAGTCACGTGACGCGTTTAGACCAATCGTGTGCGAGCGGACACATTTGAATTACTGGAAGAAACTGACAGTTGTGCCGAACCCTCCTCATAAAAGCTAAGTAAATATAGTTAACAATACATGTCCGACCAACTTCATCTTTAAATTCATACGCATACTCATTACTACCCCACTTTGTCCATTTTGATGAGAATGTTAGAGCAATTTTCATTGAACTACCACTGACAATTGTTTTCTTGTATGTTGAGAACATCAACGCTCGATCGTTTACAATAGACAACCATTTCTGGACATGCTATGGTTTGAAAGCTGAGGAAATCCTCCATTGAGAGGTTCATTTCATTTTTATTTCGAATTATTTTCCTTGCGCTTGAGACGAATAAACTTACCTTAAAGAAAACCCTGCAAATCTCCACATTTGCCTGCACCTACCTTTGTAAACAATTTCAGCGCCACTGGGACATGTGGTCCTTCCCCAGCGAACATACTTCACTCCAGACATCCCATCTTGTCCTTTATCGCCCTTACTTCCCTGATCTCCTTTAGGACCTATAGCAAAACGTAAAACTGTTGGCTTTTGTCGACAGTGTGTACTATGAAAGTCTTTAATGACCGTGCTTGTGTTTTGTTTTCATCGTTTGCATCCTTGCTCGCTCTGCATTTGACTAAAAATAAAGTCAGTATTCCTTCAGTGTCAAACACAATGACCAGATTTTATTTTTTTTTGTCGATTAGGCACGATTTGGTGGTTCGTAACTGCATTTCCTGCTACTGTTTCATTGCGCTATTCTTTATTCAGCTTTATAAAAACAAAACGAAGACAAAAGCCCATAACTAACAGTCCTGTTTCAATCGGAAATCTTCCATCAAGAGTGAATGTTTGAAGCTGTTATGATATCATATCTGCCGTTTTGTGACATTGGTACCACTGTACTCATTGTACATCGATTCACTGTCTAAATTAATTGACTTAATTAAACGGGCGCCGTTTGTAGAGCTCAGCATCGTGGGCAGCATGCTCTAACTAATTGCGAAAGCTGTTGATCTGATTAACTAGTGAATGGGACTATTTTCCATTAGCTCTTATTCATTTCAAAGCTGGCTACCTTCGTGTTGATACTTATTTCATAATCTTTTCCAATACTACAAACTACCTTTTAGACCATCACTATATTCTTCGCACCAGAAGCTTATGTTGACTCTATGTTCGCACCTTTTGGACCAATTTGTCCAGGCGTTCCAGGCTGTCCCGGAGGTCCCATCATGCCCTGCCCGTTATTTTTACCGTCACGCCCTGAATTTTGTACAGAAAGAAAAAGAAACACAAAGTGAACTGAAGCAACATGTATCTCAAACTAACTTATTAATCTTAAAACACGTCTGTTACTTTTAGGTTCAGAACTGTATCAACTCAATATGTTGGCATTCCACTACGATTACATTATATGCGTTGCTCGTTTTTTAGCTTGGATAATGACGTAGTCATTATTCGAGATGCAGGTATGGGCGGAACAGGGCACTCCTTTCTTCCTTCCGTCAGTCTGTCCATCAATTTCTGTTGACTTTTCCTATATCGCTGACTACGACTACGTTCGGACATATGAATGGACTCGCGTTATTTAATTAGTACAAAATCATTCAGTATCCGCGCTCAGTTTCTCGCAGCCACTTTGGTTGCTTTTGTGTTTAGTCACATTTACTATGTAAGATCGATATGATGGCACACCGTATTTTTCCAAATGTCTTCCAAGCTGAACGTTAATTGAAATTAACCGTCAAAAGCGAAGAGCTTTTCACAAGACCAGCTTGAAATTTTCATGATGTGCGAAGAAAGTATTCAAAGTAGAAGAGCTGTTCACGCCCATTGTGACTGCGCGATCATGCGCTCGTAATTCATGTCACGACCTCAAGCCAAGTTATTTATCAGGCGCGCACGTTAAAACTGAAATATATATATCTTATTAGACGTTTTGGTGTGTAGTATCGCTGCCGGTTTGCGGTTTCATTCACATTTATCTGGCGGTTTACGGTTAAGAAATTATCCTGCGGTGGCGAGAAATCATAAATTTAGCTCGCGGTTTACGGTTTTTGCGTGTTTTTGTGGTGGTTATTCAAACAGAGTTAAGAGGCTCAGAAAACTGAGCGGTAACCTTTTCTTGCTTAAAGCTTCTCTCTTTAACAACGGATTGCCTTTTAGGGCTTGACCAAGTTCCAAGTTAGTCAGGGCTTCCCTCTGTGTCCCCGGCCATGTGGGGAGGGGTAAGGAGGTAATTTGATATAAGGCCAGGCTTCAAAACTTCGAAAGGGTCACGAAGGCACGTAGAAAGATGGCGGGGTCGGTTTTTAGAAGAAAACGAAAGTTTGCAGTTTCGAATGAACAAAATATGGTGGTTTTACGGAATGTACGACCCCCTATAATAGACCCTCACGTATGGTCCCTCGGGAAACTAGTTAGTTTTGTTTTCCCTCGAGTCCTGATGTTTCCCTCGACTTCGTCTAACTGTTTCCCTCGGGACCATACATTAAGTGTATACAAGAGACCATGATCTAAGACAACACATCCCCCATACATGGGCCCCTTCTCATGATAATCTTTTAGCGTGTGGTCAAGCTTCCTCGACTGTGCTTCGTTCTGTTGGGGAGGGGTAAGGAGGTAATTTGATATAAGGCCAGGCTTCAAAGCTTCGAAAGCGTCACGAAAGCACGTGGAAAGATGGCGGTGTCGGTTTTTAGAAGAAAACGAAAGCGGTTTGCGGTTTCGAAGGAACAAAACATGGCGGTTTACGGAATGTACGACCCCCCGGCTATAATAGACCCTCATGTATGGTCCCTCGGGAAACTAGTTAGTTTTGTTTTCCCTCGAGTCCTGATGTTTCCCTCGACTTCGTCTCGGGATATATAACTGTTTAACTGTTTCCCTCAGGACCATACATTAAGTGTATAGTATAGGGCTTGATACCGGTTGCGTTGACTTCAGCTGCAGTTTACTCTAGTTAAATGGTCGTTGACCCCCGATGTTCTCACTTGATTAACTTTTCCTTTACTGATTTTCTCCATTTAAACAAAGAGCAGGATAAATTTGTACGTAACTGAGATGCAAATATCGGGGGTTTCTTCGAATATGGACGGGAAGATTACTATATGATTCTTTCTCGAGGCCTATTCTACCTCAAGGAACGACGTCAGCTCCAAAGGTTTACTTAATAGACTTAATTGTGTCAAGTTGAATTGAGTTCCTTTACCTGCAGTCTAAATCTTTTTTCTTACTGCTGATAGTGTAAGCTGAGATGGTATTGAAATAAGAGAAAGCTTGAAATACGCACGGTGATTTTTTTTTTTTTTCACCTTTTTGGAAAAAGTTTTTTTTTACTCTATTACGGCAAGGGTTCAAAAAATCTGCCGCTGGGAACATCTTGGGCGCGAACCATCAATACATACCCAAAAGGTAGCCAAGCAACCAGGAGTCACTTGACCTGGGTTTCAACAAGGCCTCAATTCTGTTCATAGCAATCAAAAAGAACACAAATCGATATCAGAGATATCAGAGAGATATCAATTGATTGTAAACAAACAAATCAGAGCAACTACACAAACTACAGTAAGTTCACAAGCTACACCAACTACACAAACTACAACAACTACACAAACTACACAAACTACAGCAACTACACAAACTACAGTAACTACACAAACTACAGCAACTAAACAAACTACAGCAACACAAACTACAGTAACTACACAAACTACCGCAGTAACTACACAAACTACAGTAACTACACAAACTACAGCAACTACACAAACTACAGCAACTACACAAACTATAGTAACTTCACAAACTACAGCAACTACACAAACTACAGCAACTACACAAACTACACTGAGCAACTACACAAACTACAGCAACTACACAAACTACAACAACTACACAAACTACAGTAACTACACAAACTACAGCAACTACACAAACTACAACAACTACACAAACTACACAAACTACAGCAACTACACAAACTACAGTAACTACACAAACTACAGCAACTAAACAAACTACAGCAACACAAACTACAGTAACTACACAAACTACAGCAACTACACAAACTACAACAACTACACAAACTACAGTAACTACACAAACTACAGCAACTACACAAACTACAACAACTACACAAACTACATAAACTACAGCAACTACACAAACTACCGCAGTAACTACACAAACTACAGTAAATACACAAACGACAGCAACTACACAAACTACACAAACTACAGCAACTACACAAACTATAGTAACTTCACAAACTACAGCAACTAAACAAACTACAGCAACTACACAAACTACAGCAACTACACAAACTACAGCAACTACACAAACTACAGCAACTACACAAACTACAACAACTACACAAACTACAGCAACTCCACAAACTACAGTAACTACACAAACTACAGCAACTAAACAAACTACAGCAACACAAACTACAGTAACTACACAAACTACAGCAACTACACAAACTACAACAACTACACAAACTACAGTAACTACACAAACTACAGCAACTACACAAACTACAACAACTACACAAACTACATAAACTACAGCAACTACACAAACTACAGTAACTACACAAACTACAGCAACTACACAAACTACAGCAACTACACAAACTACAGCAGCTACACAAACTACAGTAACTTCACAAACTACAGCAACTACACAAACTACCGCAGTAACTACATAAACTACCGCAGTAACTACACAAACTACAGTATCTACACAAACTACAGTAACTACACAAACTACAGCAACTACACAAACTACAGCAACTAAACAAACTACGGCAACTACACAAACTACCGCAGTAACTACACAAACTACAGTAACTACACAAACTACAGCAACTAAACAAACTACGGCAACTACACAAACTACCGCAGTAACTACACAAACTACAGTAACTACAATAACTACACAAACTACAGCAACTACACAAACTACAGTAACTACACAAACTACAGCAACTAAACAAACTACAGCAACACAAACTACAGTAACTACACAAACTACCGCAGTAACTACACAAACTACAGTAACTACACAAACTACAGCAACTACACAAACTACAGCAACTACACAAACTATAGTAACTTCACAAACTACAGCAACTACACAAACTACAGCAACTACACAAACTACAGCAACTACACAAACTACAGCAACTACACAAACTACAGCAACTACACAAACTACAACAACTACACAAACTACAGCAACTACACAAACTACAGCAACTACAGAAGGAACCTTCTGAAACTGAGTGCAGACACTTGTCTACAAAAACTACAGAAACAACAGAAACTACAGACACTTGTCTACAGCCATGATACTACAGACACAACAGAAACGACAGACACTACAGAAACTACAGAGACTACAGAAACTACAGACACTACAGAAACTACAGACACTACAAACACTTATCTACATGATAGTTCAGACACTACAGAAACTACAGACACTACAGGCAATCAAGAATTTGCAGACAGTACAGAAACTACAGACACTCAAGAAACTACCGAAACTATAGACACTTGTCTACAGATACTACAGACATTACAGAAACTACAGACACTACATACACAACAGAAACTACAGACGCAACAGAGACTACAGACACTACAGAAACTACAGACACTCAAGAAACTACAGAAATTACAGCCACTTGTCTACAGATACAACAGACACTTGTCTACAGAAAGTACAGACACTGCAGTAACTCCACAAACTAAAGAAACTACAACACATGAATACACAAATTACCTGAGACGGGAGCTACAGAAATTACAGAAACGACAGACACTACAGAAACTACCGTAAAGTACCATTATTTCAGAAACTACCGGAAACTACAGACACTACACTGATAAACTACAGGAACTGCATAAAGTACCGAAATAACAGAAATTACAGACGGCAACTAGAGACTAAAGAAATTAGAGACACCACACTGATAAACTACAGAAATTACAGAAACTTCAGAAATTTCCAACACTACTGACAGAAACTACAGACAACATCACTGAAAATGGAAAATCAGAAAGCCTACAGATCGCGGAATTAACGAGTTATTGCAGTTTGTATTCAGGATCTAATAAACGTTAGTAAATTTTTCAAACCTTTTCTCCAATTCTTGTAATCGTTGCGTTGTCAAGTTTGCGCTTTTCAGACTCTTGTTGTGCCTGTGAGAAAAACAGAGTGAACTCTTAGAAATTGTCGGATAACTTTTTCCAAGATAAGAATTTGAGTGAAAGTTTGATTTCTTACTATTATGATTTGTGTAAGAAATTTAAAATTGATTCATAGTTCAATTACGGTGTAATTTAGTTATTGAGTTACTAGAGATACTTATAGTGTGGTACAATCTCATTGACTCCTATAAGATCATGTTAAGATACACTGGGGCAAGCTGGGCGTCAAGTAAAAATAAATTTTGTGATGAGTGTTTTTACATTGTCGACATTCTGGTCGCTAGCAAGTTTCGCTACGGAATTTAATGAAAGCTTACGAAACATCACTCACTTTTCCTCCAAGGCTTTCGGTCGTTTTAGAATGTCCGGCATGTTGGGTGTCGTGTTTTTGCTGGCAGATCTTTTCCCTAATCGCAGATGTTTTTCAACAACTTCATCTTCATGGTTCAAATCTTCCAGGGCAGAGGCGCCTTGAAAAACAAAGCCCAACACGAGCACAGTCACGAATAGAACGCCGACGAGAATTGCGGAAGATCTCATAGCTGACTGGCTACAGTTTGAATCTTTCGCAGAAAAATCTTAACTTTCTTCCTATAACAAGGAAGCGGTTTTAAGATAATCTAGATCAAAGGCCTATTTTACCTTGACTCACACGAATGAAATATGATTAGAAGGTAAAGTAGGAGCAATTTTCTAGTCGAGTCATCGCGGCGCGCGAGAAATTTTTCGCGTTGGCTCCCCAAGTAAAATTAACATACGTTAAAAGATAGATTGTCAGATTATTATATAAACAAACCTATTTGATTTTTGTCTTTCGGTAGAAAATAGGCTGAAGCTAAAGCATGCGAATGTTAGCTCTAAGAAAAGAAGTAACTACGAGAGGTTCGAAGCTCATGTGAAGCCGAAATCGAACAAGGTATTTGCTAGATACAAGTTTCACAAGAAAGTTCAGTGTGATAATGAGTCATTCGAACAGTTTCTTATTGACCTCAAGCTGCTAGTGAAAGATTGTGGTTATGCAGATCCAGACGAAATGGTCAGGGATAGGATTGTAATTGGTTGCAACTCCAAGAAAGTGCGAGAAAAGTTGATACAAGAAGGATCTGAATTGTCGTTGGAGAAAGCGGTTGAAATTGCACTCACACTGGAAATGTCTCAAACGCAACTCAAAACCATGGAGGAAGAAGACAGCAAGATTCACGCCGTTAAAGTGAATCAAGCTCGAAGGCAGAGTGAGAAATTAGACAAGAGGAAACATGGCAGGCCTGGAGTTGAACAGGAGTGTGGAATGTGTGGCTACATACACAGCAGTAAAGCAGAATGTCCTGCTAAGGGAAAGAAATGTCTGATTTGTGCCAAGTTAAATCATTTTGCCAAAGTCTGCAAGTCAAGAGAGAAGAGAAGAACTGTCCAATATGTGGCTAAATGTGAAAGTGGCGATGATGCTCGGACAAATGAAACCAGCAGCGAAAGTGAAGACGAGATGTTTTATGTGGGTTGTATAGACGCAGTAAATGCAGTTAGCCTCAGTGAATGGCGCGAAGAGCTGACCATCAACAACAAGAAAGTTATTGTTCAGTTAGACACTGGAGCGAAATGCAATGTTATGTCTTTAACGACATTAAAGACTCTAGGAGGGGAGACAACAATTCAACCTACAGCAGCCAAGTTAAGGTCATACTCTGGTCACCAGATACCTATTCATGGTTGCACAACACTCTTATGCGAACACAAGGACGAAACGTACCCCATGAAGTTTTACATTGCAGAAGGTGATGTGCTGTCCGTCTTAAGTGCACAAGCATGTAAGGATCTCAATTTAGTCCAGCGGGTGAACTCTGTCATAGACTCGTCGGTTATTACTGATGCACGTCCAGATATTCTACTAGAATATCCAGATCTCTTCCAGGGGCTGGGATGTTTACCAGGTAAACATACCATCAGAATTGATCCAACAGTAGTCCCAGTAGTACATCCACCAAGAAAGGTACCTGTTGCGCTGAAGGGCAGAATCAAAGATGAGCTTGAAAGAATGGTGAAGGCAGGAGTGGTAGCGAGGCAAATTGAACCAACAGCATGGGTTAGCAGTATGGTTACTGTAGTCAAGCCTAATAAGATTCGCATCTGTTTAGATCCTAGAGACTTAAACCTAGCTGTTAAACGAGAACATTTCCCTATGAAGACGATTGAAGAGATAGTTGCAGACATGCCAGATGCCAAGGTATTCTCTGTGCTGGATGCAACATCAGGATTCTGGCAAATAGAGTTAGATGAGGAAAGCTCGAAGTTGTGCACGTTCAACACTCCCTTCGGGAGGTATCGATTTAAAAGGCTCCCTTTCGGAATCAAATCAGCCCCTGAGGTGTTTCAGAGATACATGACCGAGATGTTGGAGGGCATACCTGGAGCAGAGCTCATTGCAGGAGCCATTGTGGATGACATACTGATCTGGGGCAGCAGTATTGACCAGCACGATGCAAGATTAAGACAAGTTTTAAACAGAGCGAGAGAGTTTGGTCTCAAGTTAAATAGCAAGAAGTGCCAAGTGAGGAAAGATCAAGTCCCCTATGTAGGACATCTCCTGACCAGTGATGGTTTGAAACCGGACCCAGAGAAGGTCAGAGCAGTCGAAGCGATGCAACCACCAAGGAATGTTAAAGAACTCAGAACATTCCTAGGTTTTATCCAATACCTTGGAAAATTTCTGCCAAATCTAGCTGCTGAAAGTGCACCTCTCAGACAACTGTTGGAGAAAGAAGTAGTCTGGCATTGGAACAAAGAACAACAACAAAGTATGGTCCCTCGGGAAACTAGTTAGTTTTGTTTTCCCTCGAGTCCTGATGTTTCCCTCGACTTCGTCTAACTGTTTCCCTCGGGACCATACATTAAGTGTATACAAGAGACCATGATCTAAGACAACACATCCCCCATACATGGGCCCCTTCTCATGATAATCTTTTAGCGTGTGGTCAAGCTGCCTCGACTGTGCTTCGTTCTGTTGGGGAGGGGTAAGGAGGTAATTTGATATAAGGCCAGGCTTCAAAGCTTCGAAAGCGTCACGAAAGCACGTGGAAAGATGGCGGTGTCGGTTTTTAGAAGAAAACGAAAGCGGTTTGCGGTTTCGAAGGAACAAAACATGGCGGTTTACGGAATGTACGACCCCCCGGCTATAATAGACCCTCATGTATGGTCCCTCGGGAAACTAGTTAGTTTTGTTTTCCCTCGAGTCCTGATGTTTCCCTCGACTTCGTCTCGGGATATATAACTGTTTAACTGTTTCCCTCAGGACCATACATTAAGTGTATAGTATAGGGCTTGATACCGGTTGCGTTGACTTCAGCTGCAGTTTACTCTAGTTAAATGGTCGTTGACCCCCGATGTTCTCACTTGATTAACTTTTCCTTTACTGATTTTCTCCATTTAAACAAAGAGCAGGATAAATTTGTACGTAACTGAGATGCAAATATCGGGGGTTTCTTCGAATATGGACGGGAAGATTACTATATGATTCTTTCTCGAGGCCTATTCTACCTCAAGGAACGACGTCAGCTCCAAAGGTTTACTTAATAGACTTAATTGTGTCAAGTTGAATTGAGTTCCTTTACCTGCAGTCTAAATCTTTTTTCTTACTGCTGATAGTGTAAGCTGAGATGGTATTGAAATAAGAGAAAGCTTGAAATACGCACGGTGATTTTTTTTTTTTTTTTCACCTTTTTGGAAAAAGTTTTTTTTTACTCTATTACGGCAAGGGTTCAAAAAATCTGCCGCTGGGAACATCTTGGGCGCGAACCATCAATACATACCCAAAAGGTAGCCAAGCAACCAGGAGTCACTTGACCTGGGTTTCAACAAGGCCTCAATTCTGTTCATAGCAATCAAAAAGAACACAAATCGATATCAGAGATATCAGAGAGATATCAATTGATTGTAAACAAACAAATCAGAGCAACTACACAAACTACAGTAACTTCACAAGCTACACCAACTACACAAACTACAACAACTACACAAACTACACAAACTACAGCAACTACACAAACTACAGTAACTACACAAACTACAGCAACTAAACAAACTACAGCAACACAAACTACAGTAACTACACAAACTACCGCAGTAACTACACAAACTACAGTAACTACACAAACTACAGCAACTACACAAACTACAGCAACTACACAAACTATAGTAACTTCACAAACTACAGCAACTAGACAAACTACAGCAACTACACAAACTACAGCAACTACACAAACTACAGCAACTACACAAACTACAGCAACTACACAAACTACAGTAACTACACAAACTACAGCAACTACACAAACTACAACAACTACACAAACTACACAAACTACAGCAACTACACAAACTACAGTAACTACACAAACTACAGCAACTAAACAAACTACAGCAACACAAACTACAGTAACTACACAAACTACAGCAACTACACAAACTACAACAACTACACAAACTACAGTAACTACACAAACTACAGCAACTACACAAACTACAACAACTACACAAACTACATAAACTACAGCAACTACACAAACTACAGTAACTACACAAACTACAGCAACTAAACAAACTACAGCAACACAAACTACAGTAACTACACAAACTACCGCAGTAACTACACAAACTACAGTAAATACACAAACGACAGCAACTACACAAACTACACAAACTACAGCAACTACACAAACTATAGTAACTTCACAAACTACAGCAACTAAACAAACTACAGCAAATACACAAACTACAGCAACTACACAAACTACAGCAACTACACAAACTACAGCAACTACACAAACTACAACAACTACACAAACTACAGCAACTCCACAAACTACAGTAACTACACAAACTACAGCAACTAAACAAACTACAGCAACACAAACTACAGTAACTACACAAACTACAGCAACTACACAAACTACAACAACTACACAAACTACAGTAACTACACAAACTACAGCAACTACACAAACTACAACAACTACACAAACTACATAAACTACAGCAACTACACAAACTACAGTAACTACACAAACTACAGCAACTACACAAACTACAGCAACTACACAAACTACAGCAGCTACACAAACTACAGTAACTTCACAAACTACAGCAACTACACAAACTACCGCAGTAACTACATAAACTACCGCAGTAACTACACAAACTACAGTATCTACACAAACTACAGTAACTACACAAACTACAGCAACTACACAAACTACAGCAACTAAACAAACTACGGCAACTACACAAACTACCGCAGTAACTACACAAACTACAGTAACTACACAAACTACAGCAACTAAACAAACTACGGCAACTACACAAACTACCGCAGTAACTACACAAACTACAGTAACTACAATAACTACACAAACTACAGCAACTACACAAACTACAGTAACTACACAAACTACAGCAACTAAACAAACTACAGCAACACAAACTACAGTAACTACACAAACTACCGCAGTAACTACACAAACTACAGTAACTACACAAACTACAGCAACTACACAAACTACAGCAACTACACAAACTATAGTAACTTCACAAACTACAGCAACTACACAAACTACAGCAACTACACAAACTACAGCAACTACACAAACTACAGCAACTACACAAACTACAACAACTACACAAACTACAGCAACTACACAAACTACAGCAACTACAGAAGGAACCTTCTGAAACTGAGTGCAGACACTTGTCTACAAAAACTACAGAAACAACAGAAACTACAGACACTTGTCTACAGCCATGATACTACAGACACAACAGAAACGACAGACACTACAGAAACTACAGAGACTACAGAAACTACAGACACTACAGAAACTACAGACACTACAAACACTTATCTACATGATAGTTCAGACACTACAGAAACTACAGACACTACAGGCAATCAAGAATTTGCAGACAGTACAGAAACTACAGACACTCAAGAAACTACCGAAACTATAGACACTTGTCTACAGATACTACAGACATTACAGAAACTACAGACACTACATACACAACAGAAACTACAGACGCAACAGAGACTACAGACACTACAGAAACTACAGACACTCAAGAAACTACAGAAATTACAGCCACTTGTCTACAGATAAAACAGACACTTGTCTACAGAAAGTACAGACACTGCAGAAACTCCACAAACTAAAGAAACTACAACACATGAATACACAAATTACCTGAGACGGGAGCTACAGAAATTACAGAAACGACAGACACTACAGAAACTACCGTAAAGTACCATTATTTCAGAAACTACCGGAAACTACAGACACTACACTGATAAACTACAGGAACTGCATAAAGTACCGAAATAACAGAAATTACAGACGGCAACTAGAGACTAAAGAAATTAGAGACACCACACTGATAAACTACAGAAATTACAGAAACTTCAGAAATTTCCAACACTACTGACAGAAACTACAGACAACATCACTGAAAATGGAAAATCAGAAAGCCTACAGATCGCGGAATTAACGAGTTATTGCAGTTTGTATTCAGGATCTAATAAACGTTAGTAAATTTTTCAAACCTTTTCTCCAATTCTTGTAATCGTTGCGTTGTCAAGTTTGCGCTTTTCAGACTCTTGTTGTGCCTGTGAGAAAAACAGAGTGAACTCTTAGAAATTGTCGGTTAACTTTTTCCAAGATAAGAATTTGAGTGAAAGTTTGATTTCTTACTATTATGATTTGTGTAAGAAATTTAAAATTGATTCATAGTTCAATTACGGTGTAATTTAGTTATTGAGTTACTAGAGATACTTATAGTGTGGTACAATCTCATTGACTCCTATAAGATCATGTTAAGATACACTGGGGCAAGCTGGGCGTCAAGTAAAAATAAATTTTGTGATGAGTGTTTTTACATTGTCGACATTCTGGTCGCTAGCAAGTTTCGCTACGGAATTTAATGAAAGCTTACGAAACATCACTCACTTTTCCTCCAAGGCTTTCGGTCGTTTTAGAATGTCCGGCATGTTGGGTGTCGTGTTTTTGCTGGCAGATCTTTTCCCTAATCGCAGATGTTTTTCAACAACTTCATCTTCATGGTTCAAATCTTCCAGGGCAGAGGCGCCTTGAAAAACAAAGCCCAACACGAGCACAGTCACGAATAGAACGCCGACGAGAATTGCGGAAGATCTCATAGCTGACTGGCTACAGTTTGAATCTTTCGCAGAAAAATCTTAACTTTCTTCCTATAACAAGGAAGCGGTTTTAAGATAATCTAGATCAAAGGCCTATTTTACCTTGACTCACACGAATGAAATATGATTAGAAGGTAAAGTAGGAGCAATTTTCTAGTCGAGTCATCGCGGCGCGCGAGAAATTTTTCGCGTTGGCTCCCCAAGTAAAATTAACATACGTTAAAAGATAGATTGTCAGATTATTATATAAACAAACCTATTTGATTTTTGTCTTTCGGTAGAAAATAGGCTGAAGCTAAAGCATGCGAATGTTAGCTCTAAGAAAAGAAGTAACTACGAGAGGTTCGAAGCTCATGTGAAGCCGAAATCGAACAAGGTATTTGCTAGATACAAGTTTCACAAGAAAGTTCAGTGTGATAATGAGTCATTCGAACAGTTTCTTATTGACCTCAAGCTGCTAGTGAAAGATTGTGGTTATGCAGATCCAGACGAAATGGTCAGGGATAGGATTGTAATTGGTTGCAACTCCAAGAAAGTGCGAGAAAAGTTGATACAAGAAGGATCTGAATTGTCGTTGGAGAAAGCGGTTGAAATTGCACTCACACTGGAAATGTCTCAAACGCAACTCAAAACCATGGAGGAAGAAGACAGCAAGATTCACGCCGTTAAAGTGAATCAAGCTCGAAGGCAGAGTGAGAAATTAGACAAGAGGAAACATGGCAGGCCTGGAGTTGAACAGGAGTGTGGAATGTGTGGCTACATACACAGCAGTAAAGCAGAATGTCCTGCTAAGGGAAAGAAATGTCTGATTTGTGCCAAGTTAAATCATTTTGCCAAAGTCTGCAAGTCAAGAGAGAAGAGAAGAACTGTCCAATATGTGGCTAAATGTGAAAGTGGCGATGATGCTCGGACAAATGAAACCAGCAGCGAAAGTGAAGACGAGATGTTTTATGTGGGTTGTATAGACGCAGTAAATGCAGTTAGCCTCAGTGAATGGCGCGAAGAGCTGACCATCAACAACAAGAAAGTTATTGTTCAGTTAGACACTGGAGCGAAATGCAATGTTATGTCTTTAACGACATTAAAGACTCTAGGAGGGGAGACAACAATTCAACCTACAGCAGCCAAGTTAAGGTCATACTCTGGTCACCAGATACCTATTCATGGTTGCACAACACTCTTATGCGAACACAAGGACGAAACGTACCCCATGAAGTTTTACATTGCAGAAGGTGATGTGCTGTCCGTCTTAAGTGCACAAGCATGTAAGGATCTCAATTTAGTCCAGCGGGTGAACTCTGTCATAGACTCGTCGGTTATTACTGATGCACGTCCAGATATTCTACTAGAATATCCAGATCTCTTCCAGGGGCTGGGATGTTTACCAGGTAAACATACCATCAGAATTGATCCAACAGTAGTCCCAGTAGTACATCCACCAAGAAAGGTACCTGTTGCGCTGAAGGGCAGAATCAAAGATGAGCTTGAAAGAATGGTGAAGGCAGGAGTGGTAGCGAGGCAAATTGAACCAACAGCATGGGTTAGCAGTATGGTTACTGTAGTCAAGCCTAATAAGATTCGCATCTGTTTAGATCCTAGAGACTTAAACCTAGCTGTTAAACGAGAACATTTCCCTATGAAGACGATTGAAGAGATAGTTGCAGACATGCCAGATGCCAAGGTATTCTCTGTGCTGGATGCAACATCAGGATTCTGGCAAATAGAGTTAGATGAGGAAAGCTCGAAGTTGTGCACGTTCAACACTCCCTTCGGGAGGTATCGATTTAAAAGGCTCCCTTTCGGAATCAAATCAGCCCCTGAGGTGTTTCAGAGATACATGACCGAGATGTTGGAGGGCATACCTGGAGCAGAGCTCATTGCAGGAGCCATTGTGGATGACATACTGATCTGGGGCAGCAGTATTGACCAGCACGATGCAAGATTAAGACAAGTTTTAAACAGAGCGAGAGAGTTTGGTCTCAAGTTAAATAGCAAGAAGTGCCAAGTGAGGAAAGATCAAGTCCCCTATGTAGGACATCTCCTGACCAGTGATGGTTTGAAACCGGACCCAGAGAAGGTCAGAGCAGTCGAAGCGATGCAACCACCAAGGAATGTTAAAGAACTCAGAACATTCCTAGGTTTTATCCAATACCTTGGAAAATTTCTGCCAAATCTAGCTGCTGAAAGTGCACCTCTCAGACAACTGTTGGAGAAAGAAGTAGTCTGGCATTGGAACAAAGAACAACAACAAAGTTTTAAAACACTCAAGCATATGGTAACCAAATCTCCAGTACTGGGCTACTACAAC
Organism: Micromussa lordhowensis; assembly: GCA_964020085.1. NCBI lineage: Eukaryota > Metazoa > Cnidaria > Anthozoa > Scleractinia > Lobophylliidae > Micromussa > Micromussa lordhowensis. The sequence goes on from OZ026606.1 coordinate 20,397,865, forward strand.
CCAAACAAGCCTGTCACCCTCACCGTTGACGCTAGTGCTAACGGACTTGGTGCAGTATTACTACAAGAGAACAAGCCGATTGCATATGCTTCTAGAGCCTTGACCGTTGCGCAGCAGAAATATGCACAGATTGAGAAGGAGTTACTTGCGATAGTTTACGCCTGTCAGAAGTTTCATCAGTACGTCTATGGACGAACAGTGCACGTGGAGTCTGACCATAAACCGCTTGAGAGAATCCTAGCACAGAACCTTCATCAGGCACCTCCGCGATTGCAGAAGATGATGATGAGCCTACAAAGGTATGACCTCAAGGTTATATACAAGCCTGGGAATGAAATGCAACTAGCAGATACCCTTAGTCGCCATTACTTGCCAGAAACCAAAGAAACGCTCGTGGAGGACTTAGAAGTCAGTGACGTGTGCCTCACAGCTTATCTTCCCATCTCACAGGAAAAGTATCTAGAGCTTCAACAAGCTACAGCAGCAGACCCAGTATTGCAGTCCCTGACTGACACAGTACTAGAGGGATGGCCAGATGGCAAAGCAAAGCTCTCCCCAGACCTCCGACAGTACTGGGCGTACAAAGACGAAATTTCAGTAATTGATGCACTGCTGTTTAAAGGGCCGAAAGTGATAGTGCCTCACACCCTGCAGTCAGAAATGTTAGACAAGATACATGAGGGGCATTTGGGGGTTGTCAAATGCAAACAGCGAGCAAGAGATGTGCTGTTCTGGCCAGGGATGTCGACGCAAATTGAAGACAAAGTAGCCAAGTGCTATACATGCAGTCAGCACCAGAGACAGCAAGCCAAAGAACCAATGATACCACATGATCCCCCAAACAGGCCATGGGCAAAAATAGGCACAGATCTGTTTGAAATGAACAGTCATCACTATTTGTGTACTGTTGACTATTATTCTAAGTGGGTTGAAGTAGACCAACTCGAAAACCAAAGCAGTAAGGCCACAGTTAATGCACTGAAAAAGCACTTCTCAAGATATGGTATACCCGATGAAGTCGTTAGCGACAATGGGCCTCAGTTCGGAGCAGCCGAGTTTGCGGAGTTTGCAAAGGACTATGAGTTCGCCCACACAACAACCAGCCCTCACTACCCGCAATCAAATGGACAAATTGAAAGAGCAGTTCAAACAACCAAAAACTTGATGTCAAAGTCTGTCGACATAAATAAGGCTTTGCTTAGCTATCGAACCACGCCACTTGACGCAATTAACCAGTCCCCAGGACAACTGATGATGGGTCGACGTCTGAAAACAACACTACCCACCACTGCAGAATTGTTGAGACCGCAAGGACAGGAAGAAGTTGTCGGAAAGCTCAAAAAAGTTAAAGAAACGCAAAAACATTACTTTGATCGACACTGTGGACGGGAGTTGGAATCACTTCAAACTGGAGATATTGTCAAGATGAAACACAGAGGCGAGTGGGTACCGGCTGTAGTGTCGTACAAACATCACACTCCTAGATCTTACGTAGTTGAGACAGCAAGTGGAAGGAAATATCGCAGAAACAGACGACACCTCAATCGCAGCAGAGCACCAGGAGAACAGAAATTTGAGGCCAGACCTGAGCAGACTGAAATAACCTTACCTCCAACTAACGTGCAAAGGGAAACCACAGTGCAGAAAGAAACCGCCGAGCCAGTCAACGTGCAAAGGGAAACCGCTAAGCCAGTAGCGTCGGCAGTAGCGTCGGCAGGAGAACCTGTTACAGTGACCAGGTCGGGTCGATTGGTTAAGACCCCATCATATCTAAAGGACTGTTACACTTGAAGTTTAATGGAACAATGTCGAATGGAACAATGAATGGTACAATTGAATGGAACAATGAATGCTGAATGCGAACTTGTGAACTTGAACTTACGAATTTTTGAACTGATTTTGTTGTTAAATGTTTATTTTCATTTGTTATTTACTATTAATTACTATTCTTTCAGTCTTTGCTGGAGAAAGAGAGATGTAATGTATGCTAATGCCATGCCTATACTAGGCATGACGGGTAGCTAATTAAATCAGTCGTTGCACTCAACATGGCGTGGTTTGGTCGTACATTACAGCCTGTAGCATTTGATAATTTATTATAAGGCTCAAAATGGTTCAAGCAAGAAATACAATTATTATTCACAAAATTGCCGGTTAATAATCTAATCGTCTCTTTGAGGACAATGGGCAAATTAATCAATCGCGTGCATGCTGGTTTGTTGTATTCGTCAATGCATTATCACGGTTTTATGTTGTGTTGTATTCGTCAAATGTTCTCCTCCTGACTTCGCCGGAGAAATGTGAAACCTCAACAATTATCACCGGTCATTTTGGAGCTGTGCTTGGGGAAAACTCTAGCAGAATAAAATCACATGATTGCTGCCATGTGATCGCTTTCGAAAGGCTTCGTTTTGAAAATGTTTTCCGTTCACCTTAAACCGCAAGGCCAGTGTTTTCGAATTCCTCCGGATTGAAGAGCGCTTTCTAAGTCTACGTTAGTGTCTCTTCCTTGTTTGTTACATAAAGACAAATAGTGTTATCATAATTAAGTGAAATAATGCAAGGGACCGCACAAAACAATTTAATAACAGACTACTTATTCATAGTTTCACTTGACCTGTTAACCGTCTCTAAATAACATTCTGCCCCCTCCCCCCAAGTTGGGATAAAATTGTGTCTATTATATTAGAAATGTTTGTTTCTTTCAGTGTAAGTGGCATCCCTGGGAACTGATTGAAGCATATGTCCAGTTTCATCTTGTTCAAATGGTAATTCAGTTCCCGAGCGACTCGCCAGGGAGTGCAGTCTAGCATTTCTTATTAACTTGTAGGAAAATAATTGGAAAATTATTACTTGAAGGATAATACATATGGTTCTGTAACTGTCAAGCCACGGAATTGTGCCAAGTAAGGTAAGATCAGGTCTATCCCGTCCCCAGACAAGAAATTCGACCATTTTAGGTCAGTAGCATGATATTGCAGGATATCAAACTAGACAGAGAGGATTTTCAAGGCTTTTGACCCGAGGATAGCGGAGTATTTACTTTCCGCGCACGCTGATTGGCTAGCTCGGAGGTGATATTTACTGCTCCGAACAGCCGAAGCAAAAACAAAATGGCTTCCGGCAACGCTTCGTTTTCCGCGGAAGAGGAAATTCTTTTAATGAAGATGATGTAATGTAGTGAAAATCATCGACCTTTGGAAGTCTTTCGTTTCGTTTCACTTCGTTTTCCTTCAATTGATCACCTGACTTACCGTATCATGTGACTTTGTGAGCGCGAGTGTGCATCGTACGGCGCGCGAATTGTTTTGTCCGACCATTTGTTGGTATAGTTAGTAGGCCTCCTTTGGTCGATGTCGACCATGGAATGTGCCCTAACACTGTCAGTTCAAACAATGCCGCCTGTGGCTTATAAGGCCAATGTGGGAATGGCAATCCTTGCCGCCTGAGCAGCAGATGTGAGTAGATGCGGCGGAGTCAATTGTTGTTTTCTCTTTTCGCCTGGTTATTTTGTCGGTATATTATCACAAATTAAGTTACTCTTTGGCCCGCTAGTTATTCAGCTTGTGTGGTATATATTATTTACGCCGCGTGAATATCCACCACTATTCACCTCCACTTCGGCGAATAATTGTTAAATATGGGCTATATAAATATACGCGGCCCCATAGACTATAGTTTTTAGCCGTTTTTGTCATAAATAGGGTATCGATTTGCCCAGTTTGGTCTAAAGTAGGCTAATCGTTTTTACACTCTAGCCTTGAATTGGGTATGATTTTAGAAAAAGCTGCTTTTTTTTTCATTATTGATAACACCATCAACAAAAGCGTTTTACAATTCCTTTAAAACCTGAATCAGGGTCTTAAATAGGGTATCGAAGATTTGGTCGTTTCATAAATAGGGGGAAAAACGCCGATTTTGTCTCTAATAGGTGTATAAATTGGTCCCGGCGAATTTAATCCTGGGGGTAGCCCTACGATGGACTAGCACCCCATCCAGGAGGGAGTAGAACTATTCATAGTCGCTTTATGCTACTGAAACCGGGACAAGCTCCGGTCTGATGAGCCACTTGGCTCGTATGCAGACTATACCTCTCTCCCCTGGGGCTTTTGATTGGCTAATTGCGCATTTGGGCACAGAAATGTCCGTTATTGTGGCCATTTATGTTAGTTCGAAATTTTCTCATGAGATAAATTTGATCTGATAGTTTATAACTATACAACTAAAAAGAGCCCCAAGTCGTTGGCGTTAACGATCAGGTTAAGGTTATTCAATTGAAGGGAACATCTGAGCACGTTTCAAGATGTTCTTCCATGTAAAATCTCTACTCAACAGACATGGAGTCCATGCAGCTGCTGGTATGCAAACTTAATTGTTTAAATTTGGGTTTGTAATAAGAAAATGCTATATTAGTTGCAGCATTGAATACGTCTTTCGCGTTAAATTGTTGCAATATAGCGAGCTTCTTCAAAACAGAATCGAAGTCACCTAGAGGTATAAACTACTCGCTCTTACCAACAGGGTCAAAAGCTCTGGAGATGAAACTGAATGGCATTGAAACAAAGAAGACAACTTTTGAGTAATTTTCCACAGTTTGTTATTGTTATTTATTCGCTACATGTACATCGTGATCTTCAGTTCGTTACTTTTAATTGAAAGAACGAACTTCATTATCGTGTACTTCTTTGTCTAAAATCCTTAGTTTCTCGGTTTTGTTCTACGTCACGTTAAACGCGACTGCTTACTTATGAAATGTTCCGTCTCGAGTCAGGTTTCCAATGCAATGCCAGTCTCCGGTCACATAGTGCACACAGCGCATGTCAACTCTCTTCCGGCGACATATGGGTTGCACGGGAGAGAGCCACATGCTCCTTCCACGGGGTAGAGTAAGGCACCATTCTTGTCGGCCTGAGTACCGGGCACATACTCTGCATCCTCGTCAACACAGATGAACTCATATCCCTTCTTGTGGCCGTGGTATCCAGTCATCAGGTACCCATGATACTCCTCGGTCCAGCCAGATGGACAATCATTCCGTGCGGGCATCATTAGCATTGAGCCACGTGACTTGACGAAGCAAACGGCACACGGTGCCTCATGGTCATGAAGGTTTTTCTTAAATGGGTTAAAACCGCTGACTTGATATTCAGTGCCATACATGTATCCCGAGTCCTGCCATCCATCTTTGTACTTGCCGTACTTTGGATTGTGTGGAAGGCAAAGGTAATTTGCTCCTCCACCTGGGTGGTTGAAATACTCACCACCAATTAAACCTAATACACATAAAACAGTTGATTGTTATTCTTAAGCCGCAAAACTAAATTATCTTGATCGGCCACTTATATATCTACAACATAAACAAACAATAGCCTCCATTTGGCGCGAAAATATGCAATTTTCCGCGGACATTATCGGTTCTGAGAGGCGAACAGTTTTGCTCGATCTTCGCACTCGGAAAACTGTGAGCTTCGAGGAACAGATTAAGAACAATTATCCGAGCATATTTTTAAATTCAAATGGAAGCTATTGTGTTTCAAACACAATAACAAGTTATTATCCTTCAAATAATTTTCGAACTTCCAGCAGTTTTGAAAGTGGAGAAAATCACTTGAATATTCCCCAGTTTTTTCTGGGGCATGTTTAGTCACGTGACGGGTTTAGACCAATCGTGTGCGAGCGGACACATTTGATGGGTTACAAAGAGAATTACTGGAAGAAACTGACAGTTGTGCCAAGCTCTCCTCATAAAAGCTAAGTAGATATAGTTAACAACACATGTCCGACCAACTTCATCTTTAAATTCATACGCATACTCATTACTACCCCACTTTGTCCATTTTGATGAGAATGTTAGAGCAATTTTCATTAAACTACCACTGACAATTGTTTTCTTGTAAGTTGAGAACATCAACGCTCGTTTACAATAGACAACCAGTCTGGACATACTATAGTTTGAAAGCTGAGGAAATCCTCCATTGAGAGGTCATTTCATTTTCATTTCGAATTATTCTCGTTACGCTTGAGACGAACAAACTTACGTTTTTGATTCACCCACTATAGAAAACCCTGCAAATCTCCACATTTGCCTGCACCTACCTTTGTAGACAATTTCAGCGCCACTGGGACATGTGGTCCTTCCCCAGCGAACATACTTCACTCCAGACATCCCATCTTGCCCTTTATCGCCCTTACTTCCCTGATCTCCTTTAGGACCTATAGCAAAACGTAAAACTGTTGGTTTTTTGTGTCTACTATGAAAGTCTTTAATTAATGACCGTGCTTGTGTTTTGTTTTCATCGTTTGCCTCCTTACTCGCTCTGCATTTGACTATAAAAAAGTCAGTATTCCTTCAGTGTCAACTGAACACACCAGATTTTGAATGTTTGTCGATTAGGTACGATTTGGTGGTTCGTAACTGCATTTCCTCGAACTCTTTTATTGGGGTATTCAGCTTTATAAAAACAAAACGAAGACAAAAGCCCATAATTAATAGTCCTGTCGGGCTAACAAGTTTTCATCGGAAATCTTTCATCAAGAGTGAATGTTTGAAGCTGTTATGATATCATATCTATCGTTATGTGAGATTTCTTCCACTGTACTCCTTGCACATTGATTCACTGTCTAAATTAATTGACTTAATTAAACAGCCGCCGTTTGTAGAGCTTAGCATCTTGGTTAGCACGTTCTAACTAATCGCGATCTTGTCAAAACAAAAACCACGAAAGCTGATAATCTGATAAAGCAGTGAATGGGACTATTTCCCATCAGCTCTTATTCAGTTCAAAGCTGGCTGCCTTCGTGGTGATATTTATTTCATCATATTTCCCAATACTAGTAACTACTTTTGTGACCATCACTATATTCTTCGCACCTTTTGGACCAATTTCTCCAGGCGTTCCAGGCTGTCCCGGAGGTCCCATCATGCCCTGCGCGTTATTTTTACCGTCACGCCCTGAATTTTGTACAGAAAGAAAAAGAAACACCAAGTGAACTGAAACAACATGTATCTCAAACTAACTTATTAATCTTAAAACACGTCTGTTACTTTTAGTGTCAACTCAATATGCTGGCATTCCACTACGATTATATTATATGCGTTGCTCGTTTTTTAGCTCGGATAATGACGTAGTCATTATTCGAGATGAAATTTTCATGATGTGAGAAGAAAGTATTCAAAGTGGAAGAGCTGTTCACGCCCATTGTCACTGCGCGATCATGCGCTCGTAATTCATGTCGCGACCTCAAGCCAAGTCATTTATCAGGCGCGCACGTTAAAACTGAAATATAAGCAATTATTAAAAACTGGATCATTGGATAATGCAATTCGAGAGTTTTCATAGGCTTAGCCATCATTGGCTATGAGCCATTATACCATGCTCTACGAATATGGTAAGCGTACGAGTAATTTTTTTGAGACGTTTTCATTTTTTTAAGTTTAGTTTGCTATATTTTTGGGGCGTTTTTAATAAAACAATTATTCCACTCGCGCTTGTTGGATATGAGACTGGATCATAGCCAACTCGGCGCTATGCGCCTCGTTGGCTATCTACCATCTCATATCCAACGCGCGCTCGTGGAATAATTGTCAATTGTTACATACCTAGACTTTCACCCAACAAAACTAGCACTGTGTTTGATTGATTCTTAGTCACGCACCCCTGATGAATTCAAATGTAACCCGACCGGGATACAATTGCACAGTTGTTACCCGCGCGCCGTCTTTGTTTTTTTGTTTTTGCTGTATGATTGCTTAAAGGAGAGTCTAAATATATAACAAAGCACTTAATGTATGAGGGTCTATTATGGTTTGGCGGTTTAAGCTAATTTTGAGTGCCGGTTTGCGGTTTCATTCACCTTTATCTGGCGCTTTACGGTTAAGAAATTATCCTGCGGTTGCGGGAAATCATAAATTTAGCTCGCGGTGTTCGGTTTTTGCGTGTTTTTGTGGCAGTTATTCAAACAGAGTTAAAAGGCTCAGAAGACTGAGCGATAAATTTATCTTGTTTAAAGCTTCTCTCTTTAACAAAGGATTGCCTTTTAGGGCTTGACCAAGTCAGTCAGGGCTTCCCTCTGTGTCCCCGGCCATGTGGGGAGGGGTAAGGAGGTAATTTGATATAAGGCCAGGCTTCAAATCTTCGAAAGGGTCACGAAAGCACGTGGAAAGATGGCGGGGTCGGTTTTTAGAAGAAAACGAAAGCGGTTTGCAGTTTCGAAAGAACAAAATAATTATGGTGGTTTACGGAATGTACGACCCCCTATAATAGACCCTCATGTATGGTCCCTCGGGAAACTAGTTAGTTTTGTTTTCCCTCGAGTCCTGATGTTTCCCTCGACTTCGTCTCGGGATATATAACTGTTTCCCTCGGGACCATACATTAAATGTATAGTATAAGGCTTGATACCGGTTGCGTTGACTTGAGCTGCAGTTTACTCTAGTTAAATGGTCGTTGACCCCCGATGTTCTCACTTGATTAACTCTTCCTTTACTGATTTTCTCCATTGAACAAAGAACAGGATAAATTTGTACGTAACTGAGATGCAAATATCGGCGGTTTCTTCGAATGTGGACGGGCAAGATTACTATATGATTCTTTCTCAAGGCCTATTCTAAATCAAGGAACGACGTCAGCTCCAAAGGTTTACTTAGCAGACTTAGTTGTTTTGAATTGAGTTCGTTTACCTGCAGTCTAAATTTCACTAATACAGCACTTTGCTTACTGCTGATAGTGTAAGCTGAGATGGTATTGAAATAAGAGAAAGCTTGAAATACGCACGGTGATTTTTTTTCACCTTTTTGGAAAAAGTTGAGTCTTTACTCTATTACGGCAAGTGTTCAAAAAATCTGCAGCTGGGAACATTTTGGGCGCGAACCATCCATACATACCCAAAAGGTAGGCAACCAACCAGGAGTCACTTGACCTGGGTTTTAACAAGGCCTCGATCCTGTTCATAGCAATCAAAAAGAACACAAATCGATATCAGAGAGATATCAGAGAGATATCAATTGATTGTAAATAAACAAACTACAGCAACTACACAAACTACAGCAACTACACAAACTACAGTAACTACACAAACTACAGTAACTTCACAAACTACAGCAACTACACAAACTACAACAACTACACAAACTACAGCAACTCCACAAACTACAGCAACTACACAAACTACAGCAACTATACAAACTACAGTAACTACACAAACTACAGTAACTACACAAACTACAGTAACTACACAAACTACAGTAACTACACAAACTACACAAACTACAGCAACTACACAAACTGCAGTAACTTCACAAACTACAGCAACTAGACAAACTTCAGCAACTACACAAACCAATAGAAACTACAGCAACTACACAAACTACAGCAACTACACAAACTACAGCAACTACACAAACTTCAGCAACTACACAAACTACACAAACTACAGCAACTACACAAACTACAGTAACTACACAAACTATAGCAACTACACAAACTACAGTAACTACAGAAACTACAGTAACTACACAAACTACAGTAACTACACAAACTATAGCAAGTACACAAACTACAGAAACTACAGTAACTACACAAACTACAGTAACTACACAAACTATAGCAAGTACACAAACTACAGAAACTACAGTAACTACACAAACTACAGTAACTACAGAAGGAAACTTCTCCAACTGCAGACACCTGTCAACAAAACTTACAGACCCAACAGAAACTACAGACACTTGTCTACAGCCATGATACTAGAGACACAACAGAAACCACAGACACTACAGAAACTACAGAAACTACAGACACTACAGAAACTACAGATACTACAGACACTTGTCTACATGATACTACAGACACTACAGACACAACAGAAACTACAGAAACTACAGACACTACAGACACTACAGAAACTACAGATATTACAGACACTACAGACATTACAGAAACTACAGACACTACAGACACTGCAGAAACTACAGAAACTACAGACACTACAGAAACTACAGATACTACAGACACTACAGAAACTACAGACACTACAGAAACTACAGACACTACAGACACTGCAGAAACTACAGAAACTACAGACACTACAGAAACTACAGATACTACAGACACTACAGACATTACAGAAACTACAGACACTACAGACACCGCAGAAACTACAGAAACTACAGACACTACAGAAACTACAGATACTACAGACACTACAGAAACTACAGACACTACAGAAACTACAGACACTGCAGAAACTAGAGAAGCTAAAGAAACTACAGACACAACAGACACTACAGACACTGCAGAAACTACAGACACTTGTCTACAGATACTACAGACACTACAGACACAACAGAAACTACAGAAACTACAGACACTACAGACACTGCAGAAACTAAAGAAACTACAGACACTACAGAAACTACAGATATTACAGACACTACAGACATTACAGAAACTACAGACACTACAGACACTGCAGAAACTACAGAAACTACAGACACTACAGAAACTACAGACACTACAGAAACTACAGATACTACAGACACTACAGAAACTACAGACACTACAGAAACTACAGAAACTACAGACACTACAGACACTGCAGAAACTACAGAAACTACAGAAACTACAGACACTACAGAAACTACAGAAACTACAGACACTGCAGAAACTACAGAAGCTAAAGAACCTACAACACATGAATACAGAAATTAAAGCAACGAGCCACAAACGGGAGCTACAGAAATTACAGAAACGACAGACACTACAGAAACTACCGTAAAGTACCAACATTTCAGAAACTACCGGAAACTACAGACACTACACTGATAAACTACAGAAACTACTTATACAGGAACTACATAAAGTACCGAAATTACACTAAATTCTGACAGACGAAAACTAGAGACTAAAGAAATTAGAGACACTACACTGATAAACTACAGAAATTACGGAAAATTCAGAAATTTCCAACACTACAGAAACTACAGACAACATCACTGAAAAGGGAAAATCAGAAAGCCTACGGAATTAACGAGTTATTGCAGTTTGTATTCAGGATCTAATAATCGTTAGTAAATTTTTCAAACCTTTTCTCCAATTCTTGTAATCGTTGCGTTGTCAAGTTTGCGCTTTTCAGACTCTTGTTGTGCCTGTGAGAAAAACAGAGTGAACTCTTAGAAATTGTCGGTTAACTTTTTCCAAGATAAGAATTTGAGTGAAAGTTTGATTTCTTACTATTATGATTTGTGTAAGATATTTAAAATTGATTCATAGTTCAGTTACGGTGTAATTTAGTTATTGAGTTACTAGAGATACTTAGTGTGGTACAATCTCATTGACTCAGTATAAGATCATGTTAAGATACACTGGGGCAAGCTGGGCGTCAAGCAAAAATAGATTTTGTGATGTGTGTTTTTACATTGTCGACATTCTGGTCGCTAGCAAGTTTCGCTACGGAATTGAATGAAACCGTACGAAACATCACTCACTTTTCCTCCAAGTCTTTAAGTCGTTTTAGAATGTCCGGCATGTTGGGTGTCGCGTTTTTGCTGGCAGATCTTTTCTCTAATCGCAGATGTTTTTCAGCAACTTCATCTTCATGATTCAAATCTTCCAGGGCAAAGGCGCCTTGAAAAACAAAGCCCAACACGAGCACAGCCACGAATAGAACGCCGACGAGAATTGCGGAAGATCTCATAGCTGACTGGCTACAGTTTGAATCTTTCGCAGAAAAATCTTAACTTTCTTCCAATAACAAGGAAGCGGTTTTAAGATAATCTAGATCAAAGGCCTATTTTACCTTGACTCACACGAATGAATATGATTAGAAGGTAAAGTAGGAACAAATTTCTAGTTGAGTCATCGCGGCGCGCGAGAAATTTTTCGCGTTGGCTCCCAAGTAAAATTAACATACGTTAAAAGATAGATACTCAGATTATTATATAAACAAACCTATTTGATTTTTGTCTTTCGGTAGAAAATAGGCTGAAGCTAAAGCATACGAAGGTTCGCTCTAAGAAAAGAAGTACCTGGCCAAGCCAGTAGCATTTGATAATGTAAAACCCTCACTGTTTTCAAGGCTCAGTAAGAAATACAATTATTATTCACAAAATTGCCGGTTAATAATCTAATCGTCTCTTTGAAGACAATGCGCAAATTAATTAATGACGTGCACGCTGGTTTGTTGTATATGTCAATGTATTATCACAGGGGGCCCACACAATCTGTCTGGGTAGCTGTTTATAGTTAATGTACTAGATTTACCGTTTGCCTCACCTATAGTCGTCATATATCGCTAACTTTGTATGAAAATCAATGATAAATAAACGTTGAATTACTTTACCTGTGGTGTATAGTGGTGTACAGACATAGAGTCTATGCAGCTGCTGGTATGTAAACTTAGTTGTTTAAATTTGAGTTTGTACTAAAAAAACGCTATATTAGTTGCAGCATTGAATACGTCTTTCGCGTTAAATTGCTGCAATATAGCGAGCTTCTTCAAAACAGAAGTCACCTAGAGGTATAAACTACTCGCTCTTACCAACAGGGTCAAGAGATCTGGACATGAAACTGAATGGCATTGAAACAAAGAAGACAACTTTTGAGTAATTTTCCACAGTTTGTTATTGCTATTTATTCGCTACATATACATCGTGATCTTCAGTTCGATATTTTTAACTCAAAGAGCGAACTTCATTATCGCGTACTTCGTTGACTAAAATCCCTAGTTTCCCGGTTTTGTTTTAAGTCACGTTAAAAGCGAGAGCTTAGGAAATCACATGCTCCGTCTTTTAGGTTTCCAATGCAATGGCGCTCTCCTTTACATGGTGCACACAGCGCATGTCAGCTCTCTTCCGCCTATATATGGGTTGCACGGGAGTGAGCCACATACTCCTTCCACGGGGTAGAGTAAGGCACCATTCTTGTTGGCCTGACTACCGGGCACATACTCTGCATCCTCGTCAACACAGATGAACTCATATCCCTTCTTGTGGTTGTAGTATCCAGTCATCAGGTACCCATGATACTCCTCGGTCCAGGCAGATGGACAATCATTCCGTGCGGGCATCATTAGCATTGAGCCACGTGACTTGACGAAGCAAACGGCACACGGTGCCTCATGGTCATGAAGGTTTTTCTTAAATGGGTTAAAACCGCTGACTTCATACTCAGTGCCGTACATGTATCCCGAGTCCTGCCATCCATCTTTGTATTTGTCGTATTTTGGATTGTGTGGAAGGCAAAGGTAATTTGCTCCTCCACCTGGGTAGTCGTAATACCCACCACCAATTAAACCTAATACACATAAAACAGTTGATTGTTATTCTTAAGCTGCAAAAGTAAGTTATCTTGATCGGCCACTTATATATCTACAACATAAACAAACAATAGCCTCCATTTGGCGCGAAAATATGCAATTTTCCGCGGACATTATCGGTTCTGAGAAGCGAACAGTTTTGCTCGATCTTCGCACTCGGAAAACTGTGAGCTTCGAGGAACAGATTAAGAACAATTATCCGAGCATATTTTTAAATTCAAATGGGAGCTATTGTGTTTCAAACACAATAACAAGTTATTATCCTTCAAATAATTTTCGAACTTCCAGCAGTTTTGAAAGTGGAGAAAATCACTTGAATATTCCTCAGTTTTTTCTGGGGCATGTTTAGTCACGTGACGGGTTTAGACCAATCGTGTGCGAGCGGACACATTTGATGGGTTACAAAGAGAATTACTGGAAGAAACTGACAGTTGTGCCAAGCTCTCCTCATAAAAGCTAAGTAAATATAGTTAACAATACATGTCCGACCAACTTCATCTTTAAATTCATACGCATGCTCGTCACTACCTCACTTTGTCCACTTTGATTAGAATGTCAGAGCAATTTTATTGAACTACCACTGACATTGTTTTTTTGTAAGTTGAGAACATCAACGCTCGTTTACAATAGACAACCAGTCTGGACATGCTATAGTTTGAAAGCTGAGGAAATCCTCCATTGAGAGGTCATTTCATTTTCATTTCGAATTATTCTTGTTACGCTTGAGACGAACAAACTTACGTTTTCGATAGAAAACCCTGCAAATCTCCACATTTGCCTGCACCTACCTTTGTAGACAATTTCAGCGCCAATGGGACATGTGGTCCTTCCCCAGCGAACATACTTCACTCCAGACATCCCATCTTGCCCTTTATCGCCCTTACTTCCCTGATCTCCTTTAGGACCTATAGCAAAACGTAAAACTGTTGGTTTTTTGTGTCTACTATGAAAGTCTTTAATTAATGACCGTGCTTGCGTTTTGTTTTCATCGTTTGCCTCCTTACTCGCTCTGCATTTGACTATAAAAAAGTCAGTATTCCTTCAGTGTCAACTGAACACACCAGATTTTGAATGTTTGTCGATTAGGTACGATTTGGTGGTTCGTAACTGCATTTCCTCGAACTCTTTTATTGGGGTATTCAGCTTTATAAAAACAAAACGAAGACAAAAGCCCATAATTAATAGTCCTGTCGGGCTAACAAGTTTCCATCGGTATCTTTCATCAAGAGTGAATGTTTGAAGCTGTTATGATATCATATCTATCGTTATGTGAGATTTCTTCCACTGTACTCCTTGCACATTGATTCACTGTCTAAATTAATTGACTTAATTAAACAGCCGCCGTTTGTAGAGCTTAGCATCTTGGTTAGCACGTTCTAACTAATCGCGATCTTGTCAAAACAAAAACCACGAAAGCTGATAATCTGATAAAGCAGTGAATGGGACTATTTCCCATCAGCTCTTATTCAGTTCAAAGCTGGCTGCCTTCGTGGTGATATTTATTTCATCATATTTCCCAATACTAGTAACTACTTTTGTGACCATCACTATATTCTTCGCACCTTTTGGACCAATTTCTCCAGGCGTTCCAGGCTGTCCCGGAGGTCCCATCATGCCCTGCGCGTTATTTTTACCGTCACGCCCTGAATTTTGTACAGAAAGAAAAAGAAACACCAAGTGAACTGAAACAACATGTATCTCAAACTAACTTATTCTGGCATTCCACTACGATTATATTATATGCGTTGCTCGTTTTTTAATTTTCATGATGTGAGAAGAAAGTATTCAAAGTGGAAGAGCTGTTCACGCCCATTGTCACTGCGCGATCATGCGCTCGTAATTCATGTCGCGACCTCAAGCCAAGTCATTTATCAGGCGCGCACGTTAAAACTGAAATATAAGCAATTATTAAAAACTGGATCATTGGATAATGCAATTCAATTCATAGGCTTAGCCATCATTGGCTATGAGCCATTATACCATGCTCTACGAATATGGTAAGCGTACGAGTAATTTTTTTGAGACGTTTTCATTTTTTTAAGTTTAGTTTTCTATATTTTTGGGGCGTTTGTCGCTTGTTGGATATGAGATGATCATAGCCAACTCGGCGCTATGCGCCTCGTTGGCTATCTACCATCTTATATCCAACGCGCGCTCGTGGAATAATTGTCAATTGTTACATACCTAGACTTTCACCCAACAAAACTAGCACTGTGTTTGATTGATTCTTAGTCACGCACCCCTGATGAATTCAAATGTAACCCGACCGGGATACAATTGCACAGTTGTTACCCGCGCGCCGTCTTTATTTTTTTGTTTTTGCTGTATGATTGCTTAAAGGAGAGTCTAAATATATAACAAAGCACTTAATGTATGAGGGTCTATTATGGTTTGGCGGTTTAAGCTAATTTTGAGTGCCGGTTTGCGGTTTCATTCACCTTTATCTGGCGCTTTACGGTTAAGAAATTATCCTGCGGTTGCGGGAAATCATAAATTTAGCTCGCGGTGTTCGGTTTTTGCGTGTTTTTGTGGCAGTTATTCAAACAGAGTTAAAAGGCTCAGAAGACTGAGCGATAAATTTATCTTGTTTAAAGCTTCTCTCTTTAACAAAGGATTGCCTTTTAGGGCTTGACCAAGTCAGTCAGGGCTTCCCTCTGTGTCCCCGGCCATGTGGGGAGGGGTAAGGAGGTAATTTGATATAAGGCCAGGCTTCAAATCTTCGAAAGGGTCACGAAAGCACGTGGAAAGATGACGGGGTTGGTTTTTAGAAGAAAATGAAAGCGGTTTGCAGTTTCGAAAGAACAAAATATGGTGGTTTACGGAATGTACGACCCCCTATAATAGACCCTCATGTATGGTCCCTCGGGAAACTAGTTAGTTTTGTTTTCCCTCGAGTCCTGATGTTTCCCTCGACTTCGTCTCGGGATATATAACTGTTTCCCTCGGGACCATACATTAAATGTATAGTATAAGGCTTGATACCGGTTGCGTTGACTTCAGCTGCAGTTTACTCTAGTTAAATGGTCGTTGACCCCCGATGTTCTCACTTGATTAACTCTTCCTTTACTGATTTTCTCCATTGAACAAAGAACAGGATAAATTTGTACGTAACTGAGATGCAAATATCGGCGGTTTCTTCGAATGTGGACGGGCAAGATTACTATATGATTCTTTCTCAAGGCCTATTCTAAATCAAGGAACGACGTCAGCTCCAAAGGTTTACTTAGCAGACTTAGTTGTTTTGAATTGAGTTCGTTTACCTGCAGTCTAAATTTCACTAATACAGCACTTTGCTTACTGCTGATAGTGTAAGCTGAGATGGTATTGAAATAAGAGAAAGCTTGAAATACGCACGGTGATTTTTTTTCACCTTTTTGGAAAAAGTTCAGTCTTTACTCTATTACGGCAAGTGTTCAAAAAATCTGCAGCTGGGAACATTTTGGGCGCGAACCATCCATACATACCCAAAAGGTAGGCAACCAACCAGGAGTCACTTGACCTGGGTTTTAACAAGGCCTCGATCCTGTTCATAGCAATCAAAAAGAACACCAATCGATATCAGAGAGATATCAGAGAGATATCAATTGATTGTAAATAAACAAACTACAGCAACTACACAAACTACAGCAACTACACAAACTACAGTAACTACACAAACTATAGTAACTTCACAAACTACAGCAACTACACAAACTACAACAACTACACAAACTACAGCAACTCCACAAACTACAGCAACTACACAAACTACAGCAACTATACAAACTACAGTAACTACACAAATTACAGTAACTACACAAACTACACAAACTACAGCAACTACACAAACTGCAGTAACTTCACAAACTACAGCAACTAGACAAACTTCAGCAACTACACAAACCAATAGAAACTACACCAACTACAGCAACTACACAAACTACAGCAACTACACAAACTACAGCAACTCAGTACACAAACTACAGAAACTACACAAACTACAGCAACTACACAAACTACAGAAACTACACAAACTACAGCAACTACACAAACTACAGTAACTACACCGCAAACTATAGCAAGTACACCGTCAAACTACAGAAACTACACAAACTTCAGCAACTACAAAAACTACAGAAACTACACAAACTACAGCAACTACACAAACTACAGTAACTACACAAACTATAGCAACTACACAAACTACAGAAACTACACAAACTTCAGCAACTACACAAACTACAGAAACTACACAAACTACAGCAACTACACAAACTACAGTAACTACACAAACTATAGCAAGTACACAAACTACAGTAACTACACAAACTACAGTAACTACACAAACTATAGCAAGTACACAAACTACAGAAACTACAGTAACTACACAAACTACAGTAACTACACAAACTACAGTAACTACACAAACTATAGCAAGTACACAAACTACACAAACTACAGTAACTACACAAACTACAGTAACTACAGAAGGAAACTTCTCCAACTGCAGACACTTGTCAACAAAACTTACAGACACAACAGAAACTACAGACACTTGTCTACAGCCATGATACTAGAGACACAACAGAAACCACAGACACTACAGAAACTACAGACACTACAGAAACTACAGAAACTACAGATACTACAGACACTTGTCTACATGATACTACAGACACTACAGAAACTACAGAAACTACAGAAACTACAGAAACTACAACACATGAATACACAAATTACCGCCGGGAGCTACAGAAATTACAGAAACGACGGACACTACAGAAACTACCGTAAAGTACCATTATTTCAGAAACTACCGGAAACTACAGACACTACACTAATAAAGTACAGGAACTACATAAAGTACCAAAATTACAGAAATTACAGACGAAAACTAGAGACTAAAGAACACTACAGAAACTACAGAAACTACAGACACTACAGACACTACAGAAACTACAGAAACTACAGACACTACAGAAACTACAGAAACTACAGACACTACAGACACTACAGAAACTACAGACACTACAGAAACTACAGAAACTACAGACACTACAGACACTACAGAAACTACAGAAACTACAGACATTACAGAAACTACTGAAACTACAGACATTACAGAAACTACAGAAACTACAGACATTACAGAAACTACAGAAACTACAGACACTACAGAAACTACAGAAACTACAGACACTACAGAAACTACAGAAACTACAGACATTAGAGACTCTTGTCTACATGATACTACAGACACCACAGAAACTATAGAAACTAAAGACACTACAGACACTTGTCTACATGATACTACAGACACTACAGAAATTACAGAAACTACAGACACTACAGAAATTACAGAAACTACAGAAATTACAGAAACTACAGACACTACAGAAATTACAGAAACTACAGAAATTACAGAAACTACAGACACTTGTCTACAGATACTACAGACACTACAGACACAACAGAAACTACAGAAACTACAGACACTACAGAAACTAAAGAAACTACAGACACTACAGAAACTACAGACACTACAGACACTACAGACACTACAGAAACTACAGAAACTACAGACACTGCAGAAACTACAGACACTACAGAAATTACAGAAACTACAGACACTACAGAAATTACAGAAACTACAGACACTTGTCTACAGATACTACAGACACTACAGACACAACAGAAACTACAGAAACTACAGACACTGCAGAAACTAAAGAAACTACAGACACTACAGAAACTACAGATACTACAGACACTACAGACATTACAGAAACTACAGACACTGCAGAAACTACAGAAACTACAGAAACTACAGATACTACAGACACTACAGAAACTACAGACACTACAGAAACTACAGACACTACAGACACTGCAGAAACTACAGAAACTACAGACACTACAGAAACTACAGATACTACAGACACTACAGACATTACATAAACTACAGACACTACAGACACTGCAGAAACTACAGAAACTACAGACACTACAGAAACTACAGATACTACAGACACTACAGAAACTACAGACACTACAGAAACTACAGACACTACAGACACTGCAGAAACTAGAGAAGCTAAAGAAACTACAAAAACTACCGACACAACAGACACTACAGACACTGCAGAAACTACAGACACTACAGAAACTACAGACACTGCAGAAACTACAGAAGCTAAAGAACCTACAACACATGAATACAGAAATTAAAGCAACGAGCCACAAACGGGAGCTACAGAAATTACAGAAACGACAGACACTACAGAAACTACCGTAAAGTACCAACATTTCAGAAACTACGGGAAACTACAGACACTACACTGATAAACTACAGAAACTACATATACAGGAACTACATAAAGTACCGAAATTACACTAAATTCTGACAGACGAAAACTAGAGACTAAAGAAATTAGAGACACTACACTGATAAACTACAGAATTTACAGAAAATTCAGAAATTTCCAACACTACAGAAACTACAGACAACATCACTGAAAAGGGAAAATCAGAAAGCCTACGGAATTAACGTGTTATTGCAGTTTGTATTCAGGATCTAATAATCGTTAGTAAATTTTTCAAACCTTTTCTCCAATTCTTGTAATCGTTGCGTTGTCAAGTTTGCGCTTTTCAGACTCTTGTTGTGCCTGTGAGAAAAACAGAGTGAACTCTTAGAAATTGTCGGTTAACTTTTTCCAAGATAAGAATTTGAGTGAAAGTTTGATTTCTTACTATTATGATTTGTGTAAGAAATTTAAAATTGATTCATAGTTCAGTTACGGTGTAATTTAGTTATTGAGTTACTAGAGATACTTAGTGTGGTACAATCTCATTGACGCAGTATAAGATCATGTTAAGATACACTGGGGCAAGCTGGGCGTCAAGCAAAAATAGATTTTGTGATGTGTGTTTTTACATTGTCGACATTCTGGTCGCTAGCAAGTTTCGCTACGGAATTGAATGAAACCGTACGAAACATCACTCACTTTTCCTCCAAGTCTTTAAGTCGTTTTAGAATGTCCGGCATGTTGGGTGTCGCGTTTTTGCTGGCAGATCTTTTCTCTAATCGCAGATGTTTTTCAGCAACTTCATCTTCATGATTCAAATCTTCCAGGGCAAAGGCGCCTTGAAAAACAAAGCCCAACACGAGCACAGCCACGAATAGAACGCCGACGAGAATTGCGGAAGATCTCATAGCTGACTGGCTACAGTTTGAATCTTTCGCAGAAAAATCTTAACTTTCTTCCTATAACAAGGAAGCGGTTTTAAGATAATCTAGATCAAAGGCCTATTTTACCTTGACTCACACGAATGAAATATGATTAGAAGGTAAAGTAGGAACAAATTTCTAGTTGAGTCATCGCGGCGCGCGAGAAATTTTTCGCGTTGGCTCCTCCATTAAAATTAACATACGTTAAAGATAGATAGTCAGATTATTATATAAACAAACTCTATTTGATTTTTGTCTTTCAGCAGAAAATAGGATGAAACTAAAGCATACCAAGGTTAGCTCTAAGAAAAGAAGTAACTGGCCAAGCCAGTAGCATTTGATAATTTAAAACAAGGCTCAAAATGGTTTAAGCAAGAAATACAATTATTATTCACAAAATTGCCGGTTAATAATCTAATCGTCTCTTTGAGGACAATGGGCAAATTAATCAATCGCGTGCATGCTGATTTGTTGTATTCGTCAATGTATTATCACGGTTGTATGCTGTGTTGTATTCGTGAAATGTTTTCCTCCTGACTTCGCCGGAGAAATGTGAAACCTCAACAATCACCGGTCATTTTGGAGCTGTGCTTAAGGGAAACTCTAGCAGAATAAAATCACATGATTGTGGCCATGTGATCGCTTTCGAAAGGCTACGTTTTGAAAACGTTTTCCGTTCACCTCAAACCGCAAGGCCAGCGTTTTCGAATTCCTCCTGATTGAAGAGCGCTTTCTAAGTCTACGTTAGTGTCTCTTCCTTGTTTGTTACGTAAAGACAAATGATGTTGTCATAATTAAGTGAAAACAATGCACGGGACCGCACAAAACAATTCAACAACAGACTACTTATTCATAATTTTACTTGACCTGTTGACCGTCTCTAAAGAACATTCTGCCTCCCTGCCCCCAAGTTGGGATAAAATTGTGTCTATTAGAAATGTTTGTTTCTTTCACTGTAAGTGGCATCCCTGGGAACTAGCTAGTTGTAGCTAAGCACATCCACCACAAAAAAAATCAACACTTGAGATTCTTTTAACATTTTTAACATTGCGGTGGTCAGGAAAGCGTTAACAAATTTTCTCTTTTCTTCAAATTTTTGGAGGAAGATCTAGATACATTACTCCATACTTACCCGTAATGCGAATTAATAAAGTTTCAAATTAAAGTGGCGAGTAGAAAATGATTGAAGCAAGGCCTTATGCGTCCAATGCCCCAACGACTGCAGATAATGATGATGATGATGATGATGATGAAACTGATTGAAGCATATGTCCAGTTTCATCTAGTTCAAATGGTAATTCAGTTCCCGAGCGACTCGCCAGGGAGTGCATTTTAGCATTTCTTATTAACTTGTAGAAAAATAATTGGAAAATTATTACTTGAAGGATAATAATATAGCTTTGTAACTGTCAAGCCACGGAATTGTGCCAAGTAAGGTAAGATCAGGTATATCCCGTCCCCAGACAAGAACTTCGACCATGTTAGGTCATCAGTAGCATGATATTTAACAATTATTCCACTCGCGCTTGTTGGATATGAGATGATAGATAGCCAACGAGGCGCGTAGCGCCGAGTTGGCTATGATCATCTCATATCCAACAAGCGCGAGTGGAATAATTGTTTTATTAAAAACGCCCCCAAAATATAGAAAACTAGACTACAATAAAAACAAAAAGGCCCAAAAAATCAGTCATACGCTCCCCATTTTTGTAGATCATGCCAGTATAATGGCTCATATACCATGATGGCTAAGCCCGATGAAAACTCTCGAATTGCATTATCCAATGATCCAGTTTTTAATAATGCAGGATATCAAACTAGACAAAGAAGATTTTCAAGGCTATTGACCGGAGGATAGCGGAGTATTTACTTTCCGCGCACGCTGATTGGCTAGCTCGGAGGTGATATTTACCTCCGAACAGCCGAAGAAAAACAAAATGGCTTCCCGCAATGCTTCGGTCTCCGCGGAAGACGAAATTCTTTCAATGAAGATGTAATTTAGTGAAAATCATCGAACTTTGGAAGTCTTTCGTTTCGTTTCACTTCGTTTTCCTTCAATTGATCACCTGACTTACCGTATCATGTGACTTTGCGAGTGCGAGTGTGCATCGCAAGGCGCGCGAATTTTTTTGTCCGACCATTTGTTGGTATAGTTAGTAAGCCTCCTTTGGTCGATGTCGACCATGGAAACTGTGCCCTAACACTGTCAGTTCAAACAATGCCGCCTGTGGCTTATGAGGCCAATGTGGGAATGGCAATCCTTGCCGCCTGAGGAGCAGATGTGAGTAGATGCGGCGGAGTCAATTGTTGTTTTCTCTTTTGGCCTGGTCCTTTTGTTGGTATATTGTCACAAATTAAGTTACTCTTTGGCCCGCTAGTTATTCAGCTTGTGTGGTATATACTATTTATGACGCGTGAATATCCACCCCTAGTCACCTCCACTTCGGTGAATAATTGTTAAATATGGGCTATATAAGTATACGCGGCCCCATAGGCTATAGTTTTTAGCCGTGTTTATAATAAATAGGGTATCGATTTGCCCAGTTTGGTCTTAAGTAGTCTAATCGTTTTTACACTCTAGACTTGTATTGGGTATGATTTTAGAAAAAAGCTGCTTTTTGTCATTATTGATAACACCATCAACAAAAGCGTTTCACAATGGCTTTAAGACCTTAAACAGGGTCTTAAATAGGGTATCGAAGGGTTGGTCGTTTAATAAATAGGGGAAAATAGCCGATCTTGGTCTCTAACCAGGTGTATAAATGGGCCCCGGCGAATTTAATCGGCCTGGGGGTAGCCCTTCGATGGACTACTACCCCATCCAGGAGGGAGTAGAAATATTCATAGTCGCTTCATGCTACTGAAACCGGGATGAGCTCCGGCCTGATGAGCCACTTGGCTCGTATGCAGACTTAACTATACCTTACCATAAATAGGGTAGGGGAAATTGCATATTGTGGTCTTAACTAGGGCAACGATTTTTAGGAAGCAGGACGCATACCCCTAGGAATATATCCTGGGGTTTTTGATTGGCTAATTGCGCATTTGGGCATGGTAATGTCCGTTATTGTGGCCATTCATATTGGTTCGAAATTTTCTCATGAGATAAACTTGATCTGATAGTTTATAACTATACAATTAAAAAGAGCCCCAAGTCGTTGGCGTTAACGATCAGGTCAAGGTTATTCAGTTGAAGGGAACATCTGAGCACGTTTCAAGACTTTCCTCCATATGTAAAATCTCTACTCAACAGACATGGAGTCTATGCAGCTGCTGGTATGCAAACTTAGATGTTTAAATTTGGGTTTGTCCTAGAAAAACGCTATATTAGTTGCAGCATTGAATACGTCTTCGGCGTTAAATTGTTGCAATATAGCGAGCTTCTTCAAAACAGAAGTCACCTAGAGGTATAAACTACTCGCTATTACCAACAGGATCAAAAGCTCTGGAGATGAAACTGAATGGCATTGAAACAAAGAAGACAACGTTTGAGTAATTTTCCACAGTTTTTAGTGTTATTTATTCGCTACATGTACATCGTGAACTTCAGTTCGATATTTTTAACTCAAAGAGCGAACTTCATTATCATGTACTTCTTTGACTAAAATCCCTAGTTTCCCGGTTTTGTTTTAAGTCACGTTAAAAGCGAGAGCTTATGAAATCACATGCTCCGTCTTTTAGGTTTCCAATGCAATGGCGCTCTCCTTCACATGGTGCACACAGCGCATGTCAGCTCTCTTCCGGCGATATATGGGTTGCACGGGAGTGAGCCACATACTCCTTCCACGGGGTAGAGTAAGGCACCATTCTTGCTGGCCTGACTACCGGGCACATACTCTGCATCCTCGTCAACACAGATGAACTGATATCCCTTCTTGTGGTTGTAGTGTCCAGTCATTAGGTACCCATGATACTCCTCGGTCCAGCCGGGTGGACAATCATTCCGTGCGGGCATCATTAGCATTGAGCCACGTGACTTGACGAAGCAAACGGCACACAGTGCCTCATGGTCATGAAGGTTTTTCTTAAATGGGTTGAAACCGCTGACTTCATACTCAGTGCCGTACATGTATCCCGAGGTCTGCAATCCATCTTTGTACTTGTCGTACTTTGGATTGTGTGGAAGGCAAAGGTAATTTGCTCCTCCACCTGGGTGGCTGTAATGCTCACCACCAATTAAACCTAATACACATAAAACAGTTGATTGTTATTCTCAAGCCGCAAGACTAAATTATCTTGATCGGCTACTTATATATCTACAACACAAACAAACAATAGCCTCCATTTGGCGCGAAAATATGCTCGGATATTTTTCCGCGGACATTATCGGTTCTGAGAAGCGAACAGTTTTTCTCGATCTTCGCACTCGGAAAACTGTGAACTTCGAGGAACAGATTAAGAACAATTATCCGGGCATATTTTTAAATTCAAATGGGAGCTATTGTGTTTCAAACACAATAAAAAGTTATTATCCTTCTATTTTTTTATTTTATTTTTTTTATTTTATTTTTTTTATTTACCACCACGTACATTCATTGAAAGTTACAGCGATTGATAGATTAAAATATTACTAAAGTGTACTATAGATAATAACTAATAATAAAAGTAAGTAAGAAGTGGCGAGGAGGCCTCAAGAAACCGCCGGGTTTTTACTGAGAGGTCCCCTCGGAGATATGTTTCGACTCTTAAACTAGTAAGGACATTGTATTGAGACTTGTTATTTATTTACTTTTCTTCAACACACAGTAGGAAGACTATAAGGACTTAAAGAGTTGATGTTAATACGATTAACTAAGGAAATCAAGAAGCTTTCTTTTGAAGGTGATTAAACTAGGGGAAGACGTAATTGATAATGGCAAAGCATTCCATATTTTTGGCCCTCGAAAGAGTATAGTGAATTGCTTGATATTAGTTCGGCAGGTATGAGGCCGAAAATGAGCTGAGGTTCTGGTATTATAATTATGAATTTGACCACTAGTCATAAATAAATTTAGAAAGAGCGTGGGCAGCAAACGATGGTAATAGGAAAACATAAACTTTGCAATATAAAGGGAATTCACTTTAAAAATGTCTAAGATATTCAATTGTGCAAACAAAGGTGCAGAAGGTGCAAGATGGTTTGAATTTGTCATTGCCCGCACAGCTCGCTTTTAAAGAAGAAAAATGCGATTTAAGTTTGTTACATAAGTAGAAGACCAAACTGTAGTGCAATAAGTTAAATAAGGATAAATTAAGGTATAATACAAGGATGGTTTAGTGTTTGATGACAGAAAGAAACGAAATCTGTACATTATACCAACGGATTTGGAGATTTTCTTGCAAATATAACTGATATGCGACTTCCACGTAAGACATTCATCAATATAAATACCTAAGAACTTAACTTCTGTTTCTTGCTTGAGAGATATACTGTCAAGTAAGATTTCAAAGTTCATATGGACAGATTTTTGCTTAGGCTTAAATATGACATAATTGGTTTTCTAATAATACACATGAAAAAATTACTCGATTCTGATTGGCTGAGAGCAGTGCAGTTCAAGTGTAACACCAGTGCAAAAAGTGTAACACCGATGCAAAAAGTGTAACACCAGTGCAAATTAGTATAGGTAATAGCGGAGCTCCGGCGGCCGAAGGCCGCCAAGCGGAGCCCCATACCCATATTAGGAAACTGAAGGGAACCCATGAACTGATTTTCTCATGTGTATCATGGCTAGCGGTATTGCTCGTGGGCGCGTACGCACGACGACGACGACGACGACGACGGTGGTGGAGTCGCGCAACATGGCGGCCACAATTGACACGTAAACCAAAACGAGGCTTCAGTTTTCGCGGGCTTTCCTTGTAGGTTGACAGAGCACATGTACCCTTGGTTTAAAGCGTCCTTTGGACATCCATGTTGCAGTCAATTGACACCTGTCAAAACAAGGAATCCGCTGACCAGTATCACGTGACCATATCGCGGGCTCAAGTTCAGGGCTCATCGAGGTCACGTGTTTTTTTAAAGTTGACCGCTGCCCAAGTGCTGCTTTTTTCGATTAGATCGCGGGCTCATGTCAGGATTAACTTGCTGTAAACAGCGTAGGGTTGGTAGGAAGCCGGTTAACGCTAACCCAGGATTAAAATTTACCCGAATTATAACCTTTTCTTTTGTACAAAGTTTTTTCACTGCTTTTGTTTTGCGTATTTTGCTTTCATTAAAATTCAAAACACAAAAACAATATACAGAAAATCTCACCGCAAAGTTACAAAACTCAAATCAAAATTCTACTTTATCCTCGGCTAGTTTGATCGGGCTCTGAACAACCCGGCCCAGGAGCTACGCTTTTAGGCTGGCCTAAATCTATATATTAGCATGACTTGTAGTGGTATTTGGCAATAATACCGCGAGTGATATTTCAAAATTGTCCAAAATACCACGAGCCGCGAAGCGGTGAGTGGTATTTGGAAAATTTTGAAATATTACGAGCCGGTATTATTGCCAAATACCACGTACAGGTCATGCTATTATTTGTTTATAATAGAAGCCGAGAAATTTTCGGGAACGCACAAGAGACCTTTATTTCGTTACGGTTGAAAAAACAAACAGGCTTCTGCATTCGTAACAATCTTTTCACGTCAATGAAAAAAGTGATTGACAGCATTTTGTGAAACCAGTTCAAACCACTGAAGGCAAACAACATGAAATAGTTCAATGAAAGTTATTTTCAAATCACGGTTTTTCCACTTACTGAAGCGGTGAAGCGAAACCACTGTAAAATTAAGATTCTCTCAGTGTTTAATTGCTGCTTTGTTGAAAAACACCAACGCCAGCTCCATAATTTAGCGCGACCTGAGCAGCCATGAAAGTGGTGGACTACTGTTTGGGAGGCTGGCGTCGCTGTACGGTTGTGTTGAATGGGCAAACTGGAAAGATTTGGATTTCGTTCGCTAAGTACACGATTTTTCCATAGCTGCTCTTCATCTTGGACGGTAAGTGCTTTAGTTTTCCGTGGCCTTTTTCGCGAAGAGCTCTTGCCTTTCCCTCAAGGACCTGTCTTCACTTGACGAATTCTCGGTCCTTTGCTATGGACATTTTGCCGTCATTTTGTTTGTGGTGTCTGTCGACGGCAGCTAACATAACCCTTAGGCTGTCCAGCTCATAGTCGGAGCCATCGCTTTTGCGAATTTCGGCAAAGAATCGCGAGAGACATTCATCCAGTTCTTTAGCTTCGTATTTTACAGAGTCATCGCTAAGACCCTTGCTTTCTGTCCACGACTTCCAAACATTCATCCACATCTCAGTAGTTTTTACTGTATTTTTGTTTGCTGCTTTTTCGGCGAGCTTTTCTATTTCCTCACAGGAAATTTCCGGGAACCTTGCCGCCATTCTTTTGAAAACAAAAGCAAAAACGTAATTGTAGTCGGTGTTGTCATGGTAACCTTGTTATACCATCCATTTTTGTTGTTATACCACTATTACGCGGAAATAGTGACACTATCAACCAATCAAAACTCCGAAATTTCTCGGCTTATATTATAACACATTGTAATTCTGGATTATGATTTGCAGAAAGACAGTGATAATTTTTTAGGCCAATGATATCATGTAAAGCAAGGACAAAAATTTTGTACAGAAACTTTGAAAAAAGTTTCAATTTCTCCAATGCGAAAAAATGGCTTTAAGAAACATCTTCCGGCACTTCATTCCGCGCAAATTTTTTCTCGTTTCTCTTTTCTCTTTTCTCGTTCAATTTGAAATTAATTTGCACTTGTGAGTTTTTCAAAAAGCTGAAATTGCACTCGCTCGTGCAATTTCAGCTTTTTGAAAAACTCACAAGTGCAAATTAATTTCAAATTGAACTAGAAACCGTATGATTACCTGTACAAATAATCTTCGAAATTCGAGCAGTTTTGAAAAGTGGAGAAAATCACTTGAATATTCCCCAGTTTTTGCTGGGGCATACTTAGTCACGTGACACGTTTAGACCAATCGTGTGCGAGCGGACACATTTGATGGGTTACAAAGAGAATTACTGGAAGAAACTGACTGTTGTGCCGAGCCCTCCTCATAAAAGCTAAGTAAATATAGTTATTAATAAATCTCCGACCAACTTCATCTTTAAATTCCTACGCATACTCATTGCTACCTCACTTTGTCCACTTTGATGGGAATGTTAGAGCAATTTTCATTGAACTACCACTGACAATTGTTTTCTTGTAAGTTGAGAACATCAACGCTCGTTTACAATAGACAACCATTTCTGGACGCGCTATCGGTTTGAAAGCTGAGGAAATCCTCCCTTAAGAGGTTCATTTCATTTTCATTTCGACTGAATTATTTTCGTTACACTTGAGACGAACAAACTCACCTTTTTGATTCACCCACTATAGAAAACCCTGCAAATCTCCACATTTGCCTGCACCTACCTTTGTAAACAATTTCAGCGCCACTGGGACATGTGGTCCTTCCCCAGCGAACATACTTCACTCCAGACATCTCATCTTGCCCTTTATCGCCCTTACTTCCCTGATCTCCTTTAGGACCTAAAGCAAAGCATAAAACTGTTAGCTTTTGTCAACAGTGTGTTCTATGAAAGTCTTTAATGACCGTGCTTGTGTTTTGTTTTTATCGTTTGCCTCCTTCCTCGCTCTGCATTTGACTAAGAATAAAGTCAGTATTCCTTCAGTGTCAAACACACTGACCAGATTTTGAAATTTTTTTGTCGATTAGGCACGATTTGGTGGTTCGTAAATGCATTTCCTGCTACTGTTTTATTGCACTATTCTTTATTCAGCTTTATAAAAACAAAACGATCCGAAGACAAAAGCCCATAATTAACAGTCCTGTTTCAATCGGAAATCTTCGATCAAGAGTAAATGTTTGAAGCTGTTATGATATCATATCTGCCGTTTTGTGACATTGGTACCACTGTACTCCTTGTACATCGATTCACAGTCTAAATTAATTGACTTAATTAAACGGCCGCCGTTTGTAGAGCTTAGCATCTTGGGCAGCATGCTCTAACTAATTGCGATAGCTGATGATCTGATTAACTAGTGAATGGGACTATTTTCCATTAGCTCTTATTCATTTCAAAGCTGGCTACCTTCGTGTTGATACTTATTGCATAATCTTTTCCAATACTACAAACTACTTTTTAGACCATCACTATATTCTTCGCACCAGAAGCTTATGTTGACTCTATGTTCGCACCTTTTGGACCAAGTTGTCCAGGCGTTCCAGGCTGGCCCGGAGGTCCCATCATGCCCTGCGCGTTATTTTTACCGTCACGCCCTGAATTTTGTACAGAAAGAAAAAGAAACACAAAGTGAACTGAAACAACATGTATCTCAAACTAACTTATTAATCTTAAAACACGTCTGTTACTTTTAGGTTCAGAACTGTATCAACTCAATATGCTGGCATTCCACTACGATTATATTATATGCGTTGCTCGTTTTTTAGCTTGGATAATGACTACGTCATTATCCGAGATGTAGGTATGAGCGGAAGAAGGCACTCCTTCCTTCCTTCCGTCAGTCTGTCCATCGATTTCTGTTGACTTTTCCTATATCGCTGACTACGACTACGTTCGGACATATGAATGGACTCGCGTTATTTAATTAATACAAATCATTCAGTATCCGCGCTCAGTTTTTCGCAGCCACTTTGATTGCTTTTGTGTTTAGTCACATTTAGTATGATATTTTTCCAAATGTCATCCAAGCTGAACGTTAATTGAAATTAAGTGTCAAAAGCGAAGAGCTTTTAACAAGACCAGCTTGGAATTTTCATGATGTGAGAAGAAAGTATTCAAAGTGGAAGAGCTGTTCACGCCCATTGTGACTGCGCGATCATGCGCTCGTAATTCATGTCGCGACCTCAAGCCAAGTCATAACTTATTTTTTTTTTCCTGCGCTAATTTGGCTTACAATTGGGTTTACACAACTTTGTTATTGAATTGGTTTACGTGCCGTCTACAAACCATCGTAAAAAATCTAACGAACGAACGAGCGAGTAAACTCAGACACTACCCAAAGAAAGATGTATTAACAGATTTATTTTGAATTGCTTTTATGTTAGTTGCATCTAATTCACCAGTTAAGTGTTTTTCCGATAGTGAAATTTCGCGCAGTTTGACTGAAGTTGCACTACAAGCACAATCTCTATCAGTCGTTGCGAATCACCCGAAATCAGACCTTTTTACCGTAAATTGAGTAGCAGAAAGCGAGGAAATTCGTTAAGTATATTCTACAGAATTTCTCTTAAATACAGCAACTATCAGAGAGGCTAAACTTAAAATTGTGCGGTGAAAAACATAGAATTACGCGCCATTACAACGCCGAGCTACAACCAACCACACAAACTCTCAGAGCTACAAAATACTCAATTAAATCTACTTACAGTGACCTTCCTTGCTATTTGAAAGTAGCCAGAGGTAAACTTCCGTTGATTAATCGTCCATGGAAGTGTAAAAAGGGAAAAGATCGACGATTACCGCTAGTTCATTCACGAAACCTAGCTGAACATGACAATTTCACCCGCGCTGTTTCGCGCTGTTTCCCGCCGTTACCGTGACCGTGGTCAGAGATAGGAAAATCCGGACCGCGCTAACAACCAATCAGATTGCAGGATTCGTTACCGTGCCCTCTTGGAAAAAAATAAAAGCAATTATTACATACCTAGACTAAGTTCACCCAACAAAACTAGCACTGTGTTTGGTTGATTCCTAGTCACGTGCGCCTGATCAAATTGAAATGTATCCCGACTCGGATACAATTGCGCAGTTGTTGCCCGTGCGCCGTCTTTGTTTGTTTGTTTTTGCTATATGATTGTTTAAAGGAGAATCTAAATATATAACTAGGGTATCTAAAAGATACCCTATTTTTTGATTTTTTGAATCTCTGTCCGACCTCGTAGCTCAGTCGGCAGAGTAACGGTAGATCCAATCCGGAGGTCGTAGGTTCGATTCCCACCGAGGTCAAAAGATTTTTTCTTTACCTCGTGTGGTTCCCTGGTTCCCTTTACTAGGGCACGGTTTTATTTAGCACTTAAATATACACTTCAGAGTTAATTCTCTCAGTGTGTCACCATTTGTGTTCTTAGTGCTATGCGGCACAACATTCATATGTATCTAAAAGATAGTAATGCTGCGGCACATTCTGTTGATAGTGACACATTTTACGCAGTGATCTATCTATTTGCGCGTTCCAAGACTTGCAGTAACATTTATTTCTCAAAGTAGTGTCAAATTGTGCTGTGTAACTTAAAATCTGTCCTTGTATGCATCAACTTCATGCATGATGACGCATCGATGGCGAGGTGTGACAAAAAAGCACATAGTGATCTGAACTAAAACTAAAACGATACACATCAACCTCCCCTTTACCAGATCGCGAAAATCGATACATCTGGAAATTGTAGGAGCAGAAATCTAACTTTTAAATTCTGTACTGGTACGCATTAAATGTGTCTAGAATGTTGACAGATTGTGCCGAGGACGCGTCCATCGCGATGTGTGAAAATGCTAATAACGCTTCAGCTTCAATTCATGTTCGGCAGCATATATGAAATTAGCGTGTTGTACGGTTTTCGGTTTTTTTTGGTAACGACGATTTCTCTTCATTCACGAATTCGACAAAGGAGGCGAGACTGCTAAGAAATGAAGAAGTTAAAATTAAGTTGTCACAATTAATCATCCAGATTTACAAACTTTCCCTTACTGCATTAAGGACAAAAGCAAGAGTTGGGAAAGTCAAGTACGATCTCCTTCACATCGTTTCACAGGCAAATCAGAGCAAAACAAACCACTACTCTTTCTCACTTAAATCTACGCAAATTAAGACGACGGCTCGACG
This sequence comes from Micromussa lordhowensis, assembly GCA_964020085.1. NCBI lineage: Eukaryota > Metazoa > Cnidaria > Anthozoa > Scleractinia > Lobophylliidae > Micromussa > Micromussa lordhowensis. Next base: position 20,430,224 of record OZ026606.1, read on the forward strand.
GTGTGACATCCTCGTGTTGTTCGTGGCCCATTGCACTGTGGTAAAAAATTGACGCAGTGCACTCTGGTTAAATGCAATGCATTCTGGTAAAAAGTGATGAATTCGAGAATTCGTATCCCCTTCTATATATTCTTCTTAAATCCTACTTATTTGGCTGCTCGCTCGCTACGCTCGCTGCGCAGCAACATGCAAAGCACTTAATGTATGAGGGTCTATTATGGTCTGGCGGTTTGGCGGTTTAAGCTAATTTTGAGTGCCGGTTTGCGGTTTCATTCACATTTATCTGGCGGTTTACGGTTAAGAAATTATACTGCGGTTGCGGGAAATCATAAATTTAGCTCGCGATTTTCGGTTTTTGTGGCGGTTAGTCAAACAGAGTTAAAAGTCTCAGAAGACTGAGCGGTAAATTTATCTTGCTCTTTAACACTCAAAGGATTGCCTTTTAGGGCTTGACCAATTCAGTCAGGGCTTCACTCTGTGTCCCCGGCCATGTGGGGAGGGGTGGGGAGGTAATTTGATATAACGCCAGGCTTCCAAACTTCGAAAGGGTCTTGAAAGCACGTGGAAAGATGGCGGGGTCGGTTTTTAGAAGAAAACGAAAGCGGTTTGCGGTTTCGACGGAACAAAATATGGCGGTTTACGGAATGTACGACCCCCTATAATAGACCTTCATGTATGGTCCCTCGGGAAACTAGTTAGTTTTGTTTACCCTCGAGTTCTGATGTTTCCCTCGACTTAGTCTCGGGAAATATAACTGTTTCCCTCAGGACCATGCATTAAGTGTATAGTATAGGGCTTAATGCCGGTTGCGTTGACTTCAGTTACAGTTTACTCTAGTTAAATGGTCGTTGACCCCCGATGTTCTCACCTAATAAACTTTTCCTTTACTGATTTCCGCTCCATTTGAACAAAGAACAGGATAAATTTGCACGTAAGAAGATACAAATATCGGAGGTTTCTTCGAATGTGGACGGGCAAGATTAATATATGATTCTTTCTCGAGGCCTATTCTAAATCAAGGAACCACGTCAGCTCCAAAAGTTTACTTAATAGACTTAGTTGTTTTGAATTGAGTTCGTTTACCTGCAATCTACACTTCACTAATGCAGCTTTTTTCTTACTGCTGATAGTGTAAGCTAAGATGGTATTGAAATAAGAGAAAGCTTGAAATACGCACGGCGATTTCTTTCACCATTTTGGAAAACGTTGAGTCTTTACTCTACTACGGCAAGTGTTCAAAAAATCTGCAGCTGGGAACATTTTGAGCGCAAACCATCCATACATACCCAAAAGGTAGCCAACCAACCAGGAATCACTTGACCTGGGTTTCAACAAGGCCTCAATTCTGTACATAGAAATAAAAAAGAACACAAATCGATATCAGAGAGGATTGATTGTAAATAAATAAAAAAAACACAGCAACTACAGAAACCACAGAAACTACACAAACTACAGCAACTACAGATTGAAGTAACTTTCGAAACTGCAGACACTTGTCTACAAAAACTACAGACACAACAGAAACTGCAGACACTTGTCTCAAGAAACTACAGACACTTGTCTACAGCCATTATACTACAGACACAACAGAAACCACAGACACTACAACTACAGCAACTACAGAAGGAAACTTTCGAAACTGCAGACACTTGTCTCCAAAAACTACAGACACTTGTCTACAGCCATTATACTACAGACACAACAGAAACCATACACACTACAACTACAGCAACTACAGAAGGAAAGTTTCGAAACTGCAGACACTTGTCTACAAAAACTACAGACACAACAGAAACTGCAGACACTTGCCTCCAGAAACTACAGACACTTGTCTACAGCAATGATACTACAGACACAACAGAAACCACAGACACTACAGAAACTACAGACACTTCTCTACATGATACTACAAACACTACAGAAACTACAGACACTACAAACACTACAGACACTACAGACAATACAGACACTACAGACACTACAGAAACTACAGAAACTACAGACACTACAGACACTACAGACACTACAGACACTACAGAAACTACAGAAACTACAGACACTACAGACACTACAGACAATACAGACACTACAGATACTAGAGAAACTACAGACACTACAGACACTACAGACACTAGAGACACTACAGAAACTACAGACACTACAGACACTACAGACACTACAGACACTACAGACACTACAAAAACTACAGACACTACAGAAACTACAGACACTACAGGCACTAGAGAAACTACAGACACTACAGACATCACTGACACTACAGAAACTACAGACACTACAGAAACTACAGACACTACAGACACTACAGACACTACAGACACTACTGACACTACAGACACTACAGAAAATACAGAAACTACAGACACTACAGAAACTACAGAAAATACAGAAACTGCAGACACTAAAGAAACTAAAGACACTACAGACACCACAGAAACTACAGACACTACAGAAACTAAAGACACTACAGACACTACAGACACTACAGAAACTGCAGACACTACAGACACTATAGAAACTACGGAACCTACTGAAACTACAGACACTACAGACACCACAGACACTATAGAAACTACAGACACTACAGACACTACAGAAACTACAGACACTACAGACACCACAGAAACTACAGAAACTACGGACACTACAGAAACTGCAGACACTACAGACACTATAGAAACTACGGAAACTACTGAAACTACAGACACTACAGACACCACAGACACTATAGAAACTACAGACACTACAGACACTACAGACACTACAGACACTACAGAAACTAAAGAAACTACAGACACTACAGACACTACAGAAACTACAGAAACTACAGAAACTACAGACACTACAGAAACTACAGACACTATAGAAACTACAGACACTACAGACACTACAGAAACTACAGAAACTACAGACACTACAGACACTATAGAAACTACAGAAACTACAGAAACTAGAGACACTACAGAAACTACAGACACTATAGAAACTACAGACACTACAGACACTACAGACACTACATACAGAACAGAAACTACAGACACTACAGACATCACTGACACTACAGAAACTACAGACACTACAGACACTACAGACACTACTGACACTACAGACACTACAGACACTACAGACACCACAGAAACTACAGACACTACAGAAACTACAGACACTATAGAAACTAAAGAAACTACAGACACTGCAGACACTACAGACACTACAGAAACTACAGAAACTACAGACACTACAGAAACTACAGACACCACAGACACCACAGAAACTACAGACACTACAGACATCACTGACACTACAGTAATCACAGACACTACAAAAACTACAGGCACTACAGACACTATAGAAACTAAAGAAACTACAGACACTACAGACACTACAGACACTACAGACACTATAGAAACTAAAGAAACTAAAGAAACTAAAGAAACTAAAGAAACTAAAGAAACTACAGACACTTCAGAAACTACAGACACTACAGACATCACTGACACTACAGTAACTACAGACACTACAGAAACTACAGGCACTACAGACACTATAGAAACTAAAGAAACTACAGACACTACAGAAACTACAGACACTACAGACACTACAGACACTACAGACACTACAGACACTATAGAAACTAACGAAACTAAAGAAACTAAAGAAACTAAAGAAACTACAGACACTACAGACACTTCAGAAACTACAGAAACTACAGACAATACAGACATCACTGACACTCGCAAACTACAGACACTACAGACACCACAGAAACTACAGACACTACAGACACTACAGAAACTACACAAACTACAGAAACTGCAGACACTACAGACACTACAGAAACTACAGAAACTACACAAACTACAGAAACTGCAGACACTACAGAAACTACAGAAAATACAGAAACTACAGACACTACAGACACCACAGAAACTACAGACACTACAGAAACTACAGAAACTACAGAAACGGCAGACACTACAGAAACTACAGAAAATACAGAAACTGCAGACACTGCAGAAACTACAGACACTACAGACACCACAGAAACTACAGAAACTACAGACACTACAGAAACTACAGAAACTACAGAAACTACAGAAACTACAGACACTACAGAAACTACAGAAAATACAGAAACTGCAGACACTACAGAAACTACAGACACTACAGACACCACAGAAACTACAGGCACTACAGACACTACAGGAACTACAGACACTATACAGACACTACAGAAACTACAGAAACTACAGACACCACAGACACCACAGAAACTACAGAAACTACAGACACTACAGAAACTACACCGTCAAACTACAGAAACTGCAGACACTACAGAAACTACGAAAATACAGAAACTACAGACACTATAGGAACTACTGAAACTACAGACACTACAGAAACTATAGAATTTACGGAAACTACGGAAACTACAGACATAACAGAAACTACAGAAACTTCAGATACTTCAGACAGTACAGACAGTACCGTAACTACAGACCCTCAAGAAATTACAGACACTTGTCTACAGATACTACAGACACTACAGAAAGCACAGACACTACATACAGAACAGAAACTACACTGACACTACAGAAACTACAGACACTACAGAAACTACAGACACTACAGAAACTACAGACACTACAGAAACTACAGACACTACAAACAGAACAGAAACTACAGACACTACAGAAACTACAGACAGTACAGAAACTACAGACACTACAGAAACTACAGACAGTACAGAAGCTACAGACACTTGTCTACAGTTACTACAGACACTACAGACACAACAGAAACTACAGAAACTACAGACACTGCAGAAACTACAGAAACGAAAGAATCTACAACACATGAATACAGAAATAACAGCAACGAGCTACAGACGGGAGCTACAGAAATGACAGACACTACAGAAACTACCGTAAAGTACCAACATTTCAGAAACTACCGGAAACTACAGACACTATACTGATTAACTACAGAAACTACATATACAGGAACTACATAAAGTTCCGAAATTACAGACGGAAACTAGAGACTAAAGAAATTAGAGACACTACACTGATAAAGTACAGAAATTAAAGAGACTTCAGAAATTTCCAACACTACAGAAACTACAGACAACATCACTGAAAAGGGAAAATCAGAAAGCCTACGGAATTAACGAGTTATTGCAGTTTGTATTCGGGATCTAATAAACGTTAGTAAATCTTTCAAACCTTTTCTCCAATTCTTGTAATCGTTGCGTTGTCAAGTTTGCGCTTTTCAGACTCTTGTTGTGCCTGTGAGAAAAACAGAGTGAACTCTTAGAAATTGTTGGTTAAACTTTTCCAAGATAAGAATTTGAGTGAAAGTTTGATTTCTTACAATTATGATTTGTGTAAGAAATTTAAAATTGATTCATAGTCAGTTCAGTTACGGTGTAATTTAGTTATTGAGTTACTCAGTAACCGTACCAATAAACCAAGTTTCAAGATATATTTTGGGATGCCCGCTCTCTTAAACTGTGGTGAGAGCTTTTCTTAATTACGTATATCAGTGCAGTTTCCCTTTGACTGCTAAAGATACTTAGTGTGGTACAATCTCATTGACTCCTATAAGATAGCGTAAAGTTACACTGGGGCAAGCTGAAGGGCGTCAAGCCCAAATAGATTTTGTGATGAAAGTTTTTACATTGTCATTCGGGTCGCTAGCAAATTCGTTACCGAATAAAACTGTATGAAAAATTACGAAACAACACTTACTTTTCCTCCAAGGCTTTCAGTCGTTTTAGAATGTCCGGTATGTTGGGTGTCGCGTTTTTGCTGGCAGATCTTTTCTCTAATCGCAGATGTTTTTCAGCAACTTCATCTTCATGGTTCAAATCTTCCAGGGCAGAGGCGCCTTGATAAACAAAGCCCAACACGAGCACAGCTACGAATAGAACGCCGACGAGAATTGCGGAAGATCTCATAGCTGACTGGCTACAGTTTGAATCAGCTTTCGCAGAAAAATCTTAATTTCCTTCCTATAACAAGGAAGCGGTTTTAAGATAATCTAGATCAAAGGCCTATTTTACCTTGACTCACACGAATGAAATATGATTAGAAGGTAAAGTAGGAACAATTTTCTAGTCGAGTCATCGCGGCGCGCGAGAAATTTTTCGCGTTGGCTCCCCCACTAAAATTAACATACGTTAAAGATAGATAGTCAGATTATTATATAAACAAACTCTATTTGATTTTTGTCTTTCAGCAGAAAATAGGATGAAACTAAAGCATACCAAGGTTAGCTCTAAGAAAAGAAGTAACTGGCCAAGCCAGTAGCATTTGATAATTTAAAACAAGGCTCAAAATGGTTTAAGCAAGAAATACAATTATTATTCACAAAATTGCCGGTTAATAATCTAATCGTCTCTTTGAGGACAATGGGCAAATTAATCAATCGCGTGCATGCTGATTTGTTGTATTCGTCAATGTATTATCACGGTTGTATGCTGTGTTGTATTCGTGAAATGTTTTCCTCCTGACTTCGCCGGAGAAATGTGAAACCTCAACAATCACCGGTCATTTTGGAGCTGTGCTTAAGGGAAACTCTAGCAGAATAAAATCACATGATTGTGGCCATGTGATCGCTTTCGAAAGGCTACGTTTTGAAAACGTTTTCCGTTCACCTTAAACCGCAAGGCCAGCGTTTTCGAATTCCTCCTGATTGAAGAGCGCTTTCTAAGTCTACGTTAGTGTCTCTTCCTTGTTTGTTACGTAAAGACAAATGATGTTGTCATAATTAAGTGAAAACAATGCACGGGACCGCACAAAACAATTCAACAACAGACTACTTATTCATAATTTTACTTGACCTGTTGACCGTCTCTAAAGAACATTCTGCCTCCCTGCCCCCAAGTTGGGATAAAATTGTGTCTATTAGAAATGTTTGTTTCTTTCACTGTAAGTGGCATCCCTGGGAACTAGCTAGTTGTAGCTAAGCACATCCACCACAAAAAAGTCAACACTTGAGATGCTTTTAACATTTTTAACATTGCGGTAGTCAGGAAGCGTCAACAAATTTTCTCTTTTCTTCAAATTTTTGGAGGAAGATCTAGATACATTACTCCATACCTACCCGTAATGCGAATTAATAAAGTTTCAAATTAAAGTGACGAGTAAAATGATTGAAGCAAGGCCTTATGCGTTCAATGGCCGAACGAGTACAGATAATAATGATGATGATGATGATGATGAAACTGATTGAAGCATATGTCCAGTTTCATCTAGTTCAAATGGTAATTCAGTTCCCGAGCGACTCGCCAGGGAGTGCAGTTTAGCATTTTTTATTAACTTGTAGGAAAATAATTGGAAAATTATTACTTGAAGGATAATACATATGGTTCTGTAACTGTCAAGCCACGGAATTGTGCCAAGTAAGGTAAGATCAGGTCTATCCCGTCCCCAGACAAGAAATTCGACCATGTTAGGTCAGTAGCGTGATATTGTAGGATATCAAACTAGACAGAGAGGATTTTCAAGGCTTTTGATCCGAGGATAGCGGAGTATTTACTTTCCGCGCACGCTCGGAGGTGATATTTACCTCCGAACAGCCGAAGCAAAAACAAAATGGCTTCCCGCAACGCTTCGTTTTCCGCAGAAGAGGAAATTCTTTTAATGAAGATGATGTAATTTAGTGAAAATCATCGAACTTTGGAAGTCTTTCGTTTCGTTTCACTTTGTTTTCCTTCAATTGATCACCTGACTTACCGTATCATGTGACTTTGTGAGCGCGAGTGTGCATCGCAAGGCGCGCGAATTTTTTTGTCCGACCATTTGTTGGTATAGTTAGTAGGCGTCCTTTGGTCGATGTCGACCATGGAAACTGTGCCCTAACACTGTCGGTTCAAACGATGCCGCCTTTGGCTTATGAGGCCAATGTGGGAATGGCAATCCTTGTCGCCTGAGGAGCAGATGTGAGTAGATGCGGCGGAGTCAATTGTTGTTTTCTCCTTTCGCCTGGTCCTTTTGTTGGTATATTATCACAAATTAAGTTACTCTTTGGCCCGCTAGTTATTCAGCTTGTGTGGTATATCCTATTTACGCCGCTTGAATATCCACCACTATTCACCTCCACTTCGGCGAATAATTGTTAAGGCCGGGGTACACATGAAAGCCGTATTTTGGCTGGGTATTATGTTTTTTATGCAAATATCTTGTTTACGTTTCAAGCAATCAAGAATCTCTCTGCTCATCTCACATATCTATGTTTTGGGTTGTTTTGGAAATTTTTTGGTGATTTTTAGGTATATTTGGAGAGAAATAGTTTTTCTCAAAGGATTAGTAAAATTGATGGAAATAGGAAATTTTGAAGATTTGTTGTTGTTTTAAAATAGAGTTTGAAATTAACCATAACCCTTTTTTCCCTTTCAACCTCTCTTTAAACTTACCAAAATTTCACTTAAATTCACGTGTACCCCCGCCTTAAATATGGGCTATACAAGTATACGCGGCCCCATAGGCTATTGTTTTTTTTAGCCGTTTTTGTCATAAATAGGGTATCGATTTGCCCAGTTTGGTCTCAAGTAGGCTAATCGTTTTTACACTCTAGACTTGAATTGGGTATGATTTTAGAAAAAGCTGCTTTTTTGTCACTATTGATAACACCAGCAACAAAAGCGTTTCACAATGCCTTTAAGACCTGAAACAGGGTCTTAAATAGGGCATCGAAGGTTTGGTCGTTTCATAAATAGGGGGAAAATAGCCGATTTTGGTCTCTGACAGGTGTATTAATTGGTCCCGGCGAATTTAATCCTGGGGTAGCCCTACGATGGACTACTACCCCATCCAGGAGGGAGTAGAAATATTCATAGTTGCTTCATGCTACTGAAACCGGGATAAGCTCCGGCCTGATGAGCCACTTGGCTCGTATGCAGACTTAACTATACCTTACCATAAATAGGGTAGGGAAAATTGCATATTGTGGTCTTAACTAGGGCAACGATTTTTAGGAAGCAGGACGCATACCCCTAGGAGTATATCCTGTGGCTTTTGATTGGCTAATTGCGCATTTGGACACGGTAATGTCCGTTATTGTGGCCCTTTAGATTAGTTCGAAATTTTCTCATGAGATAAATTTGATCTGATAGTTTATAACTATACAATTAAAAAGAGTCCCAAGTCGTTGGCGTTAACGATAAGGTTAAGGTTATTCAGTTGAAGGGAACATCTGAGCACGTTTCAAGATCTTCCTCCATGTAAAATCTCTACTCAACAGACAAGGAGACTATGCAGCTGCTGGTATGTAAACTTAGTTGTTTAAATTTGGGTTTGTACTAAGAAAACGCTATATTAGTTGCAGCATTGAATACGTCTTTCGCGTTAAATTGTTGCAATATAGCGAGCTTCTTCAAAACAGAAGTCACCTAGAGGTATAAACTACTCGCTCTTACCAACAGGATCAAAAGCTCTGGAGATGAAACTGAATGGCATTGAAACAAAGAAGACAACTGTTGGGTAATCTTCCACAGTTTGTTATTGTTATTTATTCGCTACATGTACATCGTGATCTTCAGTTCGGTATTTTTAACTCAAAGAGCGAACTTCATTATCGTGTACTTCTTTGACTAAAATCCCTAGTTTCCCGGTTTTGTTTTACGTCACGTTAAAAACGAGAGCTTAGGAAATCACATGCTCCGCCTTTCAGGTTTCCAATGCAATGGCGCTCTCCTTCACATGGTGCACACAGCGCATGTCAGCTCTCTTCCGCCTATATATGGGTTGCACGGGAGTGAGCCACATGCTCCTTGCACGGGGTAGAGTAAGGCACCATTCTTGTTGGCCTGACTACCGGGCACATACTCTGCATCCTCGTCAACACAGATGAACTCATATCCCTTCTTGTGGTTGTAGTATCCAGTCATCAGGTACCCATGATACTCCTCGGTCCAGCCAGATGGACAATCATTCCGTGCGGGCATCATTAGCATTGAGCCACGTGACTTGACGAAGCAAACGGCACACGGTGCCTCATGGTCATTAAGGTTTTTGTTAAATGGGTTAAAACTGCTGACTTTATACTCAGTGCCGTACATGTATCCCGAGTTCTGCCATCCATCTTTGTATTTGCCGTACTTTGGATTGTGTGGAAGGCAAAGGTAATTTGCTCCTCCACCTGTGTGGTCGTAGTACTCACCACCAATTAAACCTAATACACATAAAACAGTTGATTGTTATTCTTAAGCCGCAAAACTAAATTATCTTGATCGGCCACTTATATATCTACAACATAAACAAACAATAGCCTCCATTTGGCGCGAAAATATGCAATTTTCCCCGGACATTAGGGAGTTTACGAAACCAGGACGTTACGCCGAGGACAACGTCAATTTAAAAAAATGATTTTATATTTTACTTCGAATCTCGCGGTACTCTGAAGTAATTTTCCTTTGTTTTTCTCAGTGTCCAAACTATAACGAAACTGAATCTGGAACCAGGCCGGAGAAACATTTGAAATAAAAGCAACAAAATTAGCCCTCATGGTTCACGTTCTACGGACAACGCAGAATTTGGTCATTTTACGTTGTTGGTTTGCAGTGGACAGCAAAGAAATGTACCAAGAATTATAACGCACGTGCTCAGCCATTGTTCTGCTCATTAAACTTTTGTTTAGCGACGTTCGCGTTGCCGTTGCTGTCGTGGTTTTCGTAAACTCCCTAAATCGGTTCTGAGAAGCGAACATCTTTGCTCTCGGAAAACTGTGAGCTTCAAGGAACAGATAATGTCCAAGAACAATTATCCGAGCATATTTTTAAATTCAAATGGGAGCTATTGTGTTTTAAACACTACTATCTATTGTGTTTCAAACACAATAACAAGTTATTATCCTTCAGATAATTTTCGAAATTCAAGCAGTTTTGAAAAGTGGAGAAAATCACTTGAATATTTCCCAGTTTTTGCTGGGGCATATTTAGTCACGTGACGCGTTTAGACCAATCGTGTGCGAGCGGACACATTTGAATTACTGGAAGAAACTGACAGTTGTGCCGAGCCCTCCTCATAAAAGCTAAGTAAATATAGTTAACAATACATATCCGACCAACTTCATCTTTAAATTCATACGCATACTCATAACTACCTCACTTTGTCCATTTTGATGAGAATGTTAGAGCAATTTTCATTGAACTACCACTGATAATTGTTTTCTTGTAAGTTGAGAACATCAACGCTCGTTTACAATAGACAACCATTTCTGGACGTGCTATCGGTTTGAAAGCTGAGGAAATCCTCCCTTAAGAGATTCATTTCATTTTCATTTCGAATTATTTTCGTTACACTTGAGACGAACAAACTCACCTTTTTGATTCACCCACTAAAGAAAACCCTGCAAATCTCCACATTTGCCTGCACCTACCTTTGTAAACAATTTCAGCGCCACTGGGACATGTGGTCCTTCCCCAGCGAACATACTTCACTCCAGACATCCCATCTTGCCCTTTATCGCCCTTACTTCCCTGATCTCCTTTAGGACCTATAGCAAAACGTAAAACTGTTGGCTTTTGTCGACAGTGTGTACTATGAAAGTCTTTAGTGACCGTGCTTGTGTTTTGTTTTCATCGTTTGCTTCCTTGCTCGCTCTGCATTTGACTAAAAATAAAGTCAGTATTCCTTCAGTGTCAAACACAATGACCAGATTTTTTTTTTTTTTTGTCGATTAGACACGATTTGGTGGTTCGTAACTGCATTTCCTGCTACTGTTTCATTGCGCTATTCTTTATTCAGCTTTATAAAAACAAAACGAAGACAAAAGCCCATAACTAACAGTCCTGTTTCAATCGGAAATCTTCCATCAAGAGTGAATGTTTGAAGCTGTTATGATATCATATCTGCCGTTTTGTGACATTGGTACCACTGTACTCATTGTACATCGATTCACTGTCTAAATTAATTGACTTAATTAAACGGGCGCCGTTTGTAGAGCTCAGCATCTTGGGCAGCATGCTCTAACTAATCGCGATCTTGTCAAAACAAAAACCACGAAAGCTGATAATCTGATAAAGCAGTGAATGGGACTATTTCCCATCATGGTGATATTTACTTCATCATATTTCCCAATACTAGTAACTACTTGTTGTGACCATCACTATATTCTTAGCACCTTTTGGACCAATTTGTCCAGGCGTTCCAGGCTGTCCCGGAGGTCCCATCATGCCCTGCGCGTTATTTTTACCGTCACGCCCTGAATTTTGTACAAAAAGAAAAAGAAACACAAAGTGAACTGAAACAACATGTATCTCAAACTAACTTATTAATCTTAAAACACGTCTGTTACTTTTAGGTTCAGAACTTTATCAACTCAATATGCTGGCATTCCACTACGATTATATTATATGCGTTGCTCGTTTTTTAGCTCGGATAATGACGTAGTCATTATTCGAGATGCAGTGGGAGGCGCGGTGGCCTCATGGTTAGTGCGCTCGACTTCGGAGCGAGCGGTCCGGGTTCGAGCCCTGGCCGGGGACAGTGTGTTGAGTTCTTGGGCAAGACACTTTACTCTCACAGTGCCTCTCTCCACCCAGGTGTACAAATGGGTACCTACTATTTGTTAGGGAAACCTAATAAAATTGCGGGGAAGTGACCTGCGATGGACTAGCATCCTGTCCAGGGGAAGTAGAAATACTTCTAGCCACTTAATGCTACAGAAACCGGGATAAGCTCCGGCAGCTATGAGCCAGCCTTGGCTCCAAGGCTTCACTTAATTATTCGAGATGTAGGTATGGGTGGAACCGGGCACTCCTTCCTTCGTTACGTCAGTCTGTCCATCGATTTCTGTTGACTTTTCCTATATCGCTGACTACGACTACGTTCGGACATATAAATGGACTCGCGTTATTTAATTAATTTTGTGTTTAGTCACATTTACTATGTAAAGATCGATATGATGGCACACCGTATTTTTCCAAATGGCTTCCACGCTGAACGTTAATTGACATTAAGCGTCAAAAGTGAAGAGCTTTTCACAAAACCAGCTTGAAATGTTCATGATGTGAGAAGAAAGTATTCAAAGTGGAAGAGCTGTTCACGCCCATTGTGACTGCGCGATCATGCGCTCGTAATTCATGTCGCGACCTCAAGCCAAGTCATTTATCAGGCGCGCGCGTTAAAACTGAAATATGAGCAATTATTACATACCTAGACTTTCACCCAACAAAACTAGCACTGTGTTTGGTTGATTCCTAGTCACGTGCGCCTGATCAAATTGAAATATATCCCGAGCGGGATACAATTGCACAGTTGTTGCCCGCGCGCCGTCTTTGTTTGTTTGTTTTTGCTATATGATTGTTTAAAGGAGAGTCTAAATATATAACTAGGGTATCTAAAAGATACCCTATTTTTTATTTTTTGATTCTCTGTCCGACCTCGTAGCTCAGTCGGCAGAGTAACGGTAGATCCAATCCGGAGGTCGTGGGTTCGATTCTCACCGAGGTCAAAAGATTTTTTCTTTACCTCGTGTGGTTCCCTGATTCCCTTTACTAGGGCTAACGCCCAGTGGGTTATTCACGGGTTTATTTAGCACTTAAATTTACACTTCAGAGTTAATTCTCTGTGTCACCATTTGTGTTCTTAGTGCTACGCGGCACAACATTCATATGTATCTAAAAGATAGTAATGCTGCGGCACATTCTGTTGATAGTGACATATTTTACGCAGTGATTTATCTATCTGCGCGTTCCAAGACTTGCAGTAACATTTTTTCTCAAAGTAGTGTCAAATTGTGCTGTGTAACTTAAAATCTGTCCTTGTATGCATCAACTTCATGCATGATGACGCATCGATGCATAAAAGCATAAAAGTTATATAGTTCACTGAGAATGTACACACACAAATACATTTTTAATCTCAAATTTGCCTAAAGACTTTCGGTATGTTTTACAACAATGCAATTTAATATTTAACTTCTTAGAACAATAGCAATTAATTTTTAACATCTCCTGTTAACCGTAATGGAAAAAAAATAACCGTTAGCCGTAAAAAAGGCAAAATATTAACCGTTAACCGTAAAAGCCACTACCCCATTGAGACCCTCATCGATGGCGAGGTGTGACAAAAAAGCACATAGTGATCTGAACTAAAACTAAAACGATACACATCAACCTCCCCTTTACCAGATCGCGAAAATCGATACATCTGGAAATTGTAGGAGCAGAAATCTAACTTTTAAATTCTGTACTGGTACGCATTAAATGTGTCTAGAATGTTGACAGATTGTGCCGAGGACGCGTCCATCGCGATGTGTGAAAATGCTAATAACGCTTCAGCTTCAATTCATGTTTGGCAGCATATATGAAATTAGCGTGTTGTACGGTTTTCGTTTTTTTTTTCGGTAACGACGATTTCTCTTCATTCACGAGTTCGACCAAGGAGGCGAGACTGCTAAGAAATGAAGAAGTTAAAATTAAGTTGTCACAATTAATCATTCAGATTTACAAACTTTCCCTTACTGCATTAAGGACAAAAGCGAGAGTTCTGAAAGTCAAGTACGATCTCCTTCACATCGTTTCACAGGCAAATCAGAGCAAAACAAACCACTAATCTTGCTCATTTAAATCTACGCAAATTAAGACGACGGCTCGACCGTGTGACATCCTCGTGTTGTTCGTGGCGCAATGCACTCTGGTAAAAAATTGACGCACTGCACTCTGGTTAAATGCAATGCATTCTGGTAAAAAGTGATGAATTCGAGAATACGTATCCCCTTCTATATATTCTTCTTAAATCCTATTTATGTTGCTGCTACCTCGCTACGCTCGCTTCGCAGCAACAAAGCACTTAATGTATGAGGGTCTATTATGGTCTGGCGGTTTGGCGGTTTAAGCTAATTTTGAGTGCCGGTTTGCGGTTTCATTCACATTTATCTGGCGGTTTACGGTTAAGAAATTATACTGCGGTTGCGGGAAATCATAAATTTAGCTCGCGGTTTTCGGTTTTTGTGGCGGTTAGTCAAACAGAGTTAAAAGTCTCAGAAGACTGAGCGGTAAATTTATCTTGCTCTTTAACACTCAAAGGATTGCCTTTTAGGGCTTGACCAAGTCAATCAGGGCTTCCCTCTGTGTCCCCGGCCATGTGGGGAGGGGTGGGGAGGTAATTTGATATAAGGCCAGGCTTCAAAGCTGCGAAAGGGTCAAGAAAGCACGTGGAAAGATGGCGGTGCCGGTTTTTAGAAGAAAATGAAAGCGGTTTGCGGTTTCGAAGGAACAAAATATGGCGGTTTAGGGAATGTACGACCCCCTATAATAGACCCTCATGTTTAGACCCTGTAATAGCCCCTGATGTTTCCCTCGACTTTGTCTCGGGAAATATCAGGCAGGACTCTTGGGAAAACAAAACGAACTGTTTCCCTCAGGACCCAGTGTACAGTATAGGGCTTGATGCCTGTTGCGTTGACTTCAGCTGCAGTTTCCTCTAATTAAATGGTCGTTGACCCCCGATGTTCTCACTTAATTAACTTTTCCTTTACTGATTTCCTCCATTTGAACAAAGAACAGGATAAATTTGCACGTAAGATTAGATACAAATATCGGAGGTTTCTTCGAATGTGGACGGGCAAGATTACTATATGATTCTTTCCCGAGGCCTATTCTAAATCAAGGAACCACGTCAGCTCCAAAAGTTTACTTAATAGACTTAGTTGTTTTGAATTGAGTTCGTTTACCTGCAGTCTAAATTTCACTAATACAGCACTTTGCTTACTGCTGATAGTGTAAGCTGAGATGGTATTGAAATAAGAGGAAGCTTGAAATACGCAGGGTGATTTTTTCCACCTTTTTGGAAAACGTTGAGTCTTTACTCTACTACGGCAAGTGTTCAATAAATCTGCAGCTGGGAACATTTTGAGCGCAAACCATCCATACATACCCAAAAGGTAGCCAACCAACCAGGAGTCACTTGACCTGGGTTTCAACAAGGCCTCAATTCTGTCCATAGAAATAAAAAAGAACACAAATCGATATCAGAGAGAATTGATTGTAAATAAAAAACCACAGCAACTACAGCAACCACAGAAACTATACAAACTACAGCAACTCCAGAAGTAAACTTTCGAAACTGCAGACACTTGTCTACAAAAACTACAGACACAACAGAAACTGCAGACACTTGTCTCCAGAAACTACAGACACTTGTCTACAGCCATGATACTAGAGACACAACAGAAACCACAGACTCTACAGAAACTACAGACACTTGCCTACATGATACTACAAACACTACAGAAACTACAGAAACTACAGACACTACAGAAACAACAGAAACTACAGACACTACAGACACTTTTACAGACACTACAGAAACTACAGAAACAACAGAAACAACAGAAACTACAGACACTACAGACACTTGTACAGACACTTGTCTCCAGAAACTACAGACACTTGTCTACAGCCATGATACTACACTACACAACAGAAACCACAGACACTACAACTACAGCAACTACAGACACTACAGAAACTACAGAAGGAAACTTTCGAAACTGCAGACACTTGTCTACAAAAACTACAGACACAACAGAAACTGCAGACACTTGTCTCCAGAAACTACAGACACTTGTCTACAGCCATGATACTAGAGACACAACAGAAACCACAGACTCTACAGAAACTACAGACACTTGCCTACATGATACTACAAACACTACAGAAACTACAGAAACTACAGACACTACAGAAACAACAGAAACTACAGACACTACAGACACTTTTACAGACACTACAGAAACTACAGAAACAACAGAAACAACAGAAACTACAGACACTACAGACACTTGTACAGACACTTGTCTCCAGAAACTACAGACACTTGTCTACAGCCATGATACTACACTACACAACAAAAACCACAGACACTACAACTACAGCAACTACAGACACTACAGAAACTACAGAAGGAAACTTTCGAAACTGCAGACACTTGTCTACAAAAACTACAGACACAACAGAAACTGCAGACACTTGTCTCCAGAAACTACAGACACTTGTCTACAGCCATGATACTACAGACACAACAGAAACCACAGACACTACAGAAACTACAGACACTATAAAAACTACAGAAACTACAGACACTACAGACACTTGTACAGACACTTGTCTCCAGAAACTACAGACACTTGTCTACAGCCATGATACTACAGACACTACAGAAACTAAAGACACTGCAGACACTACAGACACTACAGACATCACTGACACTACAGAAACTACAGACACTTGTCTACAGATATTACAGACACTACAGACACAACAGAAACTACAGACACTGCAGAAAGCACAAACACTACATACAGAACAGAAACTACAGACACTACAGAAACTACAGACACTACGGAAACTGCAGAAACTACAGACAGTACAGAAACTACAGACAGTACAGAAACTACAGACAGTACAGACACTACAAACACTATAGACACTACAGACACTACAGAAACTGCAGAAACTACAGACACTACAGAAACTACAGACACTACAGACACTACAGAAACTACAGAAACTACAGAAAATACAGAAACTACAGACACTACAGGCACTACAGAAACTACAGAAACTACAGAAAATACAGACACTACAGGCACTACAGAAACTACAGACACTACAGACACTACAGACACTACAGACACTACAGAAACTACAGACACTACAGAAACTGCAGAAACTACAGACACTACAAACACTACAAACACTATAGACACTAGAGACACTAGAGACACTACAGAAACTACAGAAACTACAGACACTACAGACACTGCCGACACTACAGACACTACAGAAACAACAGAAACTACAGACACTACAGACACTACAGAAACAACAGAAACTACGTACAGACACTACAGACACTACAGAAACTACAGAAAATACAGAAACTACAGACACTACAGAAACTACAGAAAATACGGAAACTACAGACACTACAGAAACTACTGAAACTACAGACATTACAGAAACTACAGATACTCAAGAAACTACAGAAACTACAGACACTTGTCTACAGATACTACAGACACTACAGACACAACAGAAACTACAGAAACTACAGACACTGCAGAAAGCACAAACACTACATACAGAACAGAAACTACAGACACTACAGAAACTACAGACAGTACAGAAACTACAGACAGTATACAGAAACTACAGACACTACAGAAACTACAGAAATTACAGAAACTACAGACACTTGTCTACAGATACTACAGACACTACAGAAACTGCAGAAACTACAGACACTGCAGAAACTACAGAAACGAAAGAATCTACAACACATGAATACAGAAATTACAGCAACGAGCTAACGTGGCAGACGGGATCGAGCTGCAGAAACGATAGACACTACAGAAACTACCGTAAAGTACCAAAATTTCAGAAACTACCGGAAACTACAGACACTATACTGATTAACTACAGAAACTACATATACGCGAACTACATAAAGTACAAAAATTACAGACGGAAACTAGAGACTAAAGAAATTAGTGACACTACACTGATAAACTACAGAAATTACAGAGACTTCAGAAATTTCCAACACTACAGAAGCTACAGACAACATCACTGAAAAGGGAAAATCAGAAAGCCTACGGAATTAACGAGTTATTGCAGTTTGTATTCAGGATCTAATAATCGTTAGTAAATTTTTCAAACCTTTTCTCCAATTCTTGTAATCGTTGCATTGTCAAGTTTGCGCTTTTCAGACTCTTGTTGTGCCTGTGAGAAAAACAGAGTGAACTCTTAGAAATTGTCGGTTAACTTTTTCCAAGATAAGAATTTGAGTGAAAGTTTGATTTCTTACTATTATGATTTGTGTAAGAAATTTAAAATTGATTCATAGTTCAGTTACGGTGTAATTTAGTTATTGAGCTACTAGAGATACTTAGTGTGGTACAATCTCATTGACTCCTATAAGATAATGTTAAGTTAGACTGGGGCAAGCTGGGCGTCAAGCAAAACCAGATTTTGTGATGAGTGTTTTTACATTGGCATTCAGGTCGCTAGCAAGTTTGCTACGGAATAAAACTGTACGAAAAATTACGAAGCATCACTCACTCTTCCTCCAAGTCTTTCAGTCGTTTTAGAATGTTTTGCATGTTGGGTGTCGCGTTTTTGCTCGCAGATCTTTGGTCTAATCGCAGATGATGCTTTTCAGCGACTTCATTTACCCGATGCAAATCTTCCAGGGCAAAGGCGCCTTGAAAAACTAAGCCCAACGCGAACACAGCTACGAAACGAATACCGTGGCGAGGTGCGGAAGATTTCATAGCAGACTGGATACAGTTTGAATCTTTTACAGAAAAACCTTAACTTCCTCCGTACAACGAAAAAGAGGTAATGGGATAATCTAGATCAAGACCTTTGTTTCCTCGACTCACACGAATTAAATGTGATTAGAACTGAGGTAAAGCAGGAACAATGTTCTAGATGAGTCATCGCCGCGCGCGAGAAATTTTTCGCGTTGACTGCCCTATTAGATTAACATAAAAGATACATTGTCAGATTATTATCAATATTATCAAGATAAATCTAAAGTACGTGAAGGCTTGTTTACATAATATTTTTCTCGGTAGAAAATAGACCCGGCCGGCGGAAGTAAAATACGAATGTCAGTTCTAAGGAGTAAAATACGAATGTCAGTTTTGTTCTAAGGTAAGACTGAACTGAGTAAGGAGTAAGTCAAGTCCGTAGCATAGAACCCCCTCAGTTTGAAAGCTAAAATAATTAGAACAAGAAATATAATTATTATTCAGAAAATCGTTTATCTAGTCGTCTTATTATGGACTCGATTGACGTACAAATTATCACAAAAGTCATGCAATTTGTCAAACAGAACGAACTGAAGAAATTGAAAACGGTGTTTTCACCCTCAGAGCTGAAAACGCATCAAATGTTTTCCATCCCCACTACGCTTGATTGTCGCGATGTCATCGTTTTCGAAAAGTTTCGTTTTCATGTTTTCCGTTCGCACCTAAACGCCAAGCCAGCGTTTTCAAATTCCTCCGTTTTGAAGAACGTTTTTGAAAAGCTCCGTTTTGGTGATGGATTAGTGTGGACGGTAGGGCTAACCGTAGCGATGAAGCTGTGTTCTCCGGCGTAGTGTGGCCTATGAGTTAGTTAAGTTAACCGACTGTGAGCTACCCTTATTAAATTCCTCTGTTAGGAGGTAAACAAAATAAAGAGCGAGAGCGCGGAAAAACGTAGCGTGGTCATTTCCTACACGCCGTTTTTAGCAATTCTCGATTTGATTAAACAAATTATTTAACAACAGAGTTCTTGCTCGTAATTTTACTGACCATTTAACCACCCTTATATACCATCACCATTACTTGTTTTATTTCCCCTGATCAGAATACGAAAATGTAAATACGTTTTGATCTCCAAAGGTCATTATATATTATGTCGTATATATTATTCTCGCATTTTGATGGGTTCTTAATATTCTATGATCCACTGGCAGCCTGGCTTTTCGAACCTCATATACTATGTACTACAAGTCGTGAGCTAGTCTCCCTCGCAGCCGTTTTTAGTCTCGTCACGCAACGCTCCTCTCCAGAGGAGCGTTGCGTGACGAGTCTAAAGACGGCTGCGAGGGAGAGTAGTCGTGAGCGGATGCTGCGTGACATTTCAATGTACACATAAAAACTCTAGAAAGGGCCAATGGACAAGAACCTGGTAGGATCTGATCAGCAAATGCAAAGGCTTAAGAAACTGAACCGTTATAAAGGCTGTACGTTTCGATTTATTTCGTCAGGCACGACCTGACTTCTTCAGGGAATGTTTACAACTGAGAAAAGATGTTACTATTTAAACAACCGAGACAAAAGCCTATAGTATTACAAGTTCTATGTCGTTAGGTGAATGATTATTGGAAAGAAGATGGTCTGAAACTGTAGTGGGTCTGAAGGAAGGGTTGGGTCTGTTTACTGGTCGCCGGTGTTCATTAAAGCGGTCTTCAGTTAATAAGTCGTCTTCTCGTTTCACCTTTGTACTGTTTGTTGCAACGTAGACAATGTATTATGTAAATACGATTTTTAGAGTTGCAGCCGAAACGATCATGAATGGTTCTCATGAAGAGTAGATATGAATAGCACTCGGTTCAGGGTTAGGGTGAACCTATACACTCTGAGCGATGAGAAGAAGTGCGGTGGAATGACGATTTATGCCCCCCCCCGGGGGGGGGGGTACATCCTTATAAAAAGCTATTGTAGCGGGGATGTGCAGCTGGATGGTGTCGCATTTTCACGATTGGATTGACTATCATGGGGTCGTATTTTCAATAGAGTTACTAGAATGGGGTCGCACATTTTCTGATATTTGGGGTGAGATAGTTCTTCACATTAACGGTTAGCAAAAGTACCAGAAAGTTTGTACTGTAGGTGCAAAGTAAAGCTTTCTTTATTCAATATAAGGTGCATACATAAATAGAATGTTGGGATCGCGAAAATTACATATTTGCCCAGAAGTGACTAAGATGGAGTCTATAATTGGCCACAGAATAGACTATAATGGTGTAGGGGCTCTGAGAGGCCAGCGGCACATATCCAGCAAAAATGTTATCCACGTCCCTCCCCCGGGGATTTATGGCGATACACTGTTTCATATGGGAGGCAGAAGCGTAGCAGAAGATTGGTTTGTTTACCAAAGGTGGGATGACCTTCATATGTGTAGCCCTCTATACTTCTTGGAGTTCGGTGGATCGTGTGCTGCGGGGCTAAAAGGTGTACTACAGCGGAGATGAGAATGAATAATGAAATTATGCAACGAAAAATTGCGTCGCCTGTGGATCCAGCTTGAAGGTCCGCTGCCTGACAGATTTTGTAGTTACAATCTTCTCCTCTTTGCATGATTTACCTCTCGACCCTTGTTCGAGTCCGCGATATTTCGAACTGCGGTTACATGAATATCACGTGATTATTTTAGGAATCACATGACCTATTGAGTCTGCGCAATCTATTCAATGACGTCACGTGAGTTTTTGTCTCAACCTCGTGGTGAAAACGTCGTAGGGACGTTTTTCAGAGGAAGAAGGACGTTGTGGAAGTTAAAATTAGGAGTTTTACATCTTTTTTCCCGTTTCTTCCTGTCTAAAAAAGCTAATTGCGACAGAAAGTCCCATCATGGCTATGTCATTTGCCTTGGATCACGATTACTGCTCAGTCGCTCTACCTGACAAAGATTCCCAGACCGATACACCGTCGACAGATGCAGACACAACGAGAGCAAAGCCGAAGAGAAAGGAAGTTCTGTGTCCCAGAGTAGATCCTGACATGGCGTCGATCCCAGTCGCTGAAGGTTTAAATCTCAATGCGAGATCAAGCTCACTGTCTCCAGCTCACAGTATGGACAGTGGAGTAGATGCTGGCGTGGAAGATTTCTTGGCCGATTTTGCTACGTCTTGGGTTGACGAAGACTTCGGTTTGAACGAGCAGGATATTAAAGATCTGGAAGCTCTTTTGGAAATAAGCGAAAACATTCAAGGAAACGAACTGCCCACTAGCAATACTGAAAACTCAGGTGTCGCTGAGGCTCGTCGAATCACAAAACCGAATGTTCAGTGCGGTAAAAAGCAGCAGATAACGGAGGAAGACGACAAAGCGATCGCCGAAAGAAACAAGAGAAACGCCATTGCTGCTCGGGAGAACCGACAGAAGAAGAAGAAATACGTTGAAGGACTTGAGAACGATGTTGCTGAACTGAAAGAAGAGAATAAGACTCTGAAAACCCGCAACGAAAGCATGGCAACCATGATCAGAAAGCTATCGGATGAGGTGAAATATCTTCGAAGCGTTCTCGCAAACGAGAGCACAATTTCGCTTCTGCTGAAGAGCGTGGCCTCTGCGCCTGGCATTTCGCTGTCTTCTTCGTTGATACAGTCGTCGGGTAGTGAAGAAAACGAAAAAGAAAACGAGAAGGAGGTAGAGAGGCAGTATGCTACGAGAAGCAAGAAACGGCGGTCAGACGACGAGACTACTCCGAGCAAACGAACCCGATCAAGTGCCTCTGGTGGTGTCTGTCTTCATGTGAACAACGGCAAAGTGTCCTTGGAGTTGTGCGCAAAGTGTGAGAGGAAAGCTACACAAAGTGGATTCCTGTAAAATTTCAAACAAAATGTCGGTATTACGTACAGGCCAAGTATAATATTTCTACTTTTGTCAAACTGAAGTGTTGATGCAGTGGAACAACAGCCATAAACAGGGAATGAACCAAGTGTTAAGGTTTTGAGTTGCACAGATTCAAGACAGAAAACGATAAAAAAGCAACATAAAAAGGAACCACCAATATGTAATGTTCATGAATTTTTGAGCAGCACGCACTCGTCGTCTTTCTTTTTCTTTTCAGGTGCAGAACAAGATCAGATCCCAATCCCCAAGTTATACATTTTATGGACATCGACAGAAGAGACTTCTAGACATAAATGGTAAAGTATCAGATTCCTAGGATTTTAAAAGCTTGACCTTTCAATAAGTTTAAGACAGGTTGTGATATCAAATGTTACTGTCATTGTGGCAAAAGTGGCAATGACAGGCCCTCTTTGCTTCCAGTGTATACAAGTTGTAATATATACTGATGAAATTTAGTGTTCAGGGTTGCCAGCAAAGCTATTGTCTGGCAGTGTGAATTATTATTCTCAGCTGGTTAGATTTTCCTAGATGCAAAATTAACAATCCTGCAACTGAAAAGTACATCAGGTATCATGATCACAACACCTCGTATTCAATTGTTTTCAGGTGCTGGGTTTGGTTGTGCTATGCTCTTCAGTAGTGTACAGTACATGTAGTTTGGATTTTTCCATTGTACTTCATTGTACTGCCATGTGTTATATCCAGTGGGCAGTCATTAACTCGATACATCACAGGTTTTCACTGTGCTTACTATAAAGTTTTAACAGTTTGACAGAAAACTGAGAATTTAGGGCGTTATTTTGATCACAGATAGCTTTCAAAACTAGCTGAAAAGCTTTGACAGCAAGCACTACCATCCCTTAGTCACCTGTCCCGTAATAAACTTGTCTTAAACACTCAAAAGGTCAAGCTTTATTTCATCAATCAGGAAGACATTGTAACTGACAAACAGTCATTTTTCCTTTCATGCTTCTTAAAGCTGCATCATCTACAGGCTTTGGAGAGCCCCTTCTGGACTACTACTGTATGTAGGTAATATATATTACATAGAATTAATTATTGATTGGAGGCAATGTGGCAAAGAAGACTCTCAAGAGGACTGAATCTGTATTTTATAGTTTCAAGAGATAGATTTAAGGAGGTTCCCTTCGTGTTATTACAATTTTGGAATGTTAAATTATTGGCTCAATGAAAAGGTTGATCACATATGTGTGTATACATGTGTTCGACTTGGTTCTGTAAAGTCCTTCTTCATTTTGTATACCATTTATTGACCTTTTGAAAACAGCAGCAACATCATTTTGTACATATTAAGAAACCTTAGTGATCCAACGTGAGCTATTGTCTTTCATGACACATGGCAAATAACAAAAATACGAAAAAAGTTAAAAATTAAAATGTAAATATGAATGTATATAACAATATTATAAATAAAAAGAGCTTTATTTTAATCAGACTTCAGTGTTGTCCAGGGCATAACTGCATTGCAATAAATGTTATTTTCTCCACCCATGAGAACAGTCATATTAACTGTTTTGCCTCTGTCAAAACAAGTCTTAAAAAACTGTGTGAACTGGATATCATTATGCAATTTAAGCTTGCCATTTTCATGTGGACTATTTTTTGTAACAGAAACCAAAGGCAACTGGGAAAGAATAGTCCACTTCTGTGTTGACTTTTGGCTTTACTTCAAAGCAAGTCTTTGTGCAATATCTTTTACATGAAAACGAGTTTGATGTACATGAAAATGGACCTCTTGGGGGAACACGTTTTCATATGGATGGTTTCACACAAAGACTCGTTTTGTTTGACACATCACAAGGCTTCTCAGAAATGGCCTTTTGCCTGGTGAATAACCCTGACATGGACATGTGTGAAAGTGTTTTCATTCTGCATTGACAGCAAGCTTTGTATGAAAAAGAGTCAAATTCTTTTTGCAAGGAAAAGAGCTCTGCAATTTTGGTGTGTTAATGGTATTTTCATCCAAAATGTCTTGTTATAACAGGATTTCAAAGTTGGATGTACTGTACTTGTGTATTGGTCAATAACTTGGTTTCTGTTTGTCTGGCCTGGGTTGTTTGTTAAGAGTATAGTGCTATTCACTGGATAAATCAGTATGGGTGGATACTGGTTTGTTTTGTGAACACCTAACCACTGGATAGTGATTTATCTGGTGGATAGCATTATCCTGCATCTTTTGAACAAATGGGACCTGGACACTGCAAGATTTCTTCAGTTCTTGAACTTGAATGTCTTTTGGTACTTATGGGACACTTGACCTCATAAGTTTTCTGATTTGATGCTTTATTTCGATCGATCTTTATTCTATAATGATGTATTGGGTGTCGAATTTTAAAAGGCACTGATGCTTGGTGTCACAAGATGTAGTTTTCATGGGGGGTAGTCATTAAACTCTGACACAACTTGGGAATATATGATCGAAGCTGTAATTGGCTAAAAATTGCAAAGGAATGCAGTCTAGGTGTAAGCAGCTGTTGCTGGCAGAGGGAACATTGTGTGACAGCCCCAAATGACGGCAGCAAGCAAGACTACTAATATCAGTCCCAGTGCATAACTTGGTCAGATGGGTAATGTTCCACTTCAGTGTGTATGGGTGATAGCACAGGAACGGGGTTGGGGAGGATATCAAATGAATTTCTTCTTTTGTCTAGCGCAACCTTAAGTTGGTGACCTTGTTCATTGGAATGCAAGATGGTCCTGGATGGTGATTTGATGGATTAGTTTTCTTTTACATATGTGATATTACAAAATCAAATAAAATTGCAGCTGTTGTTTAGTATCAATAGTCTCTCCAGGTGGTGGAGTGGAAGCCCCTTGCCTGCTGTGATCTATCCCAGAGATACAGGGACATTTAATTGGGACAAGAGTGTTATAATTAAAGTTTTGAAAACCAGCAAAATGCACGTTAAAAGCTTATGATGCATTGTAACTTTCACGCAGGAAATTATTTTGCTTGAATTTAAACAATTACCTTTGGCTGCATGCATTCTTGGGAGTAAGCAACCAACTCAACTCATTGACTACTGTGCTGGCCATAACCATTCGTGATGAGCGTTGGCTTCTGTGCCACTTTTGAGATCATTGCCTTTGACCAAAAATCTATACTCAGTTTCTGCAGGAGGAAAAGATGTTTCCATTGATACCAGAGTGATCAGATCACAGTGGTCAGGTCAATGGAGCCTGCCTGAGGTGTGCATGAAAATGCTCAGAAATTTGAGTAAAAAACTTGCAGCAGAATTTCCTGGAACAGTACACTTAGCTACTCTATGGTAAAAATTGTGCGTCTCGATGATGCTTTCTCGGAATTTTTGAACTGGAAGCTAGCCCAGTAGAAGTTCAATCACTGCCGCAAAAAGATAAGAAAAGGACAAAAAGAAAGGGCAAACAAAAAGAAGGAAAGCAAAAACGGAAAAGCAAGAAGACACAAGTCACTTTCTTGGCAAAAACTTGAAATTATGATTTCTGCGCATGCCTGAGCAAAAGAAAGGCATGCTGTCATCTTGCAAATCCTTTTTGAGTAGATTGGAACTAATTTGGCTCATATCCAGACTGAAAGTCTCTGAAATGTCCAAAAAATATGTTTTTGGCAAAAAAAAGCTCCAGGAGTCAATGGATTACGTCTTAACTTGATTTCAGGCTCCCTTACTTTTGCCTCATTTCGTGCTGAGGACAAACTTTGGGGAGGCAAAGAGAGAGAACCTGGGATCAGGGTTGAATAAAACAGTGGGTGTTTATAGTCTAAGTAGGGTTGGGGTATTCAGTAAGTCTTTAGGTAGGTGAGCGCGATGCTCGGACACTGAAAACCATAATGATTTTGATTTTGCAACTGCACACTAGCTAGGTACCAAACCCCCCTACCCTATCCCAGACTAGCTATATTCCATGCAGAAACTATTATTACCATGGTCCAATACTAACTAAACCGATATCTTGCAAAGTCACTTCTGAGTTTCATCTTCTATTATAGAAACCCAAATGAAGAACACTGTTATAGACTAAATTGTTTATACACTGGCCACTTTTCTGGTTAATTATACCTTACTCAAGACCAAAATTATCTGATTTCTACACCCTATCCCAGACTAGATCCTGAAAACCATACCCTTCACAGTTATGCATACCCATGCAGCTTATATATGAGATTACTCCCTTGGGATACTGACAGCAACCAGATGGCAGACTTGCATCACAAGTTTGAGAGTGGTGGAGAGGATTACTCACCTGTGTAATGTCGTTAAAGGTGGACCAGGTGAAGCCAATCTACCAACCGATAATTATTATTGGATGAGGTTTTTGTGATATCTGGAATAATCAAGGTCTCAGTAATTATAAGTGTTATCAGCCTCAGTCTTTGGCTTCGGCTGTCAACATAATTTTACTGAGACCTTGATTTTTCTGGATATCACAAAAACCGAATCTAATAATAGTTTTATATATGTACATTGTCTAATCTGCTAGTAAATTAGTGAATAATCTGTAGGTTGCGTGTTTTCCAGAATTAACTGTAGGTCTTTAGTCAATGAGAAGACAGAGGGTGACTACAATGTATAATATTCAATCTTAATCAATAGCAATCAATATCAATTGCCAATAGCAATCAAAGAAAAAGAACGTGAGTTATCGATTGTTGTCGATTGCCGATAGTAATCGATAACAATTGATTCATCCATTGGTGATCGATTGTTATTGGAAACTATTGTCCTTTTCAAGTTACACTGGCACAATTTGTCTACAGTCAATATATCATAGCCTGCGTATCTTTTACAATTATTGACAAAATATCAAGAATGGAAATAAGTAACAGAAACATTTTGGGTTTTAACTATTTCTGTGCTAGTTACGACACTGGAAGAAGTTCAGGCAAGAGTAGCAGTGTAACTTAAAATTCTAGGGTCGGTATTTAAAAGAATCAAAATAAACAACAGAGTCGGTGTTCAGTGATTTAAATTATTTGTATAGGATTTTTTAAAATCAGTATAACAATCTTTATTCCTGAAGACAGGAATTGTTATCGATTTTTGCCAATCCATATTAATCGATAGCAATTTGTGATTGATATTGATTGATATTGATAGAATCAATTGATTTCTGATATCGATTGACTACGCCTGGGTTGGGGGAGACGAAAACAAAAACAGCAAAACAGCCAGCACCAGTATCGCAGTGGGACGTGGGTTTGAATCCCGTTCAGGCCCTGAATTTTTCTCAGACTTTAATTTCACAGCTGCTTAAGTTGTGTCATGGGCTCCTGGTTGTGTATAGAACTGCTATGATCATATCTTCATATCTTTCTCCGCAGCTCATATAATCATTTGCATTGACAAAGCAGTCCATCACAACCACATGATTCATCTTATTAGTCTTATTATGATAGACAGGAATTTTTACGCCATGAAATCAATTTTCAGTCCATCAAGAAAAAACTAGTGATCCACCTACAAAATGCACAAGAATAGACCCATTTCAGTAATTCCCAATCTGGAGGACAAACAATGGTTGTTTTCTCCCCTGAGAGAAACAAACCTTTCAAATGCAAAACAATCTTATTGTTTTGTCCTCCAGGTTGGGAATTAACTGAAATGGGTCCAAAACTGATCACCATAGATAGCTCACTTGGCTCACCACACCTTGAGCCTGAGAATTTTCCCTTACTTTGTACATGAAGTATATAGTGGGCTGCAAAGGACTGTGGTATAAACAAGCAAGATGGCGGCGATTTCACCTGAAAGCGTTGAGCCCGTTTTGTTATTTTGTGACACATTTAGCCATCCAGAAAATGAGGTAAGTGTTAAAACATTTATGCCTATGTTGATTGTCCTTTTATTTACATCCATAACTCGCAGAATCCTAGTTGGGATAGTTCACATTCCTCGTGTAAGTTAGGAGATAAACCGTACTGCTTGGGCGCCGCTCTCCTAAAGGTTGACGCATCCAAACGTTTCAATGTTAAGCACTCGACAAGTTGTCCTGTTCTTCATGTGCGAAGCCTGAGCACGTTGAGGGGAAAGTGAAGATTGTATAGTTCAAAATTACGTGAAATAAATCTGGACAGAACAAAGGCGGCCCAAGCTCAGTATGTGACTGTCGTGGTAGTCC
>OZ026606.1:20464500-20480000 GCA_964020085.1 Micromussa lordhowensis
CAAGCCAAGTGGTCCATCTGCAGGCTGAAGCTTTAATCTCCAATTTTTGAAGTACAGCATGATGTTACTAGGAGTATTTTTATCTGGGTTTCAACAATACACTGATCCCCAGTCAGCTGATCATGACCCCTTACTGACCTGGCCCTACTGACCCCCTACATGTATAAAATCAATGGAAAGTAAAATTTAAAAAATTAAAAAAGCCCAGAACTATCACTGGGACCAATTAATTCAATAAATTTAGCTTTCCTGAAAAAGGTGGTGGAGACGTCACAGATTTCCAATTTTCTTTCCTTTGATTTTACGGACAGGTTTTGTTTACGTAAAATCGTACACAGAATAAGTTGGAATATCATCAAACATGGTATTCATACCCATCAGAAATTAAGCAGTGAAAGTAATGACAAAACGTTGGCGGCATTGCCGTTGAACACGTTTGTGAATTTTCCTTAAGCCACTTTTAGAGTTTAAAAGTGGTTTTAGATAATTTTCTCCCTGATACATGTGGTTGTCAAAAAGTGCACGGATTCTCAAGTACTGGTAACTCTATCTTGTTTAACAGACACATGTAAATAAATGGCCTTGTAATGGTGAACAACACTAGCATCCAGCAACTGTAAATGAACAGCAAGGCATCAAGCTTCATTAGGACAAGCCTATCTTTCCAACGTTTAAAGCAATTTATCAGTTATTATAATTTCACTCAATTCTACAGAGGGTGGTGACAAGTTTTGTTTGGTGGTGGATAAAGGGTCAGGTATAACTTCATCCTAATCACGTGTGACTTCCGGTTGATGTATCGTGTGTGTGTCACCTATGGCCACTCACAAACAGATTCAGTTGCCAGCTTTTTGTCGGTACTTTCATTACTTTCATGTGATTTTTGTTACTACCTACCATACTACCTGGGTGGAGAGAGGCACTGTAAGTCTTGCAAACCTTGATAGCATTCCAAAGAAATAAAGTAAACTTGCTGTTTAAGGTTGAACTTCTTGGTAAGTTTTAGAGTAGATGGCTGGGTTGCTGCTTTTTCAGGTCTGTGTAACTTGTATAAAGATGAGAATACTTTGTCCAGTGCTTTACTATCTTTTTTTCAAGCCCTGGGCTTTAAGATTAGCAGTTAGGTTGAATAATCTAGTTTACTATTTTGTTTCATATATCTTTTATAGGGAGACTCATCCGCCTTCTTTTAAACTGGACTTGTTCATTCGAAATCTTGACAGACCTTCGGATGTCGTGTTTGAAAGACTTGGACAGTAAGTGACATTGTCCTTGGTTATGAAGGCTTTCTGGTCAATAACATTTTGTTATTTGCTTTTTGGGGTGGCATGCAGTGTATGGAGTTTTTGCAGGG
The DNA here is from genome assembly GCA_964020085.1 of Micromussa lordhowensis. Lineage (NCBI taxonomy): Eukaryota > Metazoa > Cnidaria > Anthozoa > Scleractinia > Lobophylliidae > Micromussa > Micromussa lordhowensis. The sequence continues at coordinate 20,465,855 of OZ026606.1, forward strand.
TTTACTTGTTTTGTTTTCCATTTTTTATTATTATTATGTGTGAAGCTTTGAGTTTATGTTTTAGTGTGTTTTGCTTCCATGCACCCCTCCCATGGTTGGGTGTAGTAGGTACAGTACCAGACAGAAGTAACCTAACAGAAAAATCAACACGGAACGCGTTCTTGGAGCGTTCCAATTAGTGTTCCTTTGGCATTCCCTTGGCGTTCCCCTAATATTCGGGAACGCAAAATAGAACGCGTTCTAAAAAAAATTTCAAAACACGAAGAACGCAGGAGCGTGTTCTGAATTTCCTTTTGAATTTTCAGTAGAACGCGTTCTTGTTTGTTCTGCCATGAAGACGAGCTTTTCGAAAAAATGGGCAAGTTAGAAATATTTCAGAGCGAGCGGAAGCACAAAAAATAAACCGTGTACGCAGTAACCACAGACACAAGATCAGATTTCAAAACATCGCTTATTTATAGTTGAGTAAATGAAGGGTCAAAATATTGCAAACAATGTCAACAAAAAGAACTCAGTTGGATGTGTAAAACTGATCCGAAAACAAGAAATTATATTATGCTTTTCCGCGCGACAAAATGTCCCACAGAAGCCGAGAAAATTAAATAAGCAAAGCGAAACTAAAAGTTATTAGATTATTGAATTCGGAGGACAATTAAACGAAAGTAAATAAAACAGAATTTCTATTCTTGTACTATAATGGCTAACATTAAAAAAGCAACGGAAAATAAAAGCGAAAGACGCATGTAAAAATCAATCTGAAAACAAGAAATCAAAAATTTATTCGCCGCGCGAAGAAAATATCACAGCGCTGCGAAAGAGAAAGTTGGAAATCAAAAAGACCACAAAAACGAGCCCATTATTTTGAGATAAATCGTATTTCAACTGTGCTAAATTAGTGCCCTGACTCAGTTTTTTTCTCAACAGTTCTGTAGTAGCTGAATAAGATTCAATTAAAATATTTGAATGAAGCGAATAAACTAAACAAACAAACCGCGGCAGTCGCCGTAAATTAAATATGCAGAATTACTGTTCACTGTTAATTTCTAAATTCACAAATAAAGGCAACCAAATGAAAGAAGCGTGACAGGAAGTTCAATAGGAATAAAGTTTCATTCACGATGAGGGGAGAAAAACCTTTCTGAAAGCAAAAAAATCTCCAAATTTTGCAGACGTGCTTCTGCATGCTTGACCGCTTTTTGTTCAAATTATATTCTTCACGCTAATCAATGCGAAAGTTTGAGCTTTTGCCGTCAACCGTTTCTTGCTTGTGGCTTTACCAATCGTTGCAAAAGTCGAATTCATCTTCGAAATAATGTTGTACATTATCATTTTTCTTTACGAAAGTACAGGAAGCTGCTTTAAATCTGTGTGATCAGTTCAAAACTCCCTGAAAGCACACCGATCGTCTTGTTTTCGCGGCGGTAGAAGAAAAGGAAATTTTTTCACCAGAAAAGCTTGATTATTCAGTACACCTTGATCTTCCATTCTGAGGTATCCTAAACATTGATTTGTGTTTTTCCTGGAAGTCCCAATAAAGAAGTAGGTTATTTGGCCCGGTCGCAACGTGCCATGATTAGATTACGCAAAGGATGAAATCCGAAACTTGTTATTCGACAATTTGATGTAATTGACGAAGAAATGAAGAAAAACAATGAACTTTCTTCGGTAGAACTTCAACAAAAATTTTTTTTAGCATGCTGTAACAGTCTCTGCAGGCGCGAACCATAAGTTCTCTATGGAACGCGTTATCGCGTTCTCAATAGAACACGTTCTTGTTCAGAACGCGCTCCAGTTCCACAGAAATTTTGGCGTTCCCGCAGCGTTCCATTTCGCGTTCCATTTGCGTTCCAGTAACGCGTTCATTGTTAAGTTACTTCTGTCCGGTACTGTAGTCAAGACGTATTTTGGTTGGTGTCACCACGTGACTGTTTTATTAGTGAGACCAACAGTGACGGCACCTGATGGTTGCCACTGTTAAGGGTTGACATGGATACAAACTGTACCTGCATGCTTTGCTTGATGCTTGTACAACATGTATCTCACCTGGCACTGCCATCCCTTAGGCACTTCCTCTAAGTTCATCATCAGACATAGCAATGAATTTAGAACATTGTAGAGAGGTTTAACCTATTTGAATAATAATTCTTTAATTCTCTATTTTTTTTTCTAGACTAGAGTACAAAGAGCCAAATAACTTCCAACTGGTTACATATTCCAAGGTAGGGTTTTATCAGTAAACCTCAGGATTACACTGTATTTCTTTAGTCATTGTCATTCTCTGCAATAGGAAACGTAGGAAACCAATCCTATGGGAACAAGTTTATTAATGTTTCAGGTATTGCAATTTATGACTTTGGACCATTAAACCTCTCAAGACAAACTTTATACATAGTCAGCCGAGAGGAATGCTCACACATTTTATTTGCAAATCACTAGTTAAGTGTATAATATTATTGATTGATAAAGCAGAGCTTCAATCTATAAATTTAACATCTTACCCAGAATTGTTTTAAAGACCTTACCTTGTGTTGATTCTTTCTTCTCACAAGTGTTTCTCTGTTTATTGTCGTGATTAGGGTGCAACAGATGTCGTTGTTCTGCGAGGGTGGTACAACAGAATCACTATCAGCTTGTATGGTTTCTTTACTGATGTCAATCAGCGTCCCCAAGAATCACGCCCAGAACCAAGAGTTGAGAGACCTCCTGTTATTGTTGAAACTAGGGCACCTGAGAGAGATCCTGAAAGATTGGATAGAGAATCTGAGAAAGCAGCTCATGAAAGAGTCCCTGAACGGGCTGAGAGAACTCATGATAGAGGCACAGAAAGGCCTATGAGAAGAGAGAGGAGTGCCGAAAGAGGCCCTTCTGATTCAGCCCCTAGTGAGAGGAGTACAGATGAAAGGGTTCCCGAGAGATCTTCAGAATCAAGAGACAGACGAGAAGAGCAGCTGCCTTTAAGAGAAGAAAAGAGAGTTGGCAAAGACAAGGAAAGAACTCCTGTGAAGTCACCATCAAGGCTGAAGTCTCCTCCAACATCTCCGGAAAGTGTCACAGCAACTATTGGTGAAAGTACCGCTGCCAAACCAACGACCCCTCCAGGGTCCCCAAGGGAGGAGGTATGCACTGCATCACTGTTCCGTTTTCCCTTCAGTAGAGCCAAACATTGTCCTTGTTAGGTCACTAGAAAGAATGCTTTAAGTCATTTAATAAATAAATATTATATTTTCTTGAAAATGTCAGCAGCTGTTTTTAATTATTTTTTTTAAATTTTAACCAGCTTGACACATTAAGTGTTTTTTTTACACAGAATTACATGTAAGAACATATTTTTGTATTTTTGTGTTTTAAACTGACTTACATAATGTAATAGCATTTTTTAAGGGTAATTCAAGATTGTCTCCTTAGCAACCAGCTGGTGAAGAATCTGGTAACCAGTCTCCTGATGAATTGTTTGAGCCACTCACCCCTGACCGATCTCCATCAAACTTGTTTATGTCTGATGAGGAGGAGGTAGAAGATCCAGTGAGTAATAATGGCATACTGTTACTGTTTATAATTTTGTAAATACCTATGGTAGAGGTTTTATTAAGGACGGGGCACTGTGCAAATTGACTTGATGTGAGGGTGATTTTTCCTGCCTGGTTTGACCATTGAGAGGAAAGTTTTTCTTATAAAGAAGTTCAGTTCAAAACAATTTGCCTGCCCTTGTAAACCAATTGCCCTCCTGCTGAAGCGTTAATGGAATCCCTGCCTATAGATATTTTGAATTTCGAGGACGTCAGGAAGACCGTTTTATGGATTATTTAAAGTTGGCGAAAATGATGTGCATTCTATTAAGAGCTTAAATTGTGGGTACGACTTTGAAATGCTTGTCGTTTCACTGTTGTTCAGACTTGATCATCAATTTTGATAACTGTTGAAATTCCCTGGGAAATAATCCAGTGTGTTTTCTGCATAATCAACACATTTTTCTCCTGAAAAGTTCCACATAATTTGTTCTTTTTTTTTTCACATCCTGTCAGATGGCAGGTCGAAACATACCAGCAGAGTAGGCAGCTGCGGTCTTGAAGTAGATAGTGATTTTTGCCAGTAGCTGCTTACTTTTAAAAACCCAGATGGCTTTTGTATTGATTGGTGCTCAGGATGTCAGCATGTTTAAGTGACAAGTTGAAGAATGTGTCCAATAAATGAGTTTGTTTAATTCTTAACATTAATTTTTTACAGGATGGGTATGAAGAGATCCTTAGTGATGAAGAGGTACTGTATTTTGTACATATATATGTATCTCTGATGTTACTAATTGAACAGTTAAAAGCTGCTTCTGGGAACATGTTTCTAAAACTGAAGATAGACTTTGATTGACTGAATGAGGATTATGATATGATAAATTAAGCGAATGAGGATTAAAACTTATTAGTAATTCAGCTGAACTGGAAAATTTTGAGCTCTGGGATATTTCACATAACATACAAGTATTCTTTGGTTAATATAAGTTTAATACATAAAATATGTTTAATTTTCTAATATAAGGGGCAAAACAATACAAGTTTGCAAACCTGTGTTTTTGGTGTTTATAATGCAATGCATGAGTCAGAACAAATAATCATTTTTATAATTAATTTTGTAACAAATTTAACCTTTTTGTACACAGGATATGGAGGATGGCACTCTAGAGGATGCTGTGAGTTTTAGAAATGATTTATTGTTCTTTATGTTTTTAAACAGACATGTATTCTTCTCCAAAAATCAATTATTCTTCTTTATTTTTCTCTGAGCAGAATAACTTCTTTTTCTCTTTTGGAATTTGCTCAAAATGACCCTTAAGATTTCATATTATTTTACACATGCAGTCTATTTTGATTTCAGGATGTGCAGTTTGGTGATTTGGATCTTTACAGTGAAGATGCTTGGATGTCAGTGTCTGTTAGTTTCAACCCTTACCAATGTGACTTGTCACCATTAACTGTAAGTAACTCTAAAGTTATGTGTACTGTTAAAGTGCTACTATGATCAAATTCTCGATATTCATTTTTTTACATTTTCGCACACAATAGGTGTGTCCAAGATATTTTGCCAAATTTCAATCTATTACGAACAACAAAAGTCATGTTTTTTGGACCTTTATTTCCGAGAATTTACGGCCGCCATTAATTTTCCTTGTTCCAAGTCTGGGTTGAGAATTGGAGAAAATGACATCATTTTCTCAAAAATACCGCACGGGTTGAAATTATAATAACAATTAATGTAGAAAATTGCACGAATTTATGAGCTAAAGCTTTTGTTATTCTTATGCGAACTGCTATACTACTTGTTATTATAATTTCAACCCGTGTGGTATTTTTGAGAAAATGACGTCATTTTCTCCAATTCTCAACCCAGACTTGGAACAAGGAAAATTAATGGCGGCCGTAAATTCTCGGAAATAAAGGTCCAAAAAACATGAGTTATACTGTTCGTAGCAGATTGAAATTTGGCAAGATATTTTAGAAAGATCTGTTGTGTACGAAAATGTAAAAAAATGGGTATCGAGAATTTGATCGTAGTAGCACTTTAATAAGGATTATGTTGTAGTTAATTTTTGTTTCCAGTGAGTTTTAGTATTATTTTCAAAAACTAAAATCCCCTTTTTAGACAGTTGATAAAAAAACCTAGTTAGAAAAAACAAACAGAACTTCAAAATTTATAAAATCACTTAGTTAGAAAAAAAACTAACTAGTGAAATTATAAAATTAATTGAGACCAAAAATTAACTGCAACATTTACCAATTCCACATGGCAGTCTTGAGCAACATGTAAACAGGGCATTTTTTATACCCATGTGACTGGGTTGTGCAATGGTATTAATAATGTTTGTGTCTAATACTATTTTTGCTAGTTTTCTACCTAGTTGAGAAATCTTAACAAGGAAAGAGTGACATTTTCTTCCTGCTTTTATACTATTCTCAGGATTAAGTGCAAAACACTACGTATTACTAATACTGTCTCATCAAAGTTACTGCAAACTAACGGGGATATTTGTCTACTCTCTTCTACAGACATTTGTTTCACCTGATCTTACTGAGCATGAAAAGGCCATGTTAAAAGCTGCAGAGGATTCTGGTAAGTATTAATATTGAGTACTAGGGGTGGTGAATGGTTCTTCAGAAACCATGGGTGTCGCAAAATTGTTGTCGAATTTCATGGGTCTCACAGCCTCACTTTTTTGTTTACCCATGTAGTTGAAGATGTGCATCTTGCAGTCTCGATTTTTTTCACAAAGCTGTCACAGAGTCTTGATGCTTTGCAAGGCTAAGAAAGTCTTGAAGGACCGTTTCGTTTGTTTCTTTTGATGAATGATGTCTGAATATCTTAGTCTTATAGTCTGAACATCTTGTGCTTGTGTTTAAAACATTAATTTTGAGCTCTCAGTCTCGCAATTTAAACAATCAAAATGTCTTGGGCTCGCAAAGAAAAATGCCACTGAGTCTCACTGTCTCGTGAGTCTCAAATTTACTCTTCAGCATCCATAGTATTGTACAAGCCGGCATGGCAAGCAGACATGCCGTGTTGCTGTCACTATTTCCATCTTAGGTTCCTTTTGTGTCAATAGATTTCTAGATGGTTTTTGTAATCATATCTGGTTATTCTGTTGTCTATTGATTGACTGTTTTCTTTTTCCAGATTCAGTAGATGACCAAGAAATCAATTTGGTATGTGAAATCAATTGATCAAACTAAAAACAATTTTATTATTGAGTGACTGCAGAAGGATGGGAGAAACATAGCAAGTTGTATAAGAAGTTGTTTTCCTTTAAATAGGGGCAGACATTGTTTGAACATGTGGAGATGTGCTGTACTTCAGAGAGGAATATAAAGTGAGTGGGAAGATAAATTTTCATGTTTCCAGCACTCTCCTCAAATTTGTCAAATGGTGAAAACCAAACCTGTTTTTGTCCCAACAGATGGATTGAGCAAATAGAAGAAATACCTAAACTTCTGATTCCAGGGGTGGTATGTTACATGTAGTTGACTTCATTTTATATTTGGTAAACATTACAGTAAACAGCAAGCAATAGTTATTACTTAATATAAAAATAATAATTTTTTGTGTCAAAATTTGTGGGAATTCAAGTTTGGCCGTGCTCAAAATGCTTTTAATTAACACTCTTTTCCCAAGTACCTCTTTGTACTCAGTTTCCTCAATTTAATATGCCTTGGGTATTGGAAATATGTTGAGCAACTTTTGAAGGTTGAGGTATACATGTAACTCAATAATCCTACTGTCATGTAGTTGTTAATTCAGTGTCAGTGGTATATTAAGAGTGAGTTCCTTTGGTGTGATCCAGATCTGGATCAGTGATCCAAGATCACTTGGATCATGGTACATCAAAGAAGCCGATGACCAGAGTGGATTCATCAGTTCCTTTGGTGCATGATGATCTGTATCACTCCAAAGGAACACACCCTAAGATTTTAAAGAAGATCATGAATTTCGTCTTTATGTTGTAGGCATATCTCACAAGGACAGAGCAGAAAGAAGGTGTGATGATTAAAATTTATTAATGTTAAGAAAATTCATAAGAAATAGGTTTCTTCTGCAATGACAGTTTTTGAAGAGTAACCAGGAGACAGGTTGTTTTAATATTGTACTAAACCCTTGCACAAAACTACAGGTATTTGAGTATAAATTACTTGGATGTGTTGTCATTACAAATAAATTTCAAAGAATGAATGAAAATAGGTGAAAATAGTCCCAAGGAGTGTACAAATGGTACCATTTTATTTCTCAATGTAGTTTGTTTAAATTGATCTGATATCCTAAGTTCATCACATTTTCAAACACAGTTTCATTAAAATACTCCCCTGTTTTCACAGGAGTGACGAGAAAACTGATTGAGTGGATCATGTATTCCTTGGATATCGAGATGGCTCAGAAACTTCCCATAGCAGTAAGTTCTGACAAAACTACAGTAACACTTCGGTTGATGTTTAAAAAGAATAAGGAATTGTATTGGAAAAATGCTCAGATAGTTCTCAAGTGAGCTTACATGTAAATTCAGCTGCAACAGTTTCTTTTACACTCCATAAAACATGGAGTTCATGGAAAGTAGGCATATGTTACATGTTTTTGTATTTCTTAATCATTTACATGTACATGTAGGCATCACAGGTGTTGTATTTTGCTGGAGGTTCAACTGTATATTCCTTTCATTGGTTAATTTACTTTCTCAGGCTAACATTCGGTTGATAAAGGCAGGACTCAAGCTTGTTGGTGCAATGTGTTCTTGTGGATCAGACGTTGCTTCAGTTCTCATTGTAAGTTGTTTTCCCACAAGGTTTATTGGTAAATTATCTCATGGTAGAAATTTGCTACTGAATAATTCATGTTCTTTAATACATGTACCTAAGATGCTGCATGTTATGCAGGTTTTAGCTCCCTGTAATGTACTTGTGTTAGTTGTATAAGAACCACATACGTGTACATTAGCAGCACAAGCCGGCTTGCAATATGCAGTCTTTTTTCCTTTCATCTTGGCAGGAAGCTGGAGTTCAAGAGGCTCTTGGTAAACTTCTGACTACAGAACACATGTCATCTTCAATGAAACTGCTTACCCTCCAAGGTTGGTCTTTGGTAAAATTTAGTGGACATAGAATAATAAAGTTAATTATTAACTTCCTTGATCCAAGGTTAATTCTTGTGAGGATAAAAATTCCAAACTTAGCTTTTTGTAAACTATTCAAGAGGGCCTTAATCTTTTTTCTTTCATTAATTAATAGATTTCTTTAACTGTTAACCTGGACTCACTTGTGACTAAAGATATTTTCAATTGCTTTTATTGTCATTTGACTATAGCTATCAACAACACTACAGATTCTTATGTTGGAATGGAACACTTTCTTGGATGGGATGCCGATGACAAGGTATTACAGTGTATAATAATATTAACAAATAAAGAAGCCTAAGCTGTGTATTACACTGTGATAAAACACAATGGGCATTTGAAAACACGAGGGAAATGTAGAAAACACGAGCTGCAGGCAAGTGTTTTCTACATTTCTCAAGTGTTCTCAAATGTCCGGAGTGTTTATCACTGTGTAATACACGGATTAGGCTTCTTCATTTGCTTTAATATAGAGAGGTAATGAAGTGAAAAACAATAAAACACACTTTTTCTATGTTTTATACTTTGATAAAGCATGGGTTTTTGACCAATCGGAGTGCGCGAAGGGTCCTATCTATATTTTAAATAACAATTATATTGAATTTGGTATTCATTAATTACAATAGTTAGACAGGAAGCCACGTCAGCCTTAGCTGCAATCCCGGACAAAACGGTTGGGACAGAAAACAAGTTCTCCCCTCCCCCCACCTACAATGTTGATAATCGGGTGATTTTTTTCCCTTTTTGTTGGAAAAACATGGTATTTTCCAACATTGATTAGGGGGGAAGGGGGATATGTGACCCAGCTCAAGTGTCCCACCTACTTTTGTCCGGGATTGTGGTTTTCATGCGGGTCCTCAATCCTAGTCATAATGGAATTGGAGAGTTGATTTTGTGGATGAAAACCGGAGTACCTGGAGAAAAACCCTCTGAGCGAGATAAGAACCAACAACAAAGTCAACTCACATATGACACAGAGCCAGAATTGAACATCAGGCCACATTGGTGGGAGGCGACCATTCTCACCACTGTGCCATTCCTGTTCCCCAGTGAGCAATCAATGTTAGCTTACCTCTCAAGATCTGGTGATTGTACACTGCAGATAATTGTTCCTGCTAATCAATTGAATTTTGATCTGTTTAGGAGAAAGAAACTACTGAGGGAACTGAAGTTAAACAGGAATCCCAAAGTTACCAACAGCTTGTTGACTTTCTACTGGCTGATCAGGTATGGTGAAGTCTGCATGCAAGCCAAGTGGCCTATCAGGCCAGAGCTTATTCCAGTTTCTGAAGCATTAAGCGACCAGGAATATTTCTACTTCCCCCACCCTTTGGATGGGATGCTAGTCCATCGCAGGGGTACTTTCCAGCATTGAATTTGCTGGTACCCATTTAATATTATATTATTACACACCTGGGTCTTGAGAGACATTGAAAGTAAAATGTTTTGCCCTAAGAACACAACACAATGTTCCTAACTGGGGCTTGAACCCAGATCCGGATCTGTGACAGCTCTCTTATGCTGTCTTCTTTTGTCGTACTTGGAAATTTAATGGGGCAGTTATGGGGGCTTATTTTATTGGTTGTGGTAATCTCCTATCTTTTAATTTTTCTTTTGAATTATAGACTGTGCGTGTGGTAGAAGCTGCCTCTGCCTTGGCCCGGAAAGTCCACTTGTATGAATTATTAGCACTTTTCCAGAAAACTGTTGACAAGTACGTAATCAATGCTGCATCTTATCTAAGCAACTCTTTTTCCATGACAAATTGGGTGTGTGAGCCTCTTGAAACCCTTACTCTAATTCAGACCGAGATTTGTGATTTTTCCTGACCCAAACTTTGATCCCTTATTTTAGACCTTACCCTTTAAATCAATACCCTACTTCTTAAAGGCCATGTTTATATTTTCAGACTTGTTTGGGACACATTTGATATGCTTTTATTAAGTAGGCTGCAAAACTGTGCAATGTTCGATGTGATAATCTTAATTGTAACAATAAAGAAGTAGCTTCTTCTAGAATCACAAGAATGCGGAAAGGATACCCTATTTCAGGCCAAAATGGCTAAAATCAATACCCTATTTCAGACCAAAACTTATTAAAACTTCACCCTTTCAGCACACACGTACATGTTCCCCACATGGGGGGTACCCCTGAGGATACAAAATTGGTTGTTCATTCTCCCAGTTCATCTGTCAGTCCGTTGGTCATCCATTCATCAGTCCATTCCTGTGTCTGCCATGGATCATTGAAACCATTAACCAACAGTCATTTATACATTCATTATTTATCAAAAAATTCTGAAAATAATAATCTACCATCAATATTCACCCCTTGTGCAGAATTGTGGAAACTACTCCTAGTCCCAGACCTCCCGACGCTGAAACTGATTCCACTGGCGAGGGAACTGATAGGAGAGAGACAAATGATATCATGTCACCCGACCCTGACATTACCATGGATGCATCAGGGGTGGTCCCTGGAGAACAAGATCAAGCCCTTGATACTGAGAAGATTGAGATAATAGCACGCACTCTTGAAGAGATTTGTACATTCCTTAGTCAGGCTCAGCACTTGATAGTAAGTGGTTTATGAGATTACTCATGTGCTACAGTGATGCACTGAATACATATGATGCCCTGATTTGTGAAGATCATACGTGAACGACTGTAGCAACAGAAAACATTGTTGATGCATAATAATGAAACTGCTAAAGAAACCCAACAGGATATGTCAACACATCTTTTCTTACTCATGATGATGTAAACATACACTGCGATGAAAAAGGAATCTACAGTAAAAGAGTGAAAGCTGTCAACATACTATGTATGCAGTAGACAAATGTACAGCAACACTACATTGTAAGTCGCTATGGTGTACATGTACCATCATTGCAGAATGTACATGTAGAACCAAGCTATATTTGAAAAAGAGAGTATGAAGGATTTATGGTTGGACATTTTGTGCCTTGTGAGACACTTCATTTTTTTTTTCAAATAGTAAAGAAAGGAATATTCTATGTGAACAATTGAAGCTGTAGCTTTTCATTTCTATGGCTGCAACTATCATTTGAGTGATCCGTACAAAGTGTTTTTGTTTTACCAGGTACAATCTCCTGTGAAGGCATTTCCCACCTCAGCCAAGATCACTGGATTTGACACCTCCCCCAAGGATCCATATCCAGTATTGTTCCACCTGTTTAAGGCTCGGTAAGCTAGATCCAAACCAGTCTCACTATGGCATAGATAATTACTACATGTACAGAATGGCCTGGTCAGTGTGCTGAACTCCAGCTCCAGAGTGCTGGGTTTGATATTAAGGTGTCCAGCTGAGTTCCATCAAACTGTTGAAGCAATCTGGTCAAATACCGGATGGTTGACCAGAGACCGTTTAATAGTACAAACATTAAGCCCATGGCAATTCTGGGTGAATTTCTGTTTGCTGCACCTACATTGTAAGTTATGGAATGTTCTTCCCAAATTGATCAGGAAATCCATTTCTATTGACAATTTTAAGAGAAAGTTGAAGACTCATCTCTTTAAAAAAGCATTTTGGACCACTTAGATTATAAGATTGTATTTTAAGCTTAGATTATTAATTATTTTAGTGTATAATTTTTAAGAATGCTAAGCTTAGTTTTTAAGATTATGCTAGCAGATTTATCTTTTTATCTCTTAGTTTTTTTTTTCTATGGCACATTTGAATATATTGGATAGATATTTGCACCTTATAAGAATTGAAATTGTTATTTTTATTATTACTACTGTAGCATTTAGTTTTGCACTGTTTTTAGACTTGTCTGTGTATGAAAATAGGTCCTCAAAGAGGAATTGCTTGAAGATTTTGTTAACATAATTATTTATCTTTCGCTTTTTCCAGTCGTCTGCTGGAGTCTATTTTGATTGTGATGTCCTCAACAGCTGGATGCCATCCTTCAGTTTTTGCTCCAATCAGAGACTTTTTCTTTATCTTGCTGCAGTCACAGAGAGGTACAGTACATTGTATGATTCTGTAATGCTTCTTAACTTTGCCATTATAATAACACCTCACTCTCAATTTTGTGGTTTGCAGGTTTGTTGTTCCTTTCATCACATCCTGATACAATCAATGGTCTTATTCGTGTCCTCACTCAAACAACTGTAAGTATTTTGTTAAAAAATGGTAAATGTAATCTTACAATAGACCAATTTTGATATATTAAAATCCAGCCTGAAAGAATAGACCTCAGTACGAGGGTCCAGGGAATAACTACATGTACAGAGTTTGTGGGGTTTATTCCCCAGAGCCTCATGCTGAGGTCTATTAATGTGGTAGACTGAATTTTAATACCTGATTATCACTTATTTTCGCGCGACTCTAATTTTGCGGAATTGGAATAAAAATATTTTGTGGGAGTTGAATTTTGCGATTTTGACGAATCGCTGTTTTTCAAGGTAATTAAATTTCACGAATCAAATAACTGGTGCTCGTTTTTTTAAACTTCCATTTCTGTATTTTATTTGATCATAACGGAATAGAAACACAACAAGCAACTGGCTGAGATGTTCAACAATGTCAGCAACATAGTAAAAGAGAACTATAGGGAGCCAGATGCTGATGGCAAATTTGAAGACTGTACTGGGGAAGTGTTACAGGAACTAATTCAGCAAGATGAGTCAGATGTTGAGGAATAAGGACAAGCATTGAGCTGAAATTTGAGCCTTCTCACTCGTATGTGTAAACTCCTAGCAGACGGAAAACCTAAAATGAAGGATTTTATAAACGTCACTAAATTTCGCGTGTCTAATTTTCAAGGCACCTTTTTTCCGCAAGACTTTAATTTCGCAAAAATCACGAAATTTAAGTCTCGCGAAAATAAGTGATAATAAAGGTATATTGAAATTGGTCCATTGTACATAGAAATGTTGTCTTTTCGTAGTGAATGCGATAGTGATTTTGAGTTTGATTTCAGGAAGCCGACATTCACCACAGTGATGCAGCTCCACTGAATGTAAGTGTTGTAAAAAGATTAATAAAAACTGTTAGTCAAGAGTTGTTTTCAAATGAGTGTTAAACCAAACCCAAAGAAACTACTTACCAATTAGACTACTCAGCCAATCTCAAACCAAAGCCAAAGTAATTGCCTTATTTCTTTCAACACTCAAAAAACTGTAAAACTAATTAAACTAATATTTGCAGCTTTGTATACACATGTACTGTCAGTATGTATTGTTCGGTACTGTAATGTACATGGCATTGTATACTCAAGATCTTTCAGTAATTTGATCATTAAGTAGAAATTTCAGTTATATGGAGGAATAGTTAATCATTTGAACCTTGATTATCTATACCTCGATTATCCGGATTTCTCCATTATCCGCACTTTTTCTCTAGTCCCAATTTTGTCATGAATGTGTACTAATCATGATTAAGATCCACAGTCATACTACAGCATTGAAAAGTGCAGTAAAAAGCGAGTTTGTCTTGTTTTCAAAGAGCAAAAGCAGCACTAGCATGCATTGTAACTAA
>OZ026606.1:20480200-20567700 GCA_964020085.1 Micromussa lordhowensis
TGAAGAACATTCGGATGGGTTCTGAATTGGCTCAGAGTTGCTTTGTTGCGAAGTGAAATTTCAAGCTCTATCCTTGGCTCCACCGGCATACTATGCAAAAGCTACCATCACAAGTCTTTATTCACGATCATCATGTCCTTGAAGCATAAGTGATCTGTTCTTTCGATAAAATATAAACAGTGTCAGTCTCTAATTTTGCAATTAGAGAAAGGAGAAAAAGGAACCAATTTGTCAGCTGAATATGGCATAAGTAAGCAGAAGATCTCATATCCACAAGAACAAGGAAAAGATCATGAAGTTTGCTGACAACTTAGAGACCAGTGGATGGTGGAGATGTAGACCATATTGTTTTCCAAATGATTTGTAAAATTGTTGTTTCACGATTAGATGTTGCGTTCTTAATTTAATCGGTTTTGTTCTTTATTAATAATAATTCATATTTTCGATTATCCAGACTATTTTGTCTGGTCCCAACCAGTCTGGATAATTGAGGTTCCACTGCACTCCAAAACCAAAACACATGTAGCCTTTTTATTTACACAACCAAATAAAATGTCTCAACTTGAAGTAAAAAGGGACAAACAATTTCCTGAGGAATTCTATCGTTAAGATTATGGATTGCGCTTTATTGTCTTCCTTCATTCAAGAGATTGTATGTACATGTACATATTCCCTATGATTAAGGGAGTACTTGTCTATTATTACTAGAAGTCCTGATCCACATAAAATTTGTTTTCATTTTTTTGTACTTCCAGGAAATCCTAAGAGATACTACAGTAGCAGACTCTTGTACTCCTCAACATCTTGGACTTCTATTGATTTATCATTTACAGGTGAAGATAAAACATAAATTTTGAACTTAGTTACTATTGCTAAGCACCTTTTTTTTTTAAAAAAAAATTTTATTGATTGATCTTTATTTAAGGGTTAATAGCAATGTCATTAATTTTCCTTCATGATCCTTTGTTGTAGACTCTCCAAGCTGTAGATCAGTTGCTGACTTCTCTATCTCCAGGTACATGTATGGCAACGTTTGGAAAAACCTCTGATTTGTTAATTAAATTTCAGCATAATTATTACTGTGAGAACTTGGTAGGAAGAAAACAAAGTAGCAGGTGTGAGGCAACTTCTATAAAGCTTTTGAAACCTCTGAGGAGTTTTCATAGCTTTCCTTATAATAACTGCTATTACGTAAATACTTCATTTCATTTCCTGAGTTGAGTTGTTCAAAGGCCGATTAAGTTAATCCAGTATTAGCAACAATTTTGATTTCATTTCGGTGAGGTTTTACATTGCTTGTCCATCAGTTTTCAGAACTTTTAATTCATCTCAAACCACACAAAACATAAGAAGTGGAAAACGTTTCTATACAAGAAAAATAAATATTTTGGTTAACTTTTACTCCTGGGTTAGCATTAACTGCCTTTCGAACAACCCGGCCCTGGCTGCAAAGATCATTTACCTTTATAGAGCTTTTGTTTCGATTTAGTGAAGAATCTGTTTTTGAAAGACTAAAAATAATGTGGGTTGTGACTGTTTATTTTTTAAGTTACTTTGTTTTTATAAAGGATGAAAGGTAACAAGTAGTGTAGCTATTACTTAAATTTGTAAACAATGTATTTTAAGTCAGTACTGACAATAGCTTTTTCTTCAAGGGTTACTGCCAAATGATATGGATGGTGCAGATACATTGTCTACATTACACACTCTGTACTCCATGACATTTACTGCTATTGGTGAGTGTTAATTAAGAACAGGTCAGCAGCTAGCAGGCTGTACATGTAGCTCTGGAAGTATCTTGAACAGTCATTCCAGCATTCCACTGTCATTATTTTGGTGGGACTGTGCATTCAGAGTGTGTTTCAGCAGGCTGCTTATTTTGTGGAGTTGTTATGTCAGAGTTCCAGACTGTCTTAAAATGAGGGTGTCAATGAAAAGTTCCATTGGGTTCACAGGTTATAGGCCTCAATATATCATCAGTTGTTTGCATTGACTTGTCGGGTCAGGTACATGCAGCAGAATTTCTTGGGTCTTTTGACCCTAGATCCCCTGTTAACTGAAACACTAAACTTTCACGGGGTGGGTATTTTAACAAGGCTTCATGGGACAACTACTTTTGTAGGGTTTCTACTTCAAAGGAGTCACTTTCAGGTGGCGAGAACATGTGCTGATTAAATATTCATTAAAAACTGACACCAACTAATTAATTTATTAGCATGACCCTGCAATGCACAACAGGGTCAAAATGAAACTAGATTTGACTTAGGGTGCGTTCCTTTGGTTTGATCTGGATGAGAATCAGTGATCCAAGACTACTCGGATCATAGTTCATCAAAGGAACTAATGAATCTGTGACCAGAGTGGATTCATGGACTCCTTTGATGCACCATGATCCGTGTGATCTTGGATCAGTGATCCTGATCCAGATCACCCCAAAGTAATGCACCCTTAGACTTACATGTACTTAGTAAATTGATGTTTTCAATCTATCTTTACCAGGCAAAGCTGCTGTGATTTCTGTCCTTAGTCTGGACGCTAACCTTAGGTCCCTTCTGCCATTTGTGGAATCCACAGGTAAGTGCTTTCTAACCTTCAATACTTAATGAAGGATTGATTATTATTAATAATTGCCATAATATATTCCTTTGATGGTAGCTGTAAGAATGTGGTGAAACATCAATCGTGTGTATCTTCTGGTGCATGAATTATAATGTTCTCATCGCCCATGTATATGCACTGAGCATTGCATTGCTTTATAAACTGTTCAAGGAATCACATTTTCTACATTGATCTTTTTGTGTCGCATTACCAGTATTTGGCTTAGTCGTAGACCATTTCAAACATTTTCGTTATGTTGCATTTTGATCAGGAGATGCAAAAGATGATGCTAAATTAAAGAAGTGTGTTTCCACAAGATATGCCACTGTGTTGATTCTTTTAACAGTGAAATGTGAGTATGAGAATATTGCACCTTTGTCATTTCTGTTGCAAATTGCTTTAAAAGTTTCTTTCTAATAAATGTGCATAATGTAGTTTAGGAATGTTTTGATACATGTATGTATCAATCGATTTTGCACTCTTCTTGTGTTATATGTTTGGATTTGTCTTCCTTGGCAGTGTCGGAGAATGTTGAAATGTTATCGAAACTGGCTCCAAGACTCTTAGCTGTGACTGCAAGAGGTAAGAGTTTATCACATGAATATACGTTTTTGTTTATGAAATTATTAATCAATGGGTTTTGGGGCATTGACCAGCATTTATATATGGAACAGTTTAACATTCGATCGTTAATGTTATTGCTTTGCTCTACTTTCCATTTTGAGTTTTGCTAGTTTTTTTCTTTGATTATTTCTTACATCTTTCACTATTTTCTCTCAGTGGATGCAGATTCCTCAATCACTGAACTGGGCCATTGGTTGGTTGCACTGAAGGACATCAAGTTTGACATGTCAAGCATCACCAAATTAGTGGAATTTGTGAAAAGGTAGTTTTGTTGAAAAAGACGAAGTATGTGTCAAATTTCTTTACATTTTACTGATATTAAGTCCTCACAACAGCTGATAGTGTTTTTTTGTAGGTATGTAAATATACAGAACCCCAAGACAGGACTGAAAATTCAAACCTTATTTTATTTCAAGGGAAGCATCTCCATAAGTATTGAATACAATCCGATTTCAAAGGAAGTCAGGCACACAGTCATTTAGTTGAGGTCAAGGGCTCGGTTTTTGTTGTGGAGAAAGCCTTTTGTTCTTACAGTGACTCTCTTGAATTGTTACAGCAATGTGGCAAAATGGTTAGGGCCAGGGTGGGGTATTGACAATAGCATAACAGACCGCATCCAGTAAAACCTAATTCCCAGGGTCTCTCATCTTCCCGTTATTGCATCCAGTAACTTTATCATACTGAAAATGAAGAAAGTGCTGGCATTAGCCATATGGCCTAACCCTAACCCCCTCCTTACCCACTCTGTTTTTAGTTGCGAGACACACTATTGCTAACTTGGTTCTCATTTCGTTATCTTTAGCCAATTAAGTGAGATTAATACCACTCCAAGCATAGCCTGTGGAGTGTTGATGGCTCTTAGAGTTCTCAGATATCTTGGCTGTCCAGCTGACAAGTCAAGTATTGGTGAAGGTAAGTTTGGATGAGTCTTGTCACTAGAGTGTCACTAGAGTGCGTTTTTCTTGGCAGTTGTTCAACTGAAACTTATCATAAAGACAATCATTGCAATATTACAGACCACAGTCATAACCTCGCATTCATGACCAACCTCTTTTCTCTGGAAACACGAGCACGAGGCTAAGATTTTCGAACGTATTGTAATTTGGCGTCATTTATTGGATTGGCATCCTCGGAGACCCAGGGGCAGTTAATGGGGGCGCGAGGAAAATAAATCGGCGCGACGAAAGGTTTCACGAAAGTTTACAAGGAGGTGTGAAAGAGCCCCTGGGAACCGACTCTCACCAGACCATTTCCAAACGGCTTGGCGAATGCTGGCTCCTGATTGGGCAGAAAATTCCTTTGTATTATTCTGCCCAATCGGCGAACGGCAGCTTCTGAGGTACTTTGGTGTGTTCTTACACGGCCATCGTTGCATGATACTTTTCTCGATCGTACTTGCGAGGAAAACTTTCAATTTAATTTACTTCAGTGAGCCATAGAAATTCGGGAAATCATTTTGGTTGTTAGCAAGAAAGATACTCCACGATTCAGCGGGAAAATTTTCGTTTCGACCGATCAAAGGTATCGTAAAATAGTGTCTTGTTTATTGGCGAGTCGATTTTACCTTTCTTTCATTTCTTAAGCTTCGGTTAATTGTAGATACTTTCCCGCACTACGTCCATTTATTTTGGTATACGAGCACCAAATCTTACCAAGGAGTCGACAGAAAATTGCACCGTATTATGCAGTTGAAGTGAATTTTCAATCGATTGTAGGCTACGAGGCCAGGATTTATCGATCTGATTACATATTGACATTACCTCTCCAAATGCGCCGAACTCCACTGGAAATCCACTGAAGAAGGGCTATGCTATGTTTCACAATTTGACGCTTTTGCATATTTCTATGCCATCAGTAATTTTTTATTTTCTTTTGAATATAAGTGTCACGCATCGCCCAAGGATTACAAAGTTGCCAAAGTTGGCTTTCGTACATTTTAACTTTCCTTTAATTTGTTTTGTAATTTATCTGTTTATTTGTGGGCTTCCTGTAAAGTAGCTTTTATCTAAGTGGAGTGCCACGTAAAATAAAGTTCTGTCTGTCTGTCTGTCTTCCTCTACATTCCTCTCCGAATGCTACCACCATGGAATCACAAACAAGAAAAATTATCGTTTTCTTTATTGACAGGGAAATTTGTTTGTGTTTAACAAATGCTTATCACTGACATGAAACAGACTATGGCCTCTTCAGGGCAGCCAATAATGAGGCAGTTTGTTAGCATTCATCTGCAACAACAAATAAAGGGAAAGCATTATTTTCAGTTGCTGGCAGAATAATTTCTGTTCTGTACTCTCAGGGGGGACTTCGTTCCAGCAAGATTTCAAAAATCTCCCAGCCATGAAAAAGGCAACAGCAGTAATCACCAATAAAATGATACTGTGGACATTGCAGGACATCCAAATTAAAAACAGCTCTTAAATACAGACACCAAAGTGACAGGGCTGACTTTCTGTATTATGAAAAGTGCCTGCATTATAGAGGTGGAGATTGTTTGAGTTAGGGTTTCCCATGACCAAGTCCAAGTGAATTGCCCATTAGGAGAGGTTTGACTGCAGGTACCTGGGGATGACAGGTACAGTGGGCATAGCCAATGATGACAAACTACACCTTTAGTAGGAAAATGTACTAGCTGGTCAATTTAGAGGTGCTCATCACAAAATTCCAACAGCTTAACAACCAATGTCTTCCCAACTCATCTTTCCCAGCCAGAAGACCAGGGGTCAGGCAGTTGCAACCCATTACAAGAATGCAATCAAAAACCACACAAAGGCCTACATGTATAAATGATATTTATTGCAATTAACTACAACAGTGACAATCAAGCCAGCTACACTGTAGGTAATGGTGCATGTAATTTTTCTATTTTTCTTGTTTACTTTGAGAAGGGCATTATAAGGTTATTATAAGGAAACACTGTTAAAGATTGCATTGAAGTTCTGAAAGTTGCTGGCATCAGGACTAAACATTTAAAATATCAGTTCAGTTTTGACTCTAAGTTGTTTTCATTTAGAATGAATGCTATACCGAGTAATTGCATTGTGACTAAACTTGATAGACAACAAATGCAAGGAAACGATGTTATGAGATTGTTATATTTCGATATAAATCTATATCATCTTCGGACTAGGCGGGATACAGGTAGCAGAGATTTAAATACTGCGAGATTGTACAACAGCATTACCACGTGAAAATGAAAAACAAAGAAACGAAACTGTCAAGAGAATAGGCGGAGTTCCCTACTGGCTTTTAAAGTGCTACTACGATCAAATTCTCGATACCCATTTTTTTACATTTTCGTACACAACAGATCTTTCTAAAATATCTTGCCAAATTTCAATCTGCTACGAACAGTATAACTCATGTTTTTTGGACCTTTATTTCCGAGAATTTACGGCCGCCATTAATTTTCCTTGTTCCAAGTCTGGGTTGAGAATTGGAGAAAATGACGTCATTTTCTCAAAAATACCACACGGGTTGAAATTATAATAACAAGTAGTATAGCAGTTCGCATAAGAATAGCAAAAGCTTTAGCTCATAAATTCGTGCAATTTTCTACATTAATTGTTATTATAATTTCAACCCGTGCGGTATTTTTGAGAAAATGATGTCATTTTCTCCAATTCTCAACCCAGACTTGGAACAAGGAAAATTAATGGCGGCCGTAAATTCTAGGAAATAAAGGTCCAAAAAACATGACTTCTGTTGTTCGTAATAGATTGAAATTTGGCAAAATATCTTGGACACACCTATTGTGTGCGAAAATGTAAAAAAATGGATATCGAGAATTTGATCATAGTAGCACTTTAAGCCATTGTTCAGAAATGGTGTTGAACGCTAGATATGATAAGCTTCTTTATATAGTAATAGATTCCAATTATCATCGCGGTCTATTATGTTTGTGTTAGTCCGAAGATGATATAGATTTATATCGAAATATAACAATCTCATAACATCGTTTCCTTGCATTTGTTGTCTATCAAGTTTAGTCACAATGCAATTACTCGGTATAGCATTCATTCTTTATCTTCTAAAGCTATCAGCAGGTAATGGATTTTGTTTTCATTTCTGCGTGTGATTTGACGATAAAGTTTGCAGAAGGCTTCTGACTGTAATACCGTATTTAATATTAAAGCTCATTAGTCGGATAAATTCTATGCTCAGAATATTGAGCAAAATAAGAATTGAAATTTTTGAGCAGAGTAAGCCAAAACATCAGCAATTTATAATAATACTAAAATCAGACAGTCATGATCACGTATTAAAACACCTGTGTATCAAAATAAATGGACGTAGTGAGTGTTTGTGTCCTGGTGTACCGGTACACAGAGGGAATAACTATTGTACTCCTTTGTTTACGACCCTTTGTTGAGCTGTTGCACATTGTTGGGTCTTTTGTATCGGTTCTTGTGTACCGGTACACGAGGACAGAACTGGGAACGTATCTACAATTAACCGAAGCTTAAGAAATGAAAGAAAGGTAAAATCGACTCGCCAATAAACAAGACACTATTTTACGATACCTTTGATCGGTCGAAACGAAAATTTTCCCGCTGAATCGTGGAGTATCTTTCTTGCTAACAACCAAAATGATTTCCCGAATTTCTATGGCTCACTGAAGTAAATTAAATTGAAAGTTTTCCTCGCAAGTACGATCGAGAAAAGTATCATGCAACGATGGCCGTGTAAGAACACACCAAAGTACCTCAGAAGCTGCCGTTCGCCGATTGGGCAGAATAATACAAAGGAATTTTCTGCCCAATCAGGAGCCAGCATTCGCCAAGCCGTTTGGAAATGGTCTGGTGAGAGTCGGTTCCCAGGGGCTCTTTCACACCTCCTTGTAAACTTTCGTGAAACCTTTCGTCGCGCCGATTTATTTTCCTCGCGCCCCCATTAACTGCCCCTGGGTCTCCGAGGATGTTGGATTGGTCGATTGCGAATCATGTACAGTGTACATGTAATTAATTATTCAGAATTTAAGATACAAACACGAAGCTGTTGTCAATCATGGGAAAAGGAGCATACATGTAGCCCAAGTCTGATTTTATTTACTAGTTATATATTCTGAATGGCTGATAAAATAACATCTGTTTGATTGGTGAAAGCATGTAGTGCAACCTTTTTTAAACCAAACTTGCTGACCAGAAAGCAAAGCAAACACGTTCATGATTTATGTCGAGTGGGAAAGAATAAAGTTCTTTGCAATAAGATTGAATCTGGTTTGTGCACGTTTGATTTTTCAAGTTGAAACTGTCTTTTGTTGTCGCCTTGTTTGTTTTCAAAGCGATTGTTCATTATTTATTCACCTGTGAATTTTAGATTCATAATCAGATTCAAACAAGCTTATTTTGCCTTAACCTGCCGACCGTTACTTAAATTAATTATTTTGAAAACCTGTTTCAATTGCTTTCCTCATTGCAGTAGTTCAAAAAGATTTGAACCAAAACCTAGCCTGTATCGAGTTGTTCTCGGCAAACGCCATGGATGTCTTCATCAACACGTTTCAAAAACTCGGGGAGTTCCTGCTGCGACCTTGGAGACAGGGCCAGCCCCTGCACACTGGTCCACCCCTAGTCATGGTCTCCATGGTAACACCTCTTCTGGCATTGGTGAAAACTCTTTTGATAGAACTGCTAAACAGCGGAAAGTACCAGTTTAAAGATACAAGGCTAATGAAATCGTTGATGGTACTGCATACAGTGATGTGTACGGCTCCTATGACAGGACAGCTAAGCAGTCTTGCCCACAAGGTGTGTAGGAAAAAAAATTAGGGGTGGGAGTAGGAGTGGGCGAATGTTGCTATGTGTCTGGAAACAATTTTGTCTGTGTGTGTGTTTCCCGGGATATGTGATGTTAGAGGTTGTACGTGAACAAATATAAGCTATGGTAGAGAAATAATGTTACTTTGTATTGGTTTCATATAATTGTAGTCCTACGCAGTTGTGGAATGCCCATGCTAAAATTTATATTTGTGGCTGGTAGCTGACAAATTACGTTTACTATATCCAGTCAGCCTTGTAAATCAAATCTTGTGTAACAAAAGTGTCGCCTGTGGTCTGCCAAATGTTCCGAAACTATTCAGCTGATATTAATTGTGTTTTACGTGTATGAGGACAACCTGCGTCGCCTGTAGTACTGACGTATTGTTTGTCGCCTGTCTTCTCTCAAAGGTCCAAGGTGAAATTGTTGATGTGTTTATGACATTTACGAGGCCGGTCATTCAGTCAGCTGATCACGAGGAAGGTAAGTGATGAAACTAAAGCATGCACAGCGGAAAAAAGCTTGAACTGTGGCTCCGGGCGGCTCGCGTAAGTCACATGAGAGCTTTTTATAAGAAAAATAAGTCGTCGCTAAAATTATATGCGAATTAGAGTCGTTTAGACACGTTTTTGCCGATACCAACAAACTTAGACTCAGAGCTCTAGCTTGTATAAATGGGGCAACGTGACTTCGCTTAGCGTAACGTTGTTTGCTACAGATTAAATGACGAAAATGAGGAGTTTACCACGCAATGAAGTTTTAAGCCAGGTCTTAGTTTTCTTTTTACGAATAATCGTATTTTCTCAGCATGTCTTCTCTCAAATTGCTCACCGATCTAAAGACGGACTGCTATTACAAGTAGTATAGCAAGTGGCTTTACGATACCCTGTTCTGAGACCTCTATCAAAATTTGTCGCGTTGTTCTTGGAAGATTTTTAAGTTAGACTTTTTTGTTCTAATTACCTGCTTGCATAAGTTGGAAAAAAAACAACAAAAAGCACGCATAAATCGCCCTTGGAGATAAAAAGTCTAAGAGACTCCTCAACTTCATTGTTTATGTACACGACTCTCTCGTCATTGTTTCGTGTATGTTTCTTTGTTTTCATGTTTTCAGTACTGTTGATTTTGTCGTTTGACCTATTCTTATGTCGCTGTTATTTGTTTTTTTTGGGACAGCGATAAATGAAAGCATTTGGTCATTGATGTTGAAGGAACTTCTCGAGTACACGACATCAGCTCCTCAGGTCAGTTGGCAGTGTTTTTAAATTTACAAACCGCCGTTCTTGGTGGAGTTCACTCTGTGCCCTTTTCTTCCTTCTGATCCCGATGGATCTCTGCAAGTGAGCTTTCCAAACTGCTAACACATGCCATTTGTCTTGTTTACTGGCTGGCTGGATGCTAAGTCAATTGTTTGGAGCTAGTTTGGGCCAAGCTAGCGCCGCGAACAAAGTGCTGCGTAGTGTTTCCAAAAATGTTCAAATGTTGTTTATTGTGGTTTATGCGCTTAGCTACACCTAGCTTGTTCACATGCATGCCACTGCTTAAAAATCCCAACTGAGGGGAGGCAGACCGGTTGGCTATTTACAAGCGTGACCGAGGAGTTGAACTAGGGTCTTCCGAGAAACATCTCCAGCTAAGTGGTTAAAATGGGACTTGAACCCGCGACCAAACCACTCGGCTACGGCTGCCTCCCTATTTGCGGTGCATTCAGTGCCATCTTTAATGAGGGTCTGAATTCTTTGACCAGACGTCGCCACATACCATGATCGCTACTTATTTGTTGTTGACTTTGGTTCAGTGTGATTGTACTCGTGGACATGGCATTAGTAATATTTCTGCTTCGTTGCCTATTTACCTTTTTTATTTTTAACAGGCGTTTTTAGGAGGACTTGTTCTACTATCAGAACTGTTACCAATACCATTACCTATTCGCTCTTTAGAGGTATGTTAATTTGAATTAAGTAAAGTCTAATGCCTTTCTCACTCGGAAATACTGTCTTCAAAACTGGATCAAGTCTGGGGGTTTTGCCTGAAGCGTCACGCACTTCAGTCTTGAGTCATTATAAAAGTGTTTCTGTCTATGTCGACTTGTTGATGGGACAAAACTGGAATCAGCGACGGATGCGGCAGGCAAAGGCGGGAAAAATTGCAAGATGTTGCCGACGCGGGAAAATCACTGCTACATGCCATCTGTGCGTTATGTGCAACGACTTTCCAGCCTTGTGATTGGCTGTTCATGACGTGGGGAGAAGAGCCACAAAAGTATTTTGCTTCACGTTTCTGTTTTTTGTTATTTTGCTCTGTTAGAACATGTCTCAAGAAGAAGCGAACCAGGTGATGAACCACCGCCGACTGTGGAGTGCACATCTTAATCCACTCAGTACTGAGTTACAGGGGATACTAAAGGATCTAGCAGGTAGGACTAATGAATTCTCTCAGGCAGTTCTGTCCAGAACTGAGAGCTTGTCAAATGGCAGTCTCACAATAAATCTTTGCGACCTTTCTACAACCTTCACAACAGAACAATTTTGAAGTTCTTCGTGGAAGTCAATCAATTGATTAGTGTGACACTGACACTAGTTACAGGTTTGGTTGTCTCCTATTAACAAGCATTATTAGAGCCATCAAACGTTAGTAAGGGTTTGGCTTCAAGTGGTTTTTAATGTTCCTAATTAAGATACAGAAGCAAGTAAAAAAAGTTGGCAGAAACTGCAACGTCTTACTACAGGGGAAATTTGCCTCTGTCCCATGCCCTATGTGAATTTTTTCAGTGGCTCTTTTTTTTCGTAATTTGCAGGATCAGCGTGTCACAACCTTCAGCAAGTGATGAGGAGAGTTTGTTCGCAGTTGTCGGACCTATCAGCACCCACTGCCTTCAATATCGTCAGGTAAGCTCTTGCAGTCACTTACCGCTTTCAAGTCTTTTCTCAAACAAGACTTAGACTGAAAGCGCGAAGGTTTTGTGACAACACAAGCCGACGGCGAGTGATTTGCAACTTTGTCTTGATTTCTGAGGATTAATAAGCAAAATAAACAACAGGAATATTGAGAAATACTAAGTACCAACTGTCCTTTCGATTAGTAACTGATTCATATTTTTGTGTGAACCTTTAACAGGACACTTTTGGAAACTCTGGACAGCGAGATGAACAAATCAAGTGGAGACGAAAACAGGTGAGTCTGATGCTTCCTCATTACCCCAGATTTTGCGCTGTTTTAGTAACACGTCTATTGTTGAAAAGAACTAACCACTGCGATGCGTTTTGCGCTTTGGTGTACTTAGTAAGATAAATAAAATAAATAACCATAGAGAACCACTGAAATGGACCACTGAAATCAGCATCAGCGCTGCTCAGATGAGAATCGTCGTTAAATTCGAGAGCGAGGATAGTCCCCTTAGAACTTAGAAATGTTAAACGGCTCGAGGTTTGCGGATCCGTTTTGGTAGTTTCAATCAATAAAATACAAAAATAGAAAAAGTAATCCCAACTGGTGGGAGGCTTATCAGTTGCCCATTTACACAACGGCATGCGCGGTCAAGGGGTTAAACTCGGGACCACCGATAACAAATCCAGATAGCGGTAGGGTAGAGGATTGGAACCAGGGACCTCCAGATTTCGAATCCAGCGCTCTAAACCACTCGACCACGCCGCCTCTTGTTGTCGCTAAGCAGACTGCGAAGAAGTCAGTATGTTAGTGTGCTCTCTGCAAAACAATAAGGCGCTTGATCAATGTTGTGCAGCAACGTCGTGCAATTATGGAAATGAGAGAATAGGTTTCAGATATTGGAAGAAAGACGCTGTTTTGACTATGACTTACCGTGCGTTTTGTGTTTCTTGTGTTACTTGTTGAAGCTGTACCGGAGGAGGTGTGCGTATCATGACTCTGTTGGCTTACTTGTCATCTCAGCCAGCTGTGAAAGTGTCGCTTCTTCAACTTTTGAAAACAAGGTAGGTGATCAACGTGGAATCCCTCGCCAAAGTACCGGTAGAAAGTCATCTTTGCAAAAGAATGAAGGAAATGATGGACTTTATCTTCTGTTTACAGTGGGAATGCTAAGAACGATGACCTGTTGTTTCCCAGTCTCCTGCCGTCCATGTTATCATGTTTGAAGGGCTCGTCTGAAAATCAGCTGGTGTCCAGGTCCCAGTACTGTGTTGTGGTATGGAACTATTTTTCTCTTGTTATTAGCAGAAGCATTTTGTAAATTTTAATAAGCCGTTCTGCCCGAAATTGAAGTACCGCCCGCTTGGGTTTAAATATCAGTGATCATAAAAAGAGCATTGTAGCAAAGAATGTTCGATAAGAGCGAAGTTGATCGTGAATTGTCCATGCACTCCCGCTCTTGGCGTCGGTTACATGTTTTCCCGCGCTTTTCACTGGTCACGTGTTTTCTGGTGCTGGACACGTCACGTGTTTTCCGGCCCTTCCCGCCGGTCACGTGTTCCCGCGCTTTTCACTGGTCACTGGCCACGGGCTTTCTGGCGCTGGGCATTGGTTGCACGTTTGCCTGTGTTTGTCACTAGCTACGTACGTTTTACTGCCCGTGTCGACAGAGTTATTACACGCTTTGTTTTTGTCGTTTTAGTCCATCGTGCAGTCCCTGTGTGATCCTACAGTGAGCCTGATGCCGTTTGAAACTCCATTCACTGACCAACATGTAAGTTACTTTGAAAATATGCCACTTTAAGATCACTTCAAAGTGCGAATTGCACACAATTGTTCCTAAATAAGCTATTCAGTCAGAACCTCTTAATAAGGCATGTTACAAGGTTGCTCAGCATTGTTTACGAAAAGACGATGTTTTGTGGTTTCGGTCGATGGAATCCCGCTCTTCCGTGAGGTGCTTGCAGCAGTAGTTGTATAATTTGTTTTTCTTGTTATCATTGTTGTTGTTTTTGTAGTTGGCCAACACCCTGCCCGACAAGGAAATGCTGGAAGTGATCTGTGCAGCGTTGTTAGAACACATAGGATCAGAGCAGCAATCATTTGCCACCATATTGCTTGCTCTCAGAACCTTGCTGACTCTGACGGAGCACAACTACGGCGTCTATCATCAGAAAATGTACGTAAACTTGAAAGCCGTCTTGACGGTTTATTTTATAAAACAACAGCATCAGACATTTCGGTGTTGGTATGGGAATATCCCATGGCAAATAACTTTCCCGAAAATTGAATTCTGAACGATTCATGAACAGTAAGGTTTGGCATGATTGGATTGACCAAATTTGAGGGATGTATTATTATTATTATTACTATTTATTATTATTTCGTATCATATTGGAGGTAAACGGAGGTTATGTTTCTTTTTCAGAGCGCTGGAGAACAACAGTGAAGTGTTTTATCGACTTCTTCAAAGACTGTCGTCCTCTTTTGAGTAAGTTCTTTCGGGTAAATGATGTTGCCTTTTGTAAAACCGAGGGTTTGGTTACTGAATTTTTTAACGCTGGTGAACAAAATCTTGTTCGTGAAGTCTCGGCTCCTATCTCTCCCGAACCACAAAACGGAAAAGGAAAACCGTTCTACTGAGATCACAATTTACGTTTTCTTTCAGTTGTCAAACTACGAAGGAATTCAAGCCAATCTTGTAAGCTTGCACTTCGCTCTTTCAATGTCCATACTGTGCTAACTGCAGTCTAGTTTTTATTTTCAGTAACGTTTGTGGTAACCGCAACCGTTTACATAAAGAAACCATTATTAGCTGGTTATCCACGATCTAGACGTGTTTCAATCTTTTCAAATCGTGCTGACGTTTTACTGATTGTGTTTACCCAGAAATAGCATTCCAGGCCCAGATCACCTGTCTACGCTATCAACAACGATTGAACTGCTACAGTTGCTATTACCCGAGGACTCTGTTGAGGTGATACCGGATCAGGAAGATGAACCTATGGAAGGAGAACCACTACAGCGGACCACTGAAATCAGCATTAGCGCTGCCCAGATGAGAACCTTTCTTAAATACGAGAGCGAGGATGGCCCCCTTCAAACTTTGGAAAAACGGCTCGAAGTTTGTGATTCCCTTTAGATAGTTTCAATCAATCAATCAATCAATCAATAAATCAGTCAGTCCATTGAACAGTCAGTGAACACTGTGGTGCGTAATAATCTACGAGAAAATACGCACAAACCCCAGAAATGCCGTTTAGCAGAGGGCGCCAAATTGCCCGACAGACAGAGGCGGGAAAGACGTTTTCACACGAGAAACGGTAACTCGCCTCAGGCAAGTTTCCGTTTTAAGCGATTACCTCTAATTAGCGTAAAAATGGAACGGATGCCGTCTTACACTGAATAGCTTTTGTTATCTTTATCCGTTTAGCTTTCTGTCTACAATGTGGATCATGATATTAAGACGGATTAGAGCAGACAACTTATCCGTTTATCATTGTAAATGTCTCGTTTCGTTGACAAAAAAAAAAATATCTCGTTTCCACTGCCGGACTGGGACAAGTTATCTGTCTTATCTGACGAGCTATAGAACTGAGGGACTTTTGGTGTGGAAATAGTTGTATGAATTCCTGTTTTTTTTTTGTAGGAAAGTTGTAAGGAGGATGAAGCCCTGGAGCCGCTGTTAGATGCGGTTCGAGTTTTGACAGTCATGCTCCGTAAAACAGAAGTCGAAAGTGAAAAAGAACCAGGTAACAGATTGTTTCCTTTCCAGCCGACATCTAAAGGATTTCCCGAGGGCTTAACCTTCTCTTATCTGGAGTGGCGGACTCGTAGCAACAGATCAGATCAAAGCTAAACAAACAGATCAAAGCTAAACAAACACCTTTCATTCTGGGTAACCGAATGACGTACTCGAGCAATCGCCCGTAACGAAGCTCTTTAGAAACAAGAGGCAAAACCTGAACTTCCCAAGACTGCTGTATGCCGCAAAACGTTCACGTCGTGTTCCTTTTATTTTATGTACAGAGGAAGTCACTGAGCCGCAACTGCCAGCTCCACTTCCACTTCAGACGCTCTTTATCAAGAGACTGGCCTTCATTGCTGGTGAAGTTGAGGATGGGAGGGTTAGTCCAACATTGTGGTACTCCACCCCTCCCCCGGATGATATCGACCCGGAAGCTGATCTGGTATGTATCAATAGACAATCGATGTATCGAAGGTCATTTCCTGTGCAATTCTTGCTGTGTTCAAAATCCATTGAATACTCCCCAGTTATCTCACCTGGCCCACACTAAATTTTATCCGGGTTTTGGTCTGATTTTTAACGAGCTTTCGTGATGCTGAAAGGTTCGTAAGCTTAAAAGGCCGTAGTACTCTCCCAACTCGTGCTACAAAAAAGGAGCATTTGGTGATAACACAGTTTTGCGGTTGACTGTCTTGTAACTTTGAGCTTGGACGTAAAAATAGTCTACTAATTAATGAATGGTTTTACAGATAAAAAGCAGCGTTGATTCACTGACGGAGAAGTTCTGTCCCGACTTTGACCTTAAAGCCGAGTTGGAGAAGGGACTGGTGCCCTCACCCCCAGGCTCCCCGACGCGCAAGAAAGGTTACAGGTATGACACCTTCACTAGGTTGTTTTCAATTTATAAATCTGAAAAAAAATTCGTTTGTTAATTTAGCAAGTCATTTTCTAATTTGTTGTCGTTTATTTAGGAACAAGAGGAAGTACGATCCGTTGATATCTGGTCAGCGTAAGGATTATAAGAAAACTAGAACAGGTTTGTTGCAAATGTTTTTATTATTATTATTATTATTATTATTATTATTATTGCTATTATTATTATTATTATTGTTGTTGTTGTTGTTGTTGTTGTTGTTGTTGTTGTTGTTATTATTATTATTATTATTATTATTATTCCCCAAACGTGAAAGGGACTAAAAAATCTAATCAAAGATGCACATTTGGTGAAATATTCGTGCTGCTAAGTATTACATTCGTTCATGACGGGTATCTTATATTTTGAACGTTTTGCGAATTGTCTCTATCTGTGGTCTCAAAAATCGTTGATTACTTATATTATATTATTTATACTTGCCACGCGAAGTCCAAGCCGTTTCTGTCGTATTGATACAGCAATTACGAACTTCGGACTTTCATTTCTTCCATGTTGTTTCCAAAGACCTATTTTACTTCAACAACAGAAAGTAAGTTGCGGTGCGGTGCTTAAGGGAGTTGATGGCAGTGTGCAATTTCCTTGGACTGAAATATCTCAGTCAAGCGACTTTTGAAGTTTACCGAAGGTTGCTGAATTTCACTGTTCAATCAAACGAAGTGTGAGCACTGTCGCACTGTCGACCTCTCCTTAAGTTGCAGATCAGTTTTCCGTTACTTCAACGCGACATCTCAAGTAAATTGTCAGGCTTCGTACCGATTTCCTATTTCTTCCTTATCCTGTCTTTCTCTGTAGTTACCACAGCACCGATGCGTGGCGGCGGCCGCGGCATGAGAGGGATTCCCCGGGGACGAGGCAATCCACGTATGAATGACATGTTCCGATCACGTAAGCAAAACACGAGCCGTCCACCCTCCATGCACGTGGACGACTTCATGGCCATGGAGCATGCTAAGACCCAGGACTCACCGCCACCTATGAGGAGGACTGGTCCTAAGGTATATTTGACAAGTCTTGATAATTTGGTGCTGCTGTGGTATAAAGTCGGCCAAACTTGGAATGTGGTACATTTGCTAATCAGTTTAGATCAAGGAGAAAAGAACAGTTTGTCAATGTGCTTTGGTAGACACATTATAAAAGTATGAGTTTTATGAAAGTTGTTCGTGCTGCGTAACTGAGCTTGATATTAATTTGTGTTGTGTAATTTGTCAGGGTCCTCCACCAGGTAGGTCGATGGACCATAGTCCAGGGACCTTCATGGGCAATCAGGGCCGTTGGACAGCCATGCCAGGAGGACCACTTCGTAAAGGTAACACGGCCTAGTGTGGAACATCAGAGCTGTTTTGTACTGTGACAGCATTAAGGATCAGTCTTGCAAGTTCACTTTTGTCTTCTTCTTTAAGGTCCTGGGATGGAGAATCAAGGAGGGATGCGTGGTGCTGGGCCCGACTGGGTTAATCCTCGGCAGCACCCAATTGGAGCGTTCCCTGGACAAAGGAATTTCCAGAGAGGGTAAAATTAATCTCATAAAGTGCAATCATACCGTTACCCCTACTACAACGTTGATGAGACTAGCAACAGAGCTGAAGGGGAGGATTTGCTCTCGAGTAGCTTTGACTTAGTGCTTGAGCGTTCTCCTGTAACCTCTCCTTAAGAATGGGGGAAATGTCCTGCTGCTGTTAATACTCTTTGATGTTACTCCTTGGACTAGACAGCGAGTCTAGATGGTGTGCCCGGAGTTATCGGTTATTATTTCCCTTATGGCTATCTCTTTACAATGTTTGATACGCTTGATCTATTTTCTGTTTCATTATCTTCAGACCTGATTGGGGATCACAGACCCCACAGCCGTACAGAGGTAACGTTATCATCGTTAACTTTTATTTGTGTGAACACTTTCTTGGGGGGGTTAATTTATTTATTTAGCTGCGAAGGTTATTGGTAAAACTGGATTATAAAACAACATGCAACAGAGGGCGATCAACAATCCTCATCTAACGGTGTAACCAATTTCTCCGAACTAACCACAAAGCAGTTTATGGCAGTCAAAAAGGAGAATAGAGCTTTCGAACTTGTTTGGTTTTCAGGTGGAGGAGGAGGAGGAATGAGAGACAACTACAGTCGACCACAGATGCGAGGTTACTGGGACGCACCTAAATCTAAAGAAGACTCAAGGTATGAAATGTTATTTCTTATATCCGCTTGCTCGTTCGTTCGTTCGTTCGCTCGCTCGCTCATTCGCTCGTTCGCTCGCTTCCAACTTGACCAGCGGTCAGGAAACGAGCGACCCAGGAAAGTTTTCATTTGATCCCCTAAAGCATCGGACTTCGGTTGAATAGCATATCCCCAGGGGACAAACACGTGGGAATGTAGCAAAGTGTATTAAAAGTAGTGCTTTCTGATTCTGTCATCTTCTTCGCCCCCACAAGTGTTGGTACACCTTCAGATTCAGAATTTCAGCTATTAAGGACGTTCGCGCCCATTGCTACTGCGCATCTCTAGTGCGCACGCTATTCATTGGTCACGCGCGTGCCACGTCATTTTCAAGCGCGCGCACCGAGTCGAAAACTTAACAAAATATAGAGCTGATGACCTTTGCGTTAACTTGGTGTGCGAATATTTTTGTTGGAAGCTCGGTGACCCCCACTTTTTTTTCGGCAGATCACTTCCTTTTTTAACTCTCTACATTATACTAAAAAAACAAAAAAATCTGTGTGTGGGAAGTTGTAATTATTTGTCATATACTATTAAAAAAGGGTCGAATTGGTACATGGAGACAGGTGTGCGTGACTTAGAAGTTGTCTTTTTTAAGGCTAATTCTAGCAGATTTAATGACATATGTAGCAAAGGTCTATCAATTAGGCCTATATAAGCCGTGTTAAACACTCATAGCTTAGAGATGATTCTTCAACTTAAATATATGCCGATAGTAATGAATCCGGCCAGAATCGCCTCGAATGACTGAGAATCGTAGAAATGCTATGGTCTGAGCTACGCTTTATCTTGAAAACGAGTTCGGTGACCCCCGATTTTTTTTACGTTTTTTATCTAATCTTATCATTTTCTACCGTCAGTCAAAGTTTTAAAAAAATCTGTGTGTGGGAAGTTTTTGGGCGCGAACGTCCTTAACAAGCACTAAGTACTATATAATTTACGTTGTCTGTTGTTATTTGTAATATCAAACTGCGATACTGCATTATTTTTGCAGGACTAGTGGCTACAACAACAACTTTATTACACGGTTTTCCAAAAAACATATATAAATCAGAAGGACAAAAAAAATGTACATTTGAGTCTGGAGACTGAAGTAACCCGAAAGTTTTCTAGTCAGTCTGTAGTTATCGTAAGGTTCTATAGATATTCAAGAGAATAGAAAACTCTTGAGAGAAGAGATGTGTGCACATGGTATAATGGAATGGAGAAAAGCAATAAAAGTTTTCAGAATGTTGTTCAGACAGTAAAGAAAATTTCAGTTGTTTAGAGAAGTCGAAGGCATTGAGATGATAATAATAGGGAACTTTGGATTTGAGTACGAGAACGACTTTTGCATCCTAGTTTACAGGCTTGACATTATCACGTCACATTCCCATCTCATCTCATGAGCTACCCTCTCTAACTAAACCCAGCATGAACAGCGAGGGCTCTGGAAACATGACTGGTTCGAAATTCGACCGTCGTACTCGTACTCGTAGTCCAGTCTAAAGGTCCCTGATTGTCTGAGAGAACAGTTGTGTTTTGTTTCTAATTCCTTTTTCCCTTTAATTTCTAGGTTCATGCCCCCGCCGAATGTTGGAGGATATCGGCCTGGGGCAGGGAGAGGTTACCCTGGCAGACATATGAGGTCATTCACACGCTAGTTCAATACTGCTTTCTGATTGGTCGATCGACGTACTGACTGAGAAACCCAGCTCTCTTGCGTTATTTGAAGTTGTTGTGCAGAGAAGAGAACGCCAATACGAAGCTGCTTGTTTTTGGAACAGCAAAGATTAAGTTTATTACACCAATGGTAACAATACAAAGACATGTAATGTTGTATTAAATAGACTGAACGAGCCATTAAAATATTTTGTGCCAACAAAATTATCAACATTTTCTATTAAATTTACAAAACGAGGAATGAGTGTGTCTACATAAACTCTTCTGAGCTTCAAGACGTTCTAGTATAAAGTTGCACTGTACGTGTTGAATTAAGCCTATTTCTGTCGTCTACTAAACGCTTAGTGCTGTGCAATATCACGAAAGACTGAACTGTCTGATTCATTTAGCTGTTCCTTTATCAAACATTTTTACCCAGCAACTCTGCGTGAAGAAATGTTTCGAATAATTTAAGCGGTCTATTCAATACGATCGAGTATAAAATGTTTGATTGTTTATTTAGGGCTTAAGGGTTAGCCCATGCGGCTTCTCTATCAAGCCTCGGAAGCATAAAAAATACCTAATACGCATACTCTTCTAGAAATTAACGTGGCACAAAAAGACGCATAAAAGGCCATTTCATAGGCTTTGCCTATGTTCAAAACGAGTTTTAGTGCAAAACGTTTGGTGGGAAAATGGTTGATTCGTTACAAGATGACCGTTCAGGTCAATGTTATTTGCATTTTGAATAATTCGCACCCGCTTGTTTGGACGTGAAGAATAGTAACTAGAAATGAAAACTTAGCCACGTAAGAAAAAGTGCGGCATAAGTAGATTTATATCTGGCTCGTGTCCAGGCTACCTTCCGCGGTACGTGTGGAATTGCACCGAGGAATTTCATCGGCGCCTGGAAACGAGGCAGGATCGTTGTGGGAACTTTACTGTCAAAAGCGCGGATTTTAAATAAGCAAACTCGGCTCTTTCCTCCTGCGCGAACTCATCAATATCCCGTCCCGTAGGTTGTTACAGTACATGTTCTGTTACCCGCTCAATTGCTCCCGCTTTGTCCAGAGTTCTACCATTTGCAAGCCTTTCAGTTCGAACACGGTGACGTTGAAACATCAGGAGTTCGTCTCCATGATTCCAACACAGCTCTGTTCAGCGACGACTCCTCGCTTTCAGAACGAGGGAGGACCGTGGCTTGACCCGTACCCACGGGACTCGGGCACCAGCTTCGGGGCTTCGACCCACGGGAACATCGGATGTGACTGAGGATGGCGTCTTCCTCAGTGGGAGAAGAGCAGCTCAGGTTGACCTGAAAATACGAAAATGTTCCATTGCTTTTTTTAATTAAAAAATTATAACAGTAAGCCCCTCAGGTTATACGCCCATCTACCTTTAAAGCAAATAACACATCCGATTATAAGCCCCTCCCCCGGATATAAGGCCCCTCCGGATATAAGACCCCTTCGGACATAAGCCCCCCCCGATATAAGTTCCCCCGGATATAAGCCCCCCGGATATAAGTTCCCCCGGATATAAGTTCCCCCGGATATAAGTTTCCCCGGATATAAGTTCCCCCGGATATAAACCCCCCTCTAGCTTTTCTTGTTTTCAAATGATTCGTTTTGTTATGATGATTTAAAGCTTAATTACCAGTAAATGGGAAACCTATTTCGATCAACATGTGCAGCTATAGCTCGTTTCGAAACCGGTTATAATTCCCCTCGGATATGTAAGCCCCTCCGTTAATACGCCCATCTAAAACCCCTTACGAAGTTGTATAAGTCCAGGGCTTGTAAACGGCAGTTTACTGTATTCCTTGTCACAAAAGGCCGGGACCTTAAGCAATGACGACGGTGACGCCAAGGACGACGTCCAGTAAAATATAGTTTTATATTTTACCTTCGAGTTTCGCAGCTGTATAGCTTTGCTCAGAGCACCTATCTCTCGCAGAACTTACTCAAGCTAAATGTGTAGCACCCGCGTTGAATTCCAAATTAATGTACGAATAATTAGCTGCCGCCGTTCGCGTTCTCCAAAATACGCAGAACTTAGTCATTTCACGTTGTTGTTTTGCAGAGAACGGCTAAGAAATGTACAAAGATTTATAATGCACGTGCACAGCCATTGTTCTGTTCATTAAACCTTTTGTTTAGCGACGTTCTCGGTGCCATTGCCGTCGTGGTTTGCTTAAGCTCCCTTTGTAAAGACTTGCGAGGTCTTAAAAGGTTCTGTGACATTTCCAATGCAACAAAAGAGTCATTCTCGCCACGACAAAGTAATTTTGGCCAGAAAAAGAAATACATTTCAGCCACTCCCCGTGACTAACATATATCATTTTGCTTTAGTGAAGAAGCCGCCAATATCAGTCTTTCATCCACGAAAAGAAAGTTCCTGATTGGCAGCTTATTTCTCCCCAATATCAACAGATACTCTAAGAAGGTAATGAGAATGGCTTACTAGGTGTCTCGATGTGTCTTCTTACAAATTAACGGAATAAATATTAAAAAGACATATGGCGTTCAGTATTTCAATATTTTAAGCAATTCAAATAACGAATATGTCAATGATCAGTATTTGTAGGTTGGGACAGAGTTGAAATACCACCCGTGTTGTTTTTCCCTGAGCATTTCTTGACAAGTGGTTGATCACGAGATTCTTCAACTATGTTGACATTCTGACGCGCTTAGAGAATAATAGCAACGAGAATACCACAGATTTTTCTCATTTGCTGTAGAATCGTCTGCTTTGAAGAGTATTTTTCCTCGGTCAAACTGAATCGTAAATTCATTTTTAGACATAAAAATTCCGGTAATTGTTTCTTAATTGAGTCTAATAAGCAATTTTCCTGTTATACAAACAAATGGCTTTCGTTTTCTCGTAAATGAGCGCCGAAATATTTACACGAAAGTATTTCTTGCACGCAATGTATTACTTAAGTATTTATAATCTACTTGGCGGAAATATGAGCGATTTAATCTACATATATTTACTACTGATAGGGTGTGAATAATCACCTTTTCAAAATACCGCAATATGCGAGTGATAAGCGCGATTTTGTTTTTACGCGAAGCTATCTTTCAGAAAAAAACGATTATTTACTTGGATGTGGGTTTTAACTAAAGTTAGCTTAAACACGCTTGTTATTTTTTCGTTAGATGCGTAAGAAAGATGGATATGTGACGTAAAAAGAAGCCAATTACCCAGCTACCGGAAGTGTAAAAACCTTGAACAAATGAAAAGCCTTCATAAACGGTGTTACAAGTCTTTAAACAAACCTTCAAAGAAATCATACCTGATCGTTTAAGCAGTGCAGTGTGTCTTTCCGCACGTAGAGATATCGTTTGTTGCAGCTACTACAATACCGTTCTGCAATTTCGTCTTGATATTTCAAGCTTCTTAGCCATTCCAAGATCTCTTTCCTTTCGGGGTCTTCACTCTGTAGCTCTTCTCTCTTCTGTGCTTTCAGTGACTTTGTTTCACGCATCAGCTCTGCCACTTGTGATTTCAGATCCTCGATTTGATTTTGAAGCGTGGCTTCTTTGTAGACCATGTGAACACGATGTGAGTCGAGTCGTGACTCCATTTCCTGTTTGAGCTCGCGCATCTTGGCACGACTTTCTTGTTGCTGTTTAGTCAGGGTTTTGCGCAATTCCGCTATGCAGTTATGCTCAGATTCCTCGTTTTTGTTCACTTTTAACCCACATCCTTTGCTGCACTCGGCTGTCTGGAATTTACAAACTTCAGAATGCGCCTCCAGGTCGCGTCTTGTAAGCTGTTCTTCACAGCCATCGTTCGAACACGAGACCAAAACAAAACCGCACTCTTCCTTCAAATGCGTTTTCAGCGCGTCCAGCCGCACCAAAACTTTACACCCTCGCGTTTCATTATCGCATCGTATTCTTAACGCATCCAAGTCGTTTTTCATGTACCTGAAAATCGGCTTCAAGTCGCTCGGCCACAGAGACAGGCGGTCTTCAGGGCAAGTGTTGTAGTGTGTCAGCCACGCGTGGATACACGAGGAGCAAAACGCGTGCTCGCACGGCGCTTGTAAAGGTTCTTCTAAAACATCACGGCAGATCGAACATAGAAGTCCCTCGTTTACCTTCCCTAAAAATCTTTCGATGTCAAATCCCATTATTCCGTCCTCTCGGTTTCAACGTGCAATCGGTTTCCCCTTCGTTAAAACTGTCCGTCGATGGAAAGTGATCTTTAATATTTGCGAGATACTTTAAGTGGTCCAATATTTCAACGAGCTCAGACAGTCACGAATTTATCCACGACGAACTTGATTCTTGTTTTGCTTTGCTGTCCAAGTTATTCTTAAATTAGAAAATAAGACAGATCACGATCAACTGTGAATTTTCTATACAAACATGGCAACTCACTGCTAACGTGACAGGTCAGGACACAGTGAGGATTTAATCTCATAAAAACAAGATACATGATGTAAAAACGCCTTCACAGCTATGCTATACCATGCATGACTTACACACTCACGGCAGCTCCAAACGTCGCACGATTTCTGTTCGGTCTGTGTTCCTTGGAATGGACTGTACCGTCTTTAACAAGATGAGATCGAAATTGATTGCGGCTATCCGAATTCACGTCACTGATTACGACCCGTAGTTCAACCGATGATCAAGCGTGGTTTATGCCGCTGATATTCGACGCAGTGTCGCTTTAAATGACGCGGATATACTAATGCATCAAGGGAAATAAAACCCTTGAAAGCACGACATGTCGCCTGGGTTGTGTGACATTTACATGAACCGTGCGTGCGCCTACTTATCTGTCTGCAAGATCAGTCAATACTGACAAGTAGCGCTGTTTTAGAAACCACGAGTTAAATTTCGCCTTGAAGTGTTTTTTCTGTTGAAATTGGCCAAGGGGTCAAATTATGCGTCTGTAAGGCGGCTTCTGGAACATCTGTCTTCAGAAAGACATATTGAGTGACCCTTGCAACATAAATATACACAGAGTCGTGTCAAACACATAAACAAAGTGTGTTGAGATATTTACATATTTCATTCAAGATAATTGCTTAAGGATCAAATGTGTTCCCATCACTCACGACGTCGTTTTCAAGTTGTCTAAAACATGATATCGATTTACGTTTCTGTTTCTGAGTTTATATTTGTGAGAATATTAATAATAATAAAAAAAACATTAAAAACACGCTCCTCTTTGCGAAAACATGTTCCTTGTTGTTTCTTTCCATTCAATTTTGTTCTCAAAAGAAATTCTGAAGCATTCTGGTTGAATTAAACAAAAGAAACCGATTAAGCGCTATAGCTTATATTGTTGGTCCAAAGCGGTGTTATTGATTAAAGAACCCATTTATTTGTTGTACTCTACGGCGTGCCGGCAGTGACTCTGTACAAAACAATCGAGCCATTCCAGTGTGCACATGTTATATCTAACACTTCTTTGAAGACAGAAATGTGGCAATTGATGAGTTTATATGCCAAATATTCGACTTATATGCCTTATACTTATATAAAACCGGCCTGTTTGTCGATGTTAGGCGAAATTTTTGCCTGATTAGCGATTTAAAAGACCTGCATTCTTAAAATTACTCGAGTAATTACTAAATTAGCGGAGTGAAATTGAAAACTTTTGACCGCTTTGCGGTGTGTGAAGGCCTTTTAATCTATGTAAACAGTTCTCGCCTAAGAGACTGAAATTGTCATTAGACGTTTGTTAAACTGGGTAAACAATTAACGAGAAGACATGACGCTAAAAATTGATTGAAACATTGACCTACTAGTCTGAGAGAGCCGCCGAAAACTCAAACATTCTACGAATTTCCTTTCTGTTTAAAAGCTTGAGGGCATTGTCGCGTTGGAGACATCTGCTCGCGCGATACCTGCGTGACACTCGCGCGATGCTCGTTTGTTACTCGCGTGGGTCCTTTCTCCAAAGCGTTGCCCACCACCTGTCGCGTTTAATCCCGTTCCATCCGTCTTCCCGCCATAAAAAGACGTCTTTAAAAATAAACAATCGACTTGATTTACTTTTGGACGTTATTTTGTTTCTTTCTGGAGACAGCCGATAATCTTGTCGTGTATCTTCGGTGAATCCTGGGGACGCAATTCAACAACAACAACAACACACCTTTATTCGCCTAGTACACACGCTGACGCTGATAAAGTTAAAAAAAATAAATAAATAACTTTTCTGTTAGTACTCAATTAAGCCTGGAGCTGAAATAATCCTGGGATTTTCTCTGAGAAAATTGCCAGAATTAAAAGATTCTCATCCCCCTTGCTTGAAAATGAAAAAATCAACGCGGTTACTCCAAACCTTTGCGGGCTACTTTTGTGAATTTTTTCCACCATGTTTGAAGTTCATTACACAATCTAACATTTTTCGAAAAGGAAAACTTCAAAGACGGGGAGGAACAGAATACGGAGGAGGGAGAAGTGGCCCAAAAAAAGTTGGGAGAGTGAGAAATAGGGGAAAGTAGGGAGGAAGAAAAGGAAATGCTGGGAGTAGGGACAATTGTGTGTGGAAACAATTTTATGGAATATTTAAAGTAGGCAGAAGACCTTTGTTGAACTGGGTAAACAATGAACGAGAAGACATGGCGCTAAAAACCGAAAACTCAAACATTCCTGGCGCGATACTTGCGTGACACTCGCGTGGTGCTCGTATGTTACTCGCGTGGGTAATTTTACCAAAGTGGTGTACGCCACCTGTCGCGTTTAATTCCGTTCCATCCGTCTTCCCGCCATAACAAGACGCCTTTTAAAAATATACAATCGACTAGATTTACCTTTGGACGTTATTTTACTTCTTTCTACAGACAGCCGATAATCTTGTCGGGTATACTGGGGACGCAATTCTTCTGAGAAAATTGCCAGAATTAAGATTCTCATCCCCCTTGCTGCATCAAGAGATAATTCATTTTTCGCCCAGCAACATCAGCGGAAACGCAAAGGTCAGTATCGAGAGGCCATTCTAAGTAAACTCAACCACCAAAGTGACTTTCAAAAGGATTTCGAATCCGTTGTTTATTATATTTATGATTATAAAACACTCAATTTTAGTCAGTTCAGAAGTGTCTAAAACACAACAGAGGAAGTTTTGATGTAAGTATATATGAAATAATTCATATATTTTGAACTGCGAGGATCATTCTTCACTTTCAGAGGAAGTTTTCTTAGCCTCTCCGACTAGGGTTGGCAGACATTTATTTTCATACTAGAACGTAACGAAGAGAAAATGCCTTGACCAGTTAAAGTTTCACCAAATGAGTCTCAAACTCATTAATAATTCATCAAGTTTAAACAAAGGAAATCATTGTTTTAACAGCACGAGAAGAGCATTTAAGAAGAAACGCTTGCAAAAGAGATCGTAACCGTCAAGTTACATCTGTCAACTGTCTATGGACGCATAAATTACGACATACTTATTCATGTTCCTATTCATGCATGCACATTCTTATACGTGCATTCTCATATATTCTTGTACATAAATTCTGAGCCCTGGATTAGCACATTATCATGACCGTGTTTTGGTTTCGATTGAGGCGATATATCAAACACTCAAGACATTGCCTGACCACATTTGAAAACACTCCGCTGTGCGTCGTATTTTCAATCTCTTCGCCATGCTTGGAAATGTGGTCGAACACGGTGTCTCGTGTTTGATATATTACAACTGAATCAAGTGGAATCCGCATGATCCGTAGGGTTAGGGTTAGGCGTGATCTGGATTAGGCCTTTGCTGTTTGATGCTTCTTGAGTCTGGCGGAAATACGAGCGCATTATATAACCAGAGTGCGTTTGTCGTCCAAGACGACGTGGCAAGTCGACCGTCTTGACAAATTCACGGTGGGGGGAATTAGGGACACCATGAAGAATACAAATGTTGAAAAATAGCGAGCATGAGCGGAATCAACGCGGTTACTCCAAACCTTTGGATTAGCACATTATCATGACCGTGTTTTAGTTTCGATTGAGACGATATATCAAACACTCAAGACATTGCCTGACCACATTTGAAAATACTCCGCTGTGCGTCGTATTTTCAATCTCTTCACCATGCTTGGAAATGTGGTCCAACACGGTGTTTCGTGTTTGATATATTACAACTGAATCAAGTGGAATCCGTAGGGTTAGGGTTAGGCGTGATCTGGATTAGGCGTTTGCTGTTTTATGCTTCTTGAGTCTGGCGGAAATACGGGGCGCATTATATGACCAGAGTGCGTTTGTCGTTCAAGACGGGGTACTAGCAAGTCCGTCTTGACAAATTTACGGTGGGGGACTTAAGGACACCATGAAGAATACAAATGTTGAAAAATAGCGAGCATGAGCGAATCAACGCGGTTACTACAAACCTTTGCGGGCTACTTTTGTGATTTCTTTTCACCATATGTGAAGTTCATCTAACATGTTTCGAAAAGCAAAACTTCAATGAGGGGGAGGAACAGAATACGGAGGAGGGAGAAAAGGCCCAAGAAAAGTTGGGAAAGGGAGAAATAGGGGAAAAAAGTAGGGAGGAAGAAAAGGAAATGCTGGCAGTAGGGAGAACTTTATAGACCTAAATGGGAAATAATTTTATGGAATATTTAAAGTAGGCAGAAGGCAGGTACAAACAGTTCTCGCCTAAGAGACTGAAATTGTCATTAGACGTTTCTTGAACTGGCTAAACAATTAACGAGAGGACATGGCGCTAAAAATTGATTGAAACATTGACGAACTAGTCTGAGAGAGCCGCCGAAACCCCAATTAACGAGAGGACATGGCACTAAAAATTGATTGAAACATTGACGTACTGGTCTGAGAGAGCCGCCGAAACCCCAAGCATTCTACAAATTTCTTTTTTGTTTAAAAGCTTGAGTGTTTTGTGTCATCTGGTCGCGCGATACTTGCGTGATACTGGCGCGATAATCGTTTGTTACTCGCGTGGGTCCTTGGCGTTGTACGCCACCTGTCGCGTTTAATTCCGTTCCACCAGTCTTCCCGCCATAACAAGACGCATTTTAAAAATATACCATCAACTTGACTTACCTTTGGGCGCTATTTTGGTTCTTCATGCAGACAGCCGATAATCTTGTCGGGTCATTTCGGTAAAGTACTGGCGACGCAATTCTTCTGAGAAAATTGTCAGGAAGATTCTCATTACCCCTTGCTGCATCAAGAGATAATTCATTTTTCGCTCAGCAACATCAGCGGAAACACAAAGGTCAGTATCCCGGGGTCAGTATCCAGAGGACAAAGTTTAGAATGGTTGAACCCGTTGTTTATTATATTTATCATTATAAAACACTCAATTTAGAAAGAGTCTAAAAGAAAACCGAGGAAGTTTCCTTAGCCTCTCCGGCTAGGGTTGACAAACATTTATGGACATACTAGAACTGTGTAACGAAGTGAGACTGCCTTGATGTTTCACCAATCCTTCTCAAACTTATTAATAATCATCAAATTTAAACAAAGAAAATCATGACCGTGTTTTAGTTTCGATTGAGGCGATATATCAAACACTCAAGACAGTGTTTGACCACAATTGAAAATACTCCGCTGTGTGTCGTATTTTCAACTCTCTTCTCCATGCTTGGAATTTGGTCAAACACGGTCTTCCGCGTTTGATATATTACTTACAACTGAATCAAGTAAATACGCAGGGTTAGGGTCATCTGGATTATGCGTTTACTGTTTGAGGCTTCTTGAGTCTGGAGGAAATACGGGGCGCATTATATAACCAGAGTCGCTTGTCGTTCAAGACGGGGTAGTTATGTTTCCAACTGAAAAGTTGAAAGCTGAAGCCACAAAGGTGACATATAATCGCTAGCAACCTTGCGCGGGAAACGGCTCCAAATGCCTCTTGCTGTTATACTTATTGGCCATGGCATATCAAACTTACGGTTAACATCTGCCTCTACAGATTTTCGTGACATGTCACGCAGTCCGGGGTCAGTCAAAACTACGCTAATTTTCGAACATTTTCTTCTTTTTCGAGTATTCCGTTTGAGTCGCTATCTTTCTTACCTTTAGTTTATGAAACTAATGTGTATAGGCTTTCTATACCACTGCATTTGAAGGCAATTATTAAAATATTTCGTTCGGTATTTTAGACTTTTGGCTAGCGA
The DNA here is from genome assembly GCA_964020085.1 of Micromussa lordhowensis. Classification (NCBI taxonomy): domain Eukaryota; kingdom Metazoa; phylum Cnidaria; class Anthozoa; order Scleractinia; family Lobophylliidae; genus Micromussa; species Micromussa lordhowensis. Next base: position 20,510,699 of record OZ026606.1, read on the forward strand.
TTCACACATTTCGAAGAGGCGTTCATGCCACATTCAAGCACTGGTTGAAGAGTCTGGGGATAGAACTTTAAAGCGCATGCTTAAAACTGGTCATTACCGCAAAATATGAAAAGAGGAATAAATTTGGCGCAATTTGATGTATAATACATGAGGTTTGAATATTGTTTGGGTTCGGAAAATGGGACTCAAAGTTTACGGGCTGGTGACTTTGTCTTCGCTGGCTCTTCTCGCGGTGGCGGTGGATGTGTAAAATGATTTTGGCGAAGAAACAAGTGGTCCAAAAGGGGATAAATTGCCTTGGTTTACTTACGAAATAAACAAGTAAGTAATGTGTTCACCGAAGTGGTTTAAATTCTCAATGGAGTCGATTCGATAGAGAGTCTTGCCTCTTTCTTTCCTTGGCTTCCCTGCTAATGCCAGTCCTTCATCAAACACATCCTGATCAATTCGAATTTTATCACTCTTGGATCATCCTTTTGGGCAGAATACAATTTTCTTTTTATTGCACGATACAGTTCTCCATGGACTAATTCCGTACGGTCCCCAACAGAAGTACTAGAAGAAATACGAAGAGATTCCACATGATCCGCTGGAAAGGAGGGTTGCTATTCTCAGTATCGTATGGCTGCCAGTGACACTCGTCGTGTAGCCTGAATTTCCGTTCGCTATATCCCACATAGTGAATTTTCCTTCGCTTTCCGACCTTTTCCACGTCTGTCGCAACGACAGGATAAAGTTTACGATCAGTTTTTTTTATTTTTTTTATTTTTTGGGATGACATTTCTAACAAAACCTCGTCTACATACCGATTTAGCGCTGCAGATTCTCTCTTCGCTCTGGCCGCCATGTTTATTTATTTTCTACCCAGTTAAACATTACTTTCCCAGCCTTGCCCTGTGAGATATTAATACGCAAGCGCAGTAACGAAAACTTGTGTCCGCGTTGTCCTGGACGCCAGTGGAGGCAAATGTTCACCTTCAAGGGCAATAAGTTTGATATGGACAGCGTATCTTTAAGTTCTTTGTTTCCGTGTGACCCTAAAAGATACCTAGACCACTAAACTTATTCTAAAATCTATGGCATTTCGTCCTGAGAACCTTAAAAAAGGTAAAGTCTGCATACGAGCCTAGTCGCTCATCAGGCCGGAGCTTATCTCGGTTTCAGTAGCATGAAGCGACTAGGAGTATTTCTACTCCCCCCTGGATGGGATGCTAATCCATCGCAGGGTTACCCCCAGCATTAAATTCGTCGGTACCCATTTATACACCTGGGTGGAGAGAGGCACTGTGAGAGTATAAAGTGTCAACACAATGTCCCCGGCCAGGGCTCGAGCCCGGAGCGCTCGCTCCGGAGTCGAGCGCACTAACCATGAGGCCACCGCGCCCTCACTAAGAACTCACCCTCACTGAGGCCCTCACTGAGAACCTTTAAGTCAGTCGAAAATCGGTGCTTCACACCCCCTGACAAACGAGCGAAACGACGACGACCTGTCCGAGTTTTGGTATGAGAGCTCCTCTTCTCCCCCTCCCTCATCTGGAGGATACCTTGAATTTTAAAAACTTTTCACCTGATTTTTCTTGTGACAAAAAATACTTGACACGATTAGTCAGAACAAGAGAGTATGATCGTAGTCTCTTAGCCAGAAACAACACCACAGTATTAGATCTAGACTGACACAGTAATCGGAATTTTCTAGCTTTTTCTTCTATACCTACGTACAGAACGCATCTTACATCAAACGCCTAATTATAATACATTCTCTCAACATAGGACTCAAATCCAACAGAGAACTTTGCCTTTTCTCGTGATTATTACTTTTTGTCTTGTCTCTTCATTGTTATTCCCGGCCAGCCATTTAACAGCTACCTAGCCTTGGACGCATAATCTAGTCTGTCAGTGATGGTATAGTTCCCGGGTATAGTTCTAGGGTCTTCTAGTATAGTAACTGTTAGTTTTGTCATTTTTTTCAGTCTGAATACTTGGACACAATGAAAAGTTGTCGGGGTATCTTTTATTCAGTCCGTCTTGAACAGATCAATAGATACGTAACAATCACATGAGCATGACCTCTTGAGCATAAAGTCAAACCTTAACAGTAATTTCTTCATCGATGAAAACTTTATTTTATGGCTCAGTACAGAAGTTCACTGATTAATTACAACCTTCAGGGTAACACTGCAACCTCTGCCTCATCATTAGGTCCATTAGTGATTATATTAAGAGGGTAACACAGTATAAATTACGGTCAAATGCCGCTGTAAAATTATCTTTCAGCTGTTTGCTAGGGTCATGTGGCAAGTGACGATATTCGGGTGAGTTAAAGTGGACGAGTACAGGATCTTTAGCGAAGCAAGAATCACTGGACTCGAGGTGAGCTATACTTGACTTTATAAACAAAGTTGTCTTCGGTTTTAAAGAGGGCTCCCTTAGCTTAGACAAAACTACCTCTGGGATCGGTAAAATCTTTTGTGATTTCTATGGTTGTATAAGCTCCATATTACAGAATATGTTTATCTTCTTATGGACTGTATTCTGAATTCATTCTAACCTTTTAATTAACCTACTAGAAAGCTGCTTGTATCAAAATGTACAGCGCTGAATATTGCACAGACTGTGAATTATAATTTGCTGAAATCATCTCCAGACTCTTCAGTGTCACTCTTTGGTTAAACTCAGTGCTTTTGAAGTGCAAAGTGTGTTCGTATTGATTTCAAAACGGACACCATAATACACCGCCCCATTTCAGACCATGTGATGATGCTCTTGAGAATTCCCGCTTTCAGATTTTCAAATAGTCGCGTGTATGTGAATGAATAATTTTTAGATGGATAAAAGAACAATTCTTTAGAGAATATCTCGTTCTCTTAAATGTGGAAACAAACTTCCCAAGCTAAAAGGTCTATTGTATCAGTGTAGATTAGGTGTTTGGGTTCCGTTCAGGAACTTTAATACCCTAGCCAAATTCACTACAGTAATGAGGAAAATACCACCAGCCCGCTTTGGGTAACTAGCGAGAATTCAATTGCATTCAATTGCATTCAATTGCAGTACAGAGTCCTTCCCAAGGTCTAAATTAAGTTCACGAGCTCCTTTGTCCGTAGTCTGTGGACTACAAACTAGACGTAGTGACAGAATTCTGATTTTTCACCAGTTCAGCAAAATAATTCAGTAATTTCTCTGAAAGCAACTAGTCGCTATTACAGTAAAGACACAGATGGTAAGACTAGCTAAAACTCAAGAGCCCTTGTTTGAATTGCTGTCACAAGCGCATTAGGCGCGTATCCTACACTACACAGTATCAATCGCAAATGCACTTTAAATCAGAACCGCTCTCTCGACCTCACGGGCAGCCTCTGAAAGATTATGTCATCACGCATTCACTTACATTGTAAGCGGTGGAAACCTTTTAAATACGTACGTCAGCAGATCACATACAACTTAAGTCTAACTTAGGAGCAATTAAGGAGATAAACACTGGATTAAGAACGACGAGTTGTGTAATTTTCGACAAAAGCGGCCTCAGTCAGCGTGTAGAAGTTCCCCTCTGGGGGAGGGGGGGAGGGTACTCCCATATATGGACTATTTAGGGGACGGGGTATGGTTTTCGAGGCCGGATTGAAAACCGATTGACTAAAAACAGCTACAACTTTAAGGTGCCGAGCATTTGATTGCTTTGTTGTTTTAGATAAAAGAAACAAAATTGCTCGCAACATACAACGATCACCGACTAGCTACAAATGCAGATATCACTCGATTTAGTTCTTTAATCAAGATGGTGCGGCTTCTGTATGGAACACTGAGAAAATCAGATTATATGTCTACAACTAACCTCTGTTTAGCACTGAAGTGGAAAGAATTGAAAAGAACAGCTATCAGTTGGGATTCTTGGGATTCAAACTGGTATCCCACATAGTTAGCCTGCGTAGCTGGCGGGATTCGAGAGCGAGCGATATCGGAGCCTCCCTTTTTTTTCCTCGCGCCCCGAGGAAATTTAGTCTCCATTAGGGTCGTCACGCAACGCTTCTCCCCCTGGGGGAGAAGCGTTGCGTGACGACCCTAATAACGGCTGCGGAGGAGACTAGAGGAAATTCGGCCGCGAGTGAAATTCAACTCGACTCCTCGCCAATCCCCTCGCGGCGAAAGCAAAGCACTCGCACGCGAAATCCCGCTAGCAATGCAGACTACACATAGTTGACTAAGGACATAGAGTGTTCAAATTAATATATTAAACACGAAAGACTGAGTATGACCACATTTCTAAACACCGAGATAAGTGCAGGGCGGTAGGCAGCAAAATTATGACTGAGGCAATGTCCATGGTTAAATTATCTTCCTAAGTCTTTAGAGTCTTTATGATGTTACAAGCTACCGCCCCGGGAGCCCGTTTCTCGAAGCTCCCTCGAACCCGGAAAGCCATAGCAAAATCTCAAACCTTATGATTACAGAACTGTGTTATTTACACATTATTAAAACGAACAGAGGTTTCCTACATACAAGAAGTTTCAGGCGCATACACCTTTCTGATCTTAGCAAAACATCAACTAAAAATGGCTTTGCGGACCGAAAAGTTTCCGGGGCTTTCGAGAAACGGGTCCCTGGAGTGGAGTTGAATTCACAACTAGAAGCGGAGTATATGATAAATTTCCACGTGTTTAGAAATGTGATGGAGCTATGTCTTGAGTGTTTGATATACTCTTCTAGATCGAAACTAAAACTAAGGAGAAAACCGAGAAATAAAATCGTAAAAAATCTATACCAATTAAGATCAGACACGGTCATGATTTCCTTTGTTTAAACTTGATGAATTATTAATGATTTGTGAATGCCACATATAAGGTACAATACGACGGTTTTTTTTTCTTGTCAGTCTGTTGAAGCAAAAAGTCAGACACTATTTTCTCTTGAATAATAATAATGTTATCTTCAGTTCCTTGTTTACTCAGTATCAGAGACTCGCGTCTGCCCATGTCTACAAGACCGTACAGCCGGCGGTACAATTAGTCCTCAAATATACTACTAAATCATTTTGCCGGCAGCGAAATTCAAAACAGGATCTACGCGGTGTAAAGTGTTAAAAAAAGCTAAGAAACGTGGTCGTAAAGTGTTGTTTGCTCAATGTTAAGATGAAGAAAAAGAGATAGAGGCTCTTCCTGCTTTTGAGACAAGAGTGCAAATTTAATTTCTTTTTTCCTCCCGAGGAACTTGACTCAAATGTGGGGTAAACTTGCTACTCACTCATGCCATCAATTTTTTTTATTATTATTTTAAGGGAATTCACAGAATTTACCTTTTTGTTGTTGAATTTTTAACATCGCATCTCACAAAATTATGTATATTGTGCCCAAAATGTTAGAAAATAACAGCAGAATAACAAAAAAAACACATCGCGAACGAAAGCCTGCATTGATGTTAATCTATTCAACGATAAGACAAACAAGAAATTGACGTCAATTTGCCCAACACTAAACGTTCAATTAAAGCAAACCTGAAAATACGAATGCAAAATGCCTTTCAAGGCACAATTTTAACTACAGTTTTCGTTCCTAGGGCAAACGGAGGTATCCCTTGCAAAAGGGTGTTGTTTTCTTAGCAATTGTAAGTCTGTAATAAACTTTCACCTTTTTACGTGGAAAATAAACCGCACGACCTAGTGCACATTAATTGAGCCATTACCCGAGTACAAATCAAAACATTATGTTGCGCCATTTTTATTTATAGAATAAACCTCCGCAGTTTGAGCGTATCTAAAGCGATTTCACGTGCCTCTTCTAGAGAACACGTTTTTGAAATAATATAAACAACGTTTTTCCTCATAGGGAAGAAACCGTCTAGATTCCAAAGTTTACAAACGCCAAGCGTTACTGTATTTGGAAAACCTGACTGGATAAAGGTAGATATTTTAAAATTCAGGTCATAAAGAGATGTGAGAACCGTGTGGCAACCCCTTATTTTCTTCATTAATTCCTTAATTCCCAATACCCCATATGCACTCCACAACAAGAACTACCAGAGTAATTTAGGACCGTTTTTTTTTCTTTGTTAGATTAAAAATTACAATCTTTGGCTAATACGTTCTTTGGTTTTCTGGATTTTCAAATTGATGCGACTATTAAACCTACAGGAATTATAAATCATCTCCTGAAAAAGTAAGTACATCTGCGTACTTGACTGAAGTCAATATTTAAGGCAATGTTTCCGGAGTGTCGGAAAATCAAAGAGTCCAAAATAGAATTCATAACATATTAAAATGTTGGTAAACGTCAAGAACGGTACTGAGATCACACGCCTGCAGCACTTAAACTCAATAAGGTCTATGATATAGTCAAATTCTTCCGGTGTTTATTGACAAATAACATCCGTACTTTTCAACGGTACATCATTTGTTTTCCTCTCATTAAACATGTGTTTTAGCCTCGGGGTGATTTTAAATGGCTTCGAAATAGTGTTTTATTCACTATCGGCAAATAAAAGTCTGACGAATCAACAACTCGCTGAAACATATACTTGTCTACTGACAGTCTCATCCTGTGAAATCTCTTCACGAGCACTATGTGAAGAGAAGCTTCGAAACTAGCAGAATAATCGTCTGTCATACTGAGGTACGTTTGTAGTATATACTTTTCTGTGTAAATGTTTTCGCGAGCGTGCAAGAGATCGGAGTGAAATCAGTTTAATCTTAACATCTTGGCGTGCACATTTTGCAACAGGCAGACATTTACTGATAAATGGCATAGCCCGAAACGTTTGATATTGTTTTTGCACTGATGTATGTTGGTACTTTATTTCTGTCATTAATTCAACTCATTGCCATACGCAACCGACGCTTTTCTATGTCCAACATCTTATTTAACCGCATTCGCATTTAACATCTTGTTTCACCACCGACTTTGAAATTTATCGTAAGCGTCTTTCTTAATTTAACGCACATTTTATTTTGCGCATGGTTGACCGAACAAAACATTAAACAAAGCAGCAACACAGACAGCAACGAAAAAGAGAACCCAATGCCAAAACAATACCAAAACTCACATACCAAAATAACAACAACAAAACAACGATACAAATAAACAACCTCTTTCGCATCAAGTTGCGACCACAGGCATCCGGGAGATTCCATACCACGCGATGTACTGATCTGCATAGTTAGTTAAAATGGTTATTCTAAAAAAAAAATCAGGTCTAACCTGAATAAAAAGCACTAGCCATGTCTTAGTAATGCCTAGCGTCATTTTAGAATACAATTTTCCCGCCGCTTGCTCAGACTTGTGTTCTGAAGAGTGAAGCCTGCAACACATAGAAGGAAGCTCAAGCAAACCACGACGAGAGAGTCACCAAACAAAAGGTTTAATGAGCAAAACAATAGCTGTGCGCGTGCGTTATAAATCTTTGTACATTTCTTTGCCGTCCTCCGCAAAACAACAACGTGAAATGACCAAGTTCAGTTTAGTCCGAGGAAAGCAAACGATGACGGCTAATTTTTCGTACTTTTCATTTGGAATTAAACACTGTCGTTAAAGATTTTTCCTGGGCGCGGTTTTAGAGCCATTGACGTACCGAACAGATCTAGACAGTTGCGAATTTCGCTGGTAAAATCTAAATTCATTTTTGACAAGGCGTCGTCCTCGGCGTCGACGTCGTCGTTGCTAAAGCTCCCTAAACTTGACTTGACCCTCAGCAGCTGTTGGTTTACACCCACACTGATGCGTACGTTCTTTTCTACGTCCTTGTAACCTATAACCTTCGGCTTTATTTATTTGGCGTGGGCAAAGAATACTGAACGTTGTATGGAAAGAAAGTTGTTTACAGAGCAGCTGTTCATAAAATCCGCTATGCGTATACTCACATCGCAATTTCGGCGAAAAAACATTCATTCGCAAATACTCAATTCTGAAAACCCTTGGGAAAAATACTCTTTTTTACTGATTTGACTAAAAGTAAAAGTATTTCATATTTCTGGCTCAGCGTTTTGAGGCGAAGTGTCGAAGGAAGAAGTAGTTTAGTGCAACAAATTTAAAAAAGGGAGTTTAGCAAGCCACAACGGCAACGGCAACGGGAACGTCGCTAAAACAAAAGATTTAATGGACAGACAATGGCTGTGCACGTGCGTTATAATTCTCGGTACATTCTTTGCCGTTCTCTACAAAACAACAACGTGGAATGACCGCATTTTGCGTAGTCGAACGTCAACCACGGCGACCAAGTTTTAAGAAAACTTTTTCGAGTTTTTTGTTGTCTTGCATATTCAGTTTTGAAATAGCTCTGAGAGTAATACTTAATCGGTCGAGAGATTCGAAGGTTGATAAATTCTTATTTTAATCGACGTTGCCTTCGGCGTTGCCGTAGTGGTTGTTTTAGCCCCCAAATATTAATAAAGAGCTAAAGAAAACCACGACGGCAACGGCAACGAGAACGCCACCAAACAAAAGGTTTAATGAGAAGTACAATGGCTGTGCACGTGCGTTATAAATCTTTGTACATTTTCTTTGCTGTCCTCTGCACAACAACAACGTGAAATGGCTATGTTCTGCGTATTTTTGAGACGGCGAACGACAGCGGCTAATTGAACAAGTTCTAAGTCCAATAGGCGCACTGAACAGATCTAGGCAGCTGCGAAATTCGAAAGTAAAATATAATTTTTTTTTTCTAGGCGTTGTCCTGGGAGTCGACGTCCTCGTTGCTTAAGCTATTAATTTTAAACTCACGTTTGGTTCGTCGCGTTATTTGATATGTTTGCATCGATGGTGATCCGCGTTTTAAAAGTTGTGATACTATTACTAAACTCTTTCAACAGGGGCACACAGCGAGTCAATTTGCCGGAATTCATCTGGAACTATCATAGCCACTCGCGAAATAATAACAACTAAGCATTTCTAGAACAATTTTTATCTGCTGCAAATTAGTTTATATCTCTCCCTTATTCCAACGAGAAACGTGTTTGAGCTTCTCTTTTCCCAGCAAGTTCTCGGACAAAATCAACCAGCCAGTAGACATGTAACCCAAGTGTACTACACCGCACTATACCTACAAATTGGGCTGGCTGGTTGGATGTGGGCGCAGAGCATAAACCTCGGTAAAGGTTTGTGGGAGTTGTGGGTCTGGGCGTGGGAAGGAAGATTCACAGAGCTGCCTATCCGTCAATAGTTCCTTTGGAAAAGTAATGGATAGTAATCAAACGCGCACATTTCATTCAGCTCTGCAGGAAACCTATTTTGCAGTTTAAGGTTAGTTTAGAGTGGGCGGGACCCCTGGTTTTTTCAGTGAGCGCCACTTCCGCTGGGGAGCTAAATTGTAAAGGAACAGATCCGTTGGTTGACCCTGATGAAAGGAAATTCTGATTAACTGTACTAGTTCAGTCATTCCGATTGTTAGGAAATGGACGACCACATGTTGAGAAAACTCTTTCATTTAAAGAAGCTACCTTGCATAAGACGGCTGCACCCGCAGTACGAGCGGCAGTCAAAACCGAATTGTCCTACCAAAACGACACGATAACAGTCTCTATTTGCAGCTTACACAAATAAAGGCAATGCAGCTATTGATTTAACCTCTTCTTCTAGTTACCTAGAGAATTTTGGGTTTAAGTTGATGAGGAACTACATATTTTGTTCAGAATAACACAAATATTTTACCTGGCGGTACTCTCTACGCGAACTACGAGCGAGACGCTGGCGCCAAATTAGAAGCTTGGAGGCACAAAATGTTTTAAAATTTTCATTCTTTACTTAACAAATAAAGAAGCCTCGACTGTGTTCTGTTCTGTTGTAAAGCACGCAGGAAGCGGTAGAGCACGAAAGAAGTGTAGGGGAAAACACGAGACGTAGTCGAGTGTTTTTCCCTACTTCTTGAGTGCTCTACCGCTTCCTAAGTGCTTTACAACAGAACAGAGCACAGTCGAGGCTTCTTTAATTGTTTTATGATAAAGAATCCAACAAATTCTCCACGCATTCGGCTGAATTTTCAAGCCAAACTTTATTTTTCCAAGCCGGGAAAAGTGGCGTAAGCCGTTCTCTATTCTCTGATAAAGCACGCTAAAATAAACCAATCACAGTCCTTGATAGAACTGTTCAAAAACTTTGATTGGCTAACGAGACGACAGCTGTCAATCGCAAACTGAACTTCTGCTAAGCTTTCAGTATCGAGTTGGTATCCAGGAGAAGAAGGATGCCTTTAAGTTCGTTTTTTAGTTTAAGGATCCAAAGGTTTCTACTACAAAGGAATCCGGCGGCATTGTGGCTCCTAAAAACGTGCATCTTTTCAAATGGAAATTAAGAAACAAGGGGCTCAAAACTAGCGAATGCTGAGTTGTATTTGAAAGGAGCTGCCAAGGAGCGCAGTACAGTTGTTTACGGCTTGCAGCCGCTTGCAGCCGCTTGCAGCAAAATTGCACGAACTGGGGTCAAAGTTGGAAAGACTAGACTGCTTCCACTGGTTCTACTCCGAGTAAAGGAGAATATCAGAGCCACTGATCACTCGTCGAGTGAGCGATGATACGAAATTGGTGAGGTTCACTTCGCCGAGATGACCGGAGATCGCCAGTTAGCAAACGAGCGTTACTACATTGCATGTAAGTTAAGTGTTGTTTGAACATTTTTACAAAAATAAAGCTTCTCATCGCAAACAGACAGCTCAGTTGGTGTTTTCTGTCGTTATTTTACTTCTTAAGTTTAATTTCTGCCTTTGTAATGTTTTGAATCGAAGCATTTGCTAGGTCGAGAATGAGAAGTTGTTTATTTTGTTGCGTGTCATAGCAAAACTTGTTATTTTAGTTCAGTTTTAGCATTTCTGCTGTTAACAATGGTCTAAATGCAGCTATATTTACTGCAGACAAATAGCTCGTTTCCTCTGCATTTGTCTGAGCCACAAGGCATGTTTAATTTGGGTCAAATTTGTTAAAGTTCCGAAGCAAATTTGAAGAAGCCAGCTTACCGTCATCAACCCGTGCTCTGTTCTCTGATAAAGCACGCTGTTTCAGCCAATCAGAGCGCGCGTTATATGGAAACTTTATTATAAAATCTGATATGGTTAACCTGACATGAGTCCGCGATCCAATCGAAAACCAGCATTTGGTCAGCGAGAGCTCTTAAATTGAGCCTGAGATATGGTCACGTGATATTCGTCAGCGGATACCTTGTTTTGACCATAACATGGATGTCCAATAAAAAGACGGATACAGTAATCCTAGGCTGCTGCCTCTGTCAACCTATTATTAGGGACCTTAAGCAAACCACGACGGCAACGGCAACGAGAACGCCACAAAACAAAAGGTTTAATGAGCAGAACAATAGCTGTGCACGTGCGTTATAAATCTTTGTACATTTCTTCGCCGTCCTCTACAAAACAACAACGTGAAATGACCAAATTCTGGGTATTTTCGAGAACATGAGCGACGGCGGCTTATTTTTCGTATTTTCATTTGGAATTGAACGCTGACATTACGTATTAAGCTTGAGCAAGTTCTGAGACCGATAGGCGTACTGAACAGGCATCTGCGAAATTCGACGGAAAAATATAAATTAATTTTTTTCTAGGCGTTGTCCTTGGCGTCGCCGTCGTCATTGCTTAAAGTCCCTAGCTGGAGTATGGCCGCCATGTTGCACCATTCCGTCGTTGTCGCCGTCGTCGTCGTTGTCGCCGTCGTCGTCGTTGTCGTAGTCGTCGTGCGTACGCTCCTGCGTGCAATACCGCCAGCCATGATCACCATTACAAAATCAATTCATGGGTTTCCTTTCCTTTCATATATGAGCATATGGTGCCCCGCTTGAGTCGGACAAGTAAGTAAGTCGGGCAATGCAACTTTTCTCACTGGATAATTTGGTTTTATTAACTAAGTTGATAATGTGAATTGTCCACCGTAAAGAGATTCGAAAGCTGACGTTTTGTACGCAAGGGCTAACGCTCGAAACGTCAGCTTTCGAATCTCTTTACGGTGGACAATTCGCATTATCAACTTAGTTTTGCCCGACGTACTTACTTGCCCGACTTACTTGCCTTTCCTATTAAAAACATACATTAAATTCAGAACATTCAGACTTTCTTCCGTCTGCTGACCTGATTGGTCAATTCAAATTTCAGGTGCGCCAGCTATACACAAGGTATGTCACTGTAATGAACACTATATCGAGACTTCTCTAATTCAGTCATTAATCTTGATTCTTTCTGATTCGCCAATTTGTTACTTAGCAACTACGTCATTAGCTTTCGCACGTGAACGTATACCGATAGTGTTAGTGGCATATTCCCGCCAGTAGTTCAAGTTTCAGTTTATCGTGCACAGTACGTGTTTTTAGCTATTTGGCTATTTCGAGTGGAAGCGGGAACCGATGTGTAAGTACAAACTATTTCTATGGTTGTTTTCTAGTATAAGTTTGGACGTTTTTGAACCTTTAGCACCTTTAGTCGCGGTTTTTATACAACAGCCTATTGTTCTAAGTCCAGCACGTGGCAGCACCCCAGTTTTCAAATTTAGTCTTCTTTAGTGATAATTGTTTGTAGTTTATACTCCCCCTAGCTTAGGTTTCCTATAAGAATCTTTTCTCGCTGCTAGTAAATTCCCATATCGCTTGCAGTGGAGCTCACGCAAGCACGTTTTAATCGCATCATGCAATTTAAAGGGAACCTCCACTCTGACAAAAAGTTCACTTCAAATCACACGAAATGATTTTAAGAATCAAATTTGTTTGAAGTTTTAACTAATAAAGCGCGTTTACCTGAAATAAATGAATTATAGAATCGTTTATTTTTGTTTTCAAAGTTCCCGGGCGCCGCCATCTTGAATAATTGTGACGTGAAATGGTTGCCCTTTTGTTATTAGACAAAAGCTCTTTGTGTCAGAACAAAAGAGCAACCAAGACACGTCACAATTATTCAAGATGGCGGCGCCCAGGAAATTTGAAAACAAAAATACACGATTCTAAACTTCGTTTTTCTCCACTATAGACACTTTTCTGGACGAAAATTAAAGCTAACGTTATTACAAATACTGTATCCTGCGGTTTAAAGTGATGTTTTGGTAGGAGTGGAGGGTCCCTTTAAAGCTTTCAAGATTTTTAGAGTTTTGTCATGTGTATCTGCTTGTGATCATTGATAGTTTTAATTGTCTTTACTGAGAAGTTTGACTGGGAGTATTGTCACACCGCAGGTATGATTGGAATGTTTGCTAATTATTGATTCGTGACTCTTGTCATCTTGTAATCTGTTTTTGGCGGAGCTACGGCAGCCTGAAGGACTGTTAAGCGGAGCCCCATACTCATGAAAAGCAAACCCATGAATTGATTTTCCCATGGTCATCATGCATAGCGGTATTGCTCGTGGGCGCGTAGGCACGACGACGACGGCGACGGCGGAGTCGCGCAATATGGCGGCCTTATTATCCAACTCTGCTTCCTAGAGTACAAATATCGCGCGAAACGAGTACAAATAACAGATATTTGTACTCGGCTCATTCCTCTCGGCCGCGTGAAGTTCAAAACCTTGGCAAGTCAGAATTTTGGGAAAAGAAATCGTTGGATAATAAATCTCTTATTAGACGTTTTGGTGTGTAGTATCGCTGTATATTTTTACTCGTTGTTTGTATTTTGACTCGCCCTACGGGCTCGTCAAAATACTGCACAACTCCTAAAAATATACAGCGATACTACACACCAAAACGTCTAATAAGATATAGGCGGATTCATGCTGACGTCATTGTTTACATTTTTGCTCATTTGCATACGGCTTTGCGTATAGAAGGAAACATGTTAGATATGAATTGACTTCAGGCAGCTAAAGAACTAGTGAACCTTAGTACATGGTGAAACTTTTAGCTCTTTGGGTGTAATATTCAAGGAGAAATTGTCTTTCAAATACTACAAAATTTCTGGGTGGCAAAAGCGCTACTGAGCTCATACATTCTTTGTTAAATTTTGAGTTTTTAAACCCGTGTTGCACAAAAAGTATTCAATACATCACACCCACATTCACTGGCAGAGTTAATCGTACTATGACCTTTCAATATTCAGAACTAATTTATTTGTAGCTCCATCAGAAACTGAATTGCTTATGCTAATGAGGCAAATATTGTAAACAAGGATTCCCCTATATATACGCCAGTCAATGGGTCGACAGAGACATGCAACCTTGGTTTATAGTGTCCTTCTTTGACATTGGACATCCAACTGTCAAAACAAGGCAGCCGCTGACCAGTATCACATGACCATATCGCGAGCTCAAATTAAGTCTTCGTCGAAGAAAATGACCGCTGACCAAGTGCTGGTTTTCGATTGGATCGCGGGCTTATGTAAGGTTTTACCTTGTTGTAACAGGGCATGGTTGTTCGGTAGCCGGTTAGCGCTAACCCAGGATTAAAAGTTGACCGAAGTATAAATTTTTGTATACAGTTGTTTTTTACTGCTTTTGTTTTGGGTATTTTGAAATTATTCAAACTCAAAACAGAAGGCCAAACAATATACAGAAAACCTCACCGGAAAATTACAAAACTCAAATCAAAATTCTACCTTATCCTGGCTTAGCTAACAGCCCGGCCCAGGAGCTACGCTATATATTACATGTATCTAATAATTGGTTTATTCACTGCTTTGTAAATCAGTTTACATTCGATTAACGTCAATTAAGTTACCGCCAATCACAGCTGATTTTCCGTGATCTCTGGCTTTATTCGATCAGTAAAGCATCTCCCATACACGCTAATCTCATCGCGACAAGTTGTCTAGCAAGTGATAGTTCAGCCTTTCAACCGTCGCCGTGAATCTCGCGTTACAGTCATGGTTTGCGCATCTTGAAGTATTTAGCCCAATTTTTTTCAAGTCCGTCCTTTAGAATCCATGTGAATTTTCTCCATCCTTAGCCATCCTTGTTTCTTTATTTTTTTTTTATTATCTCTTTGGTGTTTTCCTAACTTAGAAAACTACTATTTTCAGGTTTCCTTCAATAACCAAAATACTGGGATTGATCCGCCTTTTTCCAGTTTCCTCCCTGCGTTTTCACCATAGTGGAACCCTGTCTTACGGCACCTCGTTAATACGGCAACCTCATTATGCTGGCCCGAACAAAAACTCACTCAGTCAGTTTGTTGTTCCTGAAAGAACTTCTTTAATACGGCGAGATTTTTGTGGCCCGTTAGTGACCGGATTAACGGGTTCCACTATATTTGCATGGAATTCCCTCATAAGTTCCTAAGTTAATTTTGGTGTGGGGTTTTTGGAAATGGGTCTCACTTGCCCAGCCTAAGAGGCATTGCATCTTCAATCAAACTGCAGTCCCACTTCAACGATCGAACCGTTTTTGAGTTCAGCCGAACGTCCGATTGTTCCAAAGGTTCTGTGAGAGTAAATCCAATCAGACCCAAACGCTATTGGGTTCGAATAGGTACGCTGAAACTCGATTGATCGAACGTCTCGGGTCGTTAACTTACAAAATTCGTGAAATATTTTATTTCTAACCAAATCGCAAATTACAAATAAGGAAGTACAAATACGACGTTCAATCAGCTTTTGTAATAGAGATCTTTAATACTTTTCAGTTTACAAGCCTCAGAATCCGCCACTTATTTTCCATCGATTTTGGCCGATTTGGGGCATCGAAAAGAAAAAAATTGCATAGTTGATTTATCGAACTTAAAACAATATTTTTGTAACTAGTGCCCGTAGGGCTTCATTTTCCAAGTCTAGTTGATATTTAGACGAAGCTGCTCTTAAAGTAGCTGGTATAGGTTCACTTGAGACAAACAAAACTGCAACGGCTAAAATTCAATATAATGTTATTTGCCAAGCTTTCCCTAAAGTCGGTTTTACGCCAACTTTGAATTAATGGCAGGAAAATCGTTTTTTGCTTCCCACGTACACGGATGAATTGAATGTATTCATATTGAAATGATTAATCATCTCACCGTTTTAATACGTTAACAACTAAACGGTACCGCCTCTTTGTGGGAATTCTACAATCAGCATACAAATCGAAAAAAAATATACATTTTGTAAAAAGCCACACAGAGCTCCAAGACAATGAAATGACACAATCCTAAAAGCCGGTTCATTTGGGATACTTCATATCCGTAACAAAAGGTCACAATTTTTCATATACTTTATTCTTGTCCTAATTTCGTGTGGTCTCTTTGAACTATACTCTCATAGTTTCCTCCTAAGAGTGGATTCTGACATTTTCTGCCTTATATGCCATTTATTCGTGTTTTTTTTTTGAAAAAGCTGTCTGCGTTTGTCTTTAAATCGTCAATGTACAAAGGAAAGTTCTTGAATAGATTTTCCATACTTTTTTCAAATTAATTAAGAAAGTATTTTCAGTTACTGGAACATCTTGTTAAAAATGTCTCGGTGTGGGTTTCATTTTATTATCTTTTTTAAAGTCGAATACAAGTCGAATACACATCAAAATAAATTAAACATTCTCAAGTCAAAGTTTCTTGAAATGAATAAAACATGTAGACACTCATCCGAAAAGCAGATGTTAATATGCGAACTGCTGCAGCTACTCAGCATTTCATTGGCTCACCTTTTCTTTCCGCCAACGATTATAGTTAACGTCATTTGCGAGAACTCGATCCTTCCTTTGGGCACTGCAGTTTCTCAAGCCAGTAAAAAAATCCTACCTTCTCGTGTTAAGATTTGTGGAATCCATCTGATCGCTACGTGCCCGTACACTATGAAACAGAATTTCACAATTTATTGTTCGTTCTGTGATTGGGACCTCAGGTAACTGATTAATCTATAGTTAATGTTTAGTTTCGTCGGCATCGAGTGATATTTGCAATTGTTAGCCTGAAGTTCTTTTGTTGTTTAGGAGCTGTTATATTCGCAATTTTATTCACGCAAAGCATTTATCAGTGAAATACGCGTGCTTATAAAAGCCGGGTTTGCTGGTTAGACATATCGGGAAGCTAGAAAGCTTTCAATGTGGAATTACAGCAAATTTAAAAACTAGGGCCGATAAAACTGATGGCAATTTTCACCTGCCATTTAAGGCTATATGGATTATATTCAAAATTTTCTTTTCGTTTTGTAAGTCTACATGGTTAAATATAAGTTTGCATTAATGATGTTTAAGAGAGAATGTGAAGTTTCGTCACTTGTTCTAGTTAATGTAAATAGAGAAGTCTACACGAACTTAAGAAATACATTTATTAATCAGCAAGTTTTATATCGGACCTATAACAAATTAGAAAATAAAATCGATAATAAAATTGAACACTTTCAACTCAGTTCAATATAGGCCATGTATGTTTTTTTTTTTCTTTTTTAATTTTTTAAATGCTTTAAACTGTATAATTGCAAGTTTGCAGTCAGTTGTGATGTTATGGCAAAATGTGAAATAGACAAATGAATAGTTTGAAACTATTTCTATTTGATGTCGGCAAAAATGTCTGTACAAAGTGGTGAATATTAATAGATATGTTTTATTCCACGTTCCCCACAAAATATCAATAGGGAGTTTAAGAAAACCACGACGGCAACGGCAACGAGAGCGTCGCCAAACAAACGATGTGATGACTGACAGAACAATGGCTGTAAACGTGCTTTATAATATTTGGTGCATTTCGCTGGGTGAGACTAATCTGTGGAACTGCAGACCGCGGAACCTGCGGAACCTGCGGAACCGCCGGAACCTGCGGAACCTAAATTTTTTGTAATAAAATTTAAAAAAAAATGAAAATAGTAATAATAAAAATGTCTAAGAGTGGTTTAGTTCTTAACAACAGGGAAAGAAAAAATGATAAGCGAGAAATTACTAGAAATTGTAAAATTCAAACAAACAAACATTAGCAACAAGTGTTCCGTTTAAGTTTCCGGTCAATTTCTTATTTCCGGTATCATAGTCACGTGGTACTGTAGTGCCACGAAAATGGCCGAATGGCGCTTGCAGCTCAATGCTAGGTAAGTACAACAGTCGTTTGCTGAGTTACATCGGTTGCATTTCACAAATAGACTGAATGCCTCTGACCTTGCTTGAAACAGGATGAAGAAGCCTGAAGTGATTGATCTAACGAAGGAAAGGTAGGGAACTTGGGCTTTGCTTCAAGTTACGCACATGGCATGTGAATTGTTGACAGCATCTTCACTGAGCTATTTATGTTCAGAAGTGATTTTCATTTATTAATTTTGCATTTCTTTTGTATGCAGTGATGTTACAATGTCAAGCATTGAGAAAATTAACAGGTTAGAAAAGTCTTTTTATCAGTTTGACCCCAGTATGAACTGACTACGGTTGTATTTTACCCACGTGCGTGTAAGATTGGTGATTGAATTGAAGGTTTAGACTGGTTCTAAAACTATATTAGCTGTCGTTAACCACTCTTAGACATTTTTATTATTACTATTTTCATTTTTTTTTAAATTTTATTACAAAAAATATAGGTTCCGCAGGTTCCGGCGGTTCTGCAGGTTCCGCAGGTTCCGCGGTCTGCAGTTCCGCAGATTAGTCTCACCCCATTTCGCTGCCGTCGTCTGCAAACAACAAAGAAGTGAAATGACTAAATATTCTGTGTTGTTTTGAGAACGTGACCTACAACCGCTAATTTTTTTAATTTCCTTTTCAAATTTATCGCTGTGCTCTAGATTCAGTTTCGTGATAGTTTTGACAGTGATAAGCAAAGTAAATTAGTATTGCGAGCTTCGTAAGTAAAATATACAATTATTTTTTAATCGACATTGTCTTCTGCGCGGCGTCGCGGTTACTCAAACTAGCTCCCTAATCTATCTGAAGACGGCAAGCAACTTTTCTATGCCTATTTATTTGACTACTGAAGTTTTTAACTGGTACTCAGACAAATACGGTTTAAGGGGAAAGCCATTTTGGACTCGAAGATCATAATATAACAGATGATATTTTTCAAGCTGTAAATATCCATCAGATAGAGCAGTTTATATTTTTTGACAGCTTTCCTGTGAATATCGACAGTTCTATTCACTGTTTGAGCTGCAATTAATTTTTTTAATTTTCAAATACCGCAGTCCATTGTAGTCTGGGATAAAAGCTAGACAAAGCCAAATTTAGACAAAACACGGTCGCCGAAAAGCGCCAGCTGTGAAGTGTGCACAAGCCAAACGTAACGAAACAGTTTTATTATTTAACTGTGATAAACCATCACGTATTGAATTCTGTGGCACGTATATTTATGGGAAGGGGTACGAGCGCTCGCCTCCCAACAGAGTGGTCAGGCTTCGATTCTAGCGCGGTGTCCATATGTGGTTTGAGTTTGGTTTGGTTCTCGCCTTGCTCCGAGGGTTTTTCTCCGGGCTCTTCGGTTTTCCTCCCTCCACAAAAACCAAGATTTCAAAATTCCAATTCGATCAGGATAAAAGACACACATGAAAACCAGTGCTGATGTGGCTTGCTCTATAAATATTATAACTTTAATTATAATTGTTGCTAAGTCGTTGCGTAAGATGAGAAAAGAAAGAATGTATTATGGAGGTTATGACTGGAAGATATAAATCCCTTGATACAAACGCATGTCAGCAAACTTACTTACTTACTGCCCTGAACGCCCGTCGGCGCTAAGGGCAGTGACAAAGTTGCTCTACTTTGGGAGAGGAGTCTGACGAAGCTGGCGCTCCAGCCCTCCAAGATAGGAGGTTTGCACTGGGCTAACAACACTGTCAGTAACAACTGAATTATATTACAGAAACAGCGATGTCGGCAAAGCGGTGCCAATACTATGCTTTTCCTGTCCAAATACTTTATCACATTTCGCATTGATTAATTATCGCTTAAAGTGACATTACATTCGTTCAGGGAGGCTTTTGAAGAAAACAGTAACGCCTAGGCAACCTGGTTCCCAGGGTCTCTCATCTTCGAGGTTGACGCCTACGAGCCAGCCAACTCGCACGCAGCTGGCAGGAAAGGTCTTTGGTATGATGCAATCTTAGGTTTATTCACCAAATGTTTAACACTCATATCCTCTTGTATTATATTAAAATATTTAATGTTGGTGATTGTTTTAGTCGAAAATCTACTGTATTTATCTTACGGTTAATAATTATGGTATTTACTGGGTTGCATGGCTACTCTGTTTCGCGTTAAAAAAGGAGATGTTTTGTGCATAAATGCATGAAACTTCGCAACGGGAAACCGATTTTGAAGTCAAATTGACCACTTAATGATTTTTATGATAATTTACATTAATTAAACTAAAAGAATTGGCTTCTAACAAAGATGAATAGTTTTTCCCTTTGTGCGTCTCACGATATGTTTAGGTATTTTGAAAGAAAAATAAACTGGTTTTCATGTGTAAGAACGAATTAATATGTGTATTTTAATAATGCACAGCAACAGCGTAACACCCAAAACAAAATTTGAAACAAGAAATACGGAAAACCTTTAAATTTATCATTCCTTAGTAAATCGAGTGTTTGTGACAGAAATTAAGAAGGTTTCCGTACGTTTCCTATTGCGCCTATTAAATACTAGTAAGTATGTTCTTATTGTCTTAAACAAATTAGCTACTCATCTTCTCTGAGTCCTCGCCATCATAACACTTCCATGCACTTTGAAGAATAATTTGAAAGAACTTGTACATTCCATTGGGATGCCTTACTTATCGACTACTTCCAGTGGTTGCAAAGAAATAACTATAACCTATTGAAACTCAAAGCTTAACACTTGATTTAACAATAAAACAAAGTTATGATGGCAATTTCACTCTCTACGCATTTTGGTTTCCAAGACAACTGCAATCTTCCTGATTTTAATTCCGTCGTGTAATAATGCATCAGTTTATTGAAATGTATATTTTATGAAGCAACCTCTGAGCTTCCAAGCAAATCATTCTAAATAATTATAACAACATCGGAACTGAGAAAACACTGGCAGCAGGTTGCCTTTGTTCGAAAAAAATCGGTTTATTAATTTTTCAAAAGCTACTTTTACTGATACATCGACAAGATATCAGCTAATACTGCAACAAAATAAATGAATTGCTTAATTGGTCTAAAATATACACCAGGATTAATTTTGCAGGAGAGGAAAGATAACTAATAGGCAATATAAAAATCGAAGGAGTTTCGTCGAGACGAGGTTGACGTAAACCTTTTTCCATTAACAGCTTCAAGAGAGTTGGGACGGAAGCTTGTCTCTGTTTAAAGCTGTGCGGAAGAACTCACAGCAGCCATTTAATTCATTTGATCCTGTTTTAAAGAGGAACAAAGGAGCCGCGTGGAGCTTTCCTTTTCAAATCACTTCCAAAAATTCAAATTACACATTTTATCTCAGTTGCTGTGCCTCTCCACAACAAAATACGCTTTTTAAAATGACTAGTTTAATTTCTGAGAAAAGGAATCTCTGAGAAACGTGCGAAGTAATTCTTTGACGCAATTAAATACTCGTGAAAGACACACGGGCTACTCTACTTATCTTTTCTGAGATCAATATATATCTTACGCTTCAACAGTGAAGAAACACTTCGAAAGACGATTTTATTCACCATGAAAATTTAACGCTTTTATTAGCGCAGCTTGTGTTGGCAATACGTTTTAGCGAAACGTCCAATCTGTTTTTTTATGACTTAATATCTTTCCTTTTTTTTCATGATCACTATCCAATCAAAATCGAGTATTTGCAACAGATAGATGTTAAATATGCAACATGTCATCAGTATAGGTGGAAAACAACATGCAAATTTACAGCAGCTTGAAAAAATTCACAAACATTTAAATTTTTGATCCCTGGTACTTGATTTCTCAGAGAAAAGAAGACGTTGGTAGGTACAAGACTATTATGATAAACTGATCTATGTAGTTTTTCCTTGCTCTTGCACAAAACGCCTTGAGAAAACCATTAAGAGAAACCAACAACATAGTAGTATGTATCATTGATATATACCTTGTAATTACGTTCATGCTCTATTAAAAAAGGTAAACTGACATGGAGAAAAAGGTTAAAAACCTAGCGTGCCTTTCAAAGGGTGTATGTACCATATGTAATGATTCTGTAATAGACATTTTTTCAAAACATTGCCCCTAGCCCTAGCCCATGCTCTTAAACTGATATGAAGTCAATCCATAATGTATGTATCATGATTGATTCAACAAGACGCAAAGCTAGTTTCACAGTGAGCTAAGATTTCAAGAGGTATTTTTTAAAAATATTATTTGTATCTCTTGAATAAAGTATTGTAGGTATCCTAAGTATTTAACCAGCGAAACTTCATAATAAAGGTAGTAACAAGATTTGTCAAATCCCAACTTTCTCTCAAAGTAGATAAAGGATAACATTGTTTAGAAAGGTTTGGGAACCAAAATTATCGATTTCATTACTAGTTCTTTCTGCACAAGATTTACCACTTTCAACGAGATATTTCCTAAGCCGAATTTATCTTTATTTTGTAAATTTATGTCTCGAGTTAATTGTGTTTTTGAAAACGAGAAAGCTTGTTGATTAGGAACAGCAGTCTTTCTGCTGATTGTAACGGGAATTTTTGCATGACTTTGAATTCGTGGTTTCAGTTGATTTCAACTCGGACATTATAGATATCCTTTTACAGAGTTATTATACTTAAAATACTTAAATGTTTGATTTACTTTATCATTTTTCTCCAAGGGCAGTGATTGTGGTGTGTTTTAATTAGGGTTTTTATGTAAAAGGACTGTAAAAGCATTGAGATGTGATGTTCAATGCGTTTTTAAGAACCTATTTATTATTATTTCAAAGCTTCCGGCAAAAGTTGCCCAACCGGCTACGTGATTTACTCTGATTCAAGTCACAAATTACATATTGTTGTGGCTTACCACATGAGATGACTATGCGTAGTAAAGAAATCGTTCTCAAAGCGTCATAATCTTTTGAATGAGTTTAAAGTAAAGGATTTTTTGGGTGATTTGACACTCAAAATTAGATGTCATTAAAGATATAAAACGAGCACTTTTTGAACGAGCTTAGTATAAGATGCTTCTTTATAGAGCGGCAAGTTGTCGTCTTAATTCATGCCTCGGGCTCTTTTTTCCCTTAACTTTGTGATTGGGGTTTTTCAGTACAATTGAGTTTTTTTTGTAGCTTATATATTCTTTTGCAACTGCATATCATGGGATCAAGGCTATTCCGAGACCTTTTACATACATTAGAAAGTTATTTGACTTACGATATTAAAATATTAGGTTTGTTTTTATCCAATTAAATGCTTTCTTATAAAGAAAATCGATCATTTTCGTGGTGTAGCGAATTCTTACTGATGAATTTCAGACTAATGGGGGATACTCCACCATAGTTGTTGTTCGGTGTGCCGGCTCAATTTCAAGTCAAGAGCCGAGAGTTTCGTGGAAAACAAAATCAGTCGCCGACCTCATGAACTCCTTTGGTCGCTTGGTTAAATTCTCAAATATTTATTACAGATTAGATCATGTAAGCATTTCCTAACTTTGTTTTTACTAGAAGATTAAAACTCTTTTCAAATAAGGGTCAGAATATGTGAAATAATTATTTGAAAAAATAAACTGACTTACAACGTATTTATTAACACCATGGCGTGTATCAGCGGAAGGCGAGATGTCCGTGTGAGCTTGCATACTCACACTTAAAGCAATGACAACGTCCTTATCGCCTTGAGAGCAAATTAGAGCGGTTTTCCCTTGAATGTTGAAAGCATTGGGATTTGTTGTAGTTTTGCATTACAACTCTAAGCGATCTGCTTAAGAAAGTCTCACGCCACTTTGTCCTCTAATCATAAGTAAAACGAAACCAATCGCGACTCGCGCACACAGGTTTTCCCACGCTTCGGGTCAGCTAAATGTTTTTGCGGCTTCGAGTTTTTATTGGCCCAGTGGACTGTTTGTGCCTTATGGGGAATCTCGAAAGTGTTTTTCATGTTTGTTTTTTCTTCTTGTTTGGTTATTTTTCCGATTTTTGCGCAAAGAAACATTTTCACTTTAAGAGAACCTTTTCGAATAGCGATATATAATCGAAAATGCTTGAAATACCAGCCACTCCCCATTGTCATGACCCTTGACGTTTGATCTTCTTGTTATCGTGTGAAATATCTTGAATATTTTAAAGCAGATATCAGTGGCATCAGCTTCAGTTTCTCCCGCCTCGTACCCACTGGTCAAATATCGACCACTTTCTCCTCTTGATAAGACGTTTTCCGCTGGAGTTTCGACTAAAAACCCACAAAAGGCTAATTTCTTAAAAAGCCGCAACATCTCTTTCGTAATGCGTCAACATGTTCACCCAGGACATCTGGGGTTATCGACGCATTTATTTGATAGGATTTGCGCTAAGAATGCGGCACACTGCAAATTAATTAGCCCTAAGTGGTTTTTGAAAGACATGTAATTTAAGTTGACTTCCTTCCATATCCTTTCTGTTTTCCATATATATATTTAACGCTCCATTTTTAAAGAAACACTTTGAAAGGTTTTCTTTAACCGTACGATGTTAACCATTTCGGTGATAAATTAAGAGCAGCTTGTTTAAGTGATTAGTTCCAGCGAAAGTGAATGCAGTCACGTACGGAGTGTTTTTTGATGACCTATTATCAAAATCGAAATCGCATGTTGAATGAGTGAACATTTCCTTTCAAAACTCGAGAGATTACCCAGACTTGTTGGGGCCAATTTAGACAACATTCAAATCTGCCATCGCGTCAATTTGCAGTATAGGTTGTCCCCGAAACTAGCTGGCGAGAGAATGAAGACAATTCTTCTTTTTCAGAGAAAAGAAGGCGTGAGTAAGTACAGGAGTAGCAGTGTTTTTACCGTTAAATATTGTATGTATATTTATATACATATATATGAATGGTTGACGTACAGGACATACCAAGAACCGTAGACTTCGTGGCTGCTTAAAACATCTTTAACTCTCTCTCTCCTTCGCTTTCAAATTAAATCAACAAACACAGTTTTATTGCACAGACAACAAGATGTATTTATAGTCAGGTGAACTGAAAACACATTCACATTTCGGAGACAAAATCTCGCCTCTGACCTTACGATTAAAATAAAGGCCGTGCACGAAATGTATATTTTGATCAAGAAGGAACAAAGCTTATTTACCATTAGCAAATACTAACTCAAGATTTATGTGATGTGAAACCGAGATTTTTTGATTTAGTTACTGAAAAAAATGTCGAGACAAGTTTTTGTTTCCATTTGTTGTGGAAGATGTATTGGATATTTCTATACATCACCAAAATTATTAAAACTAAATAAAAACTAGTACTTTCTAAATAAAACAATCACTGACAAAGTATTCCTGAAAATTTAAGTGTCTTTGGTGGGTCAAGTTAGTTTTACTTTGAGAATTGATGTCTGCAGTTATTTGTGGTTGACTGGAAAGACTTTGTGAGTAGTAGGCCGCTGTGATTTGTTTTTTGCTAATCGTCACTCGAGCTTCACATTATTTAGATTGTGAGGATACAGATGTTTACGAACTCAGAAAGAGATAAGCCCACGTTTCTCACTTGTTGCAGCAATGTTGATATGTGAGACTTTTCATAGCTTATTCTTTTCCACCTGAATACCCTAGAATGAACCCTTTCGGGTATTAAGTGCTGATTAACAGGCGCTCTTATAAGCTTAAAGTGGCTCTCATTTTTCGGCACTTCTTCAATGATGAATCAAAGCTTGAACTCTTTTTAAATTGATTTTATAATACGACTAATGGTATCAAAAAATGGCCAATCATTGTTGAACATGGTATGGCCATTTTGATGACCGTTAATTAGGTTACTTAAACGCGTTAATTAAAAAAGGGACACAGTGTCCCCAATTTTAAATTAGATCGTTCGCACTTAGTTTCTACGAGGTGATATTTGATGGGGCCGATTATACACGTTAACTAAAAAAAGGGGACCAGTGACCCTAATTGGGAAACAAAATTCACTGTTCCCCAAGGGACCAGTCATTTTAGTGATTTGATGTGTAGCAGAACAAATCGCTTGATGAAAACAAAAGCAAATTTTGAAAAACGCGCTGAGATTCCAGCGACAATATCAAGCCACCTTCAACTGCACACTCTGATCACGTGCAACAGCGGTCAACATTTCGTTATAGTTTTCGCAATGTTGCCCGCTCGTGGAATTCCGCGCTAAACAGTTTCATTGTTAGATGTCATGTGACCATGAATTAGCCAATGAATGGGCGCGCTGTAGCGGGAAAAACGCCAGCTATATAACAATTGAGAAGGCCGCAGGCCGAGTCAACTATCACCTCATAGGAATCGAGAGCGAATAATCTAGTTGTTTTAGCAAAATTAATTCTTACGGAAATTCCTATTAAATGAGTATTTCCAATTATTTCTCTATGTAGTATTCAGTTAACTTTTATAGCAAGTGGAAAAATCATTTGTTAATTTTGCAAACTTTCCAAATATGGACAAAGTTACGAGTAATTTTGACAGTTCCTTTGCGCAACGTAATTAGCAAGTACGACGACTACACTAGTCCCATTTGGAAATAATTAAATTTCAAAGCGGTGCCGCTATCACTCTAAAAGGTGTTCAAAGACGTCCTAAAAAATACGGGCAAAAGTAAACGCATATCGACCGCTCTTCGGTCATTCTCAAGTTAAAAGATGAGGGTAAAAATTAACATATATATATATATATGTTTACCAATCATTCGCCTGAGGCGAATAATTGTTTTAGTACAATTACTCAGGTGATTATAGAAATACCTAAACAAAGAAATGTTAAATTTTATTTGTCATTGTCACGCTCAGTGAACAACTTGCATGTCGACATAAGCAAAACTTTCACTGGAATTTACATGTAAATGGTTTCTTGGCCGTACATTTAGCACAATTTTCACATCTTACCTTTGAAGAGTGTCATTCCGAACTTTGTGGCATGTTTGGTATTCCTCAGAATGGCATTTTCTTTCATTAAATTAATTTCCTCTTCAGACACATCAACAAAGCGCGAGGCGGCCATTTTGGAAATTTGTCCTCCCGCTATAATCACCTCGCCGGAGGTGATTATAGCGGAATATTACGCCATTCTCGGCCAATGAGAGCGCGAGGATTTCTATATATATCTATATAGGGAGATACATAATGAAGTAAAAATATGACCTAAAAGATAAAAGGGGTGTTAAAATTTCTTTATGTCCTGAAGAAATGCAAAAGCAGGTTTGACTGCCTCGTTTATGAAATGCTTTTTTTTATTGACAAACTGAGATCTCATTGTGCAATCTGATTCCTTTTAGTTGATAAAATGTTTTGCATGCTTTTATTGCTTTTAACACCCCATTTTTATCTCTTACCACATATTTTTACTTTATTATCTCTCTCCCTATATATAAATATATACATCTATATCTTTATGTTATTTTTACCGTTATCATTGAACTTGAAAATGACCAGTCGAAACGTCGTTTACTTTTACCCGTAATTTTACCGTGAATTGTTTAAAAAAAGCACCCTTACTGATAAATACGTTATGCACTAGAAGATGTATATGAAACATTTTAAACTTGGGGACACCGGAAAATGGCAGCAGGTAATGAATCAGAGACTTAATAGCTTTTTTTTATTTTTACTAAAACACTGGCTTGGCCGCGAGATGTGAAAACTAAAACCATTTTAAGGGGATGGCTCGTGAAGCGTAAACCATTAACCACTTTGGACAAACGATGTTGCCATAGACTCTAAAGCGCGTGATATTGTTCAAAACCAAGATGCAATGACATGTGCCTTTTTTCTTCCCACAGAGCGCATGCTAACTGCATGCTAAGTACTAACTGAGCGTCAAACTTAAGAAAGAAACCAAGCTTACATCGCAAGCATAAAGTTTAAATATGGATAACAACTCGTCAATAGAGCCACTGAGCTCGACTCCGATGTCGAACATCAATCAAAGGCCGGGTCTTCAGCATGATGATCCAGCCTTCATAGCATACATTGTGGTCATGACCATTATCTTGGCAGTTGGTTTTGTCGGCAATGTTCTGACGATAATTATCTTACGATACCGAGAACACAGAAAGAAAAATATCACTCCACTCATGATCAACCTAGCGGTCGCTGATATCATTATCATCGTGTTTGGCTATCCAGTTGTAGTTGCAGCCAACATCTCCTCGTCCGGGCTCGAAATTAGCAGCACGTGTGTGTGGTCTGGATTTGTCAACGGTTCCGTCGGAATTGCGTCAATTGCTAATTTGACAATGATGAGCGTTGTAATGTATTCCTCATTTAAGAGGCTCGGCCACAGGAAAAAAATTCCAAGAAACAAAATGGCGGCGATGATCGTCTTCACTTGGATGTACGGAATAACGGCCATGATTCCGCCGTTACTGGGCTGGAACGAGTTCGTCCCAGGCGCCTCAGGGGTCAGCTGCTGTCCAAACTGGGTACCTGAAACACAGGCTGGAGTGGCTTACAACGCCATGTTGGTTTTTGTTGGCTTTATATTTCCTCTGAGCGTCGTTACATTTTGTTACTATCGGATTTATAGGTAGGTGATTACCCGGGGAGGGAAGACAGAAGCGCCGCTTCCCTACAGTGATCCAGGGTTATTAGGCTCGACCTCCGCCGCCCTCTCGAGCCCGTTTTTCCTCCTCCGCCCCCCGAGAAGAGTCTTCGCGGGAGGGGTGTGGACTCTCTCCCCGAACAGTGACTAGCAATCAAACCCAGGGAGTTATGGCTGGGGTAGGAATGAAGCTAAGAATCGTTTCCTTGGGTACTGAGTGTTCTAAGTAAGTGTAGGGGTAGGACGCGTGATTCATGTATGGTGCTTTATGAGAGAATTAAATGAAATAATGATGATGCATAGATTTTTTGCGGGGGTGTGTATCTTATGGACACTTTTGTACGTCATTGACACCTCGCTTTATTAGCTCTTCTCCAAACCAAAACGTTCGATCGACGGCAATCAATTGTTGGATTTGCGTCAATTCGGAGCGTTTTGGCTTTCTAAGTTTTATTTTTGCATTGTTTAAGCAAAATAAACGTTTCTACTGTCCTGAGGGGTATTAGGTGCGGTGAGCTCATAGTTAGGGTGCTGAACTTCGGATTGATCACGGTGGGTTCAAGTCATGACCGGAGTCATTTTGTTATGTTCTTGGACAAGACACTTTCCTCTGACATCTGTTTACCACATCCAGGTCGAAGCACTAGGAATCAGCCGAGAGGAATACCACTCCCAAGGGCGGACAAAACCCACTAACTCCTTAGGGAAACAGCAACTTCAACTTTCCACTCGCACGTGATCAGGTCGTGCACCTTGAAACCGTGACAGATTTGTTGCGGCAGCCGGCGCCAAGAAAATAACTTTTTTGCAGTTTTTTTTCTATTTGTTTAATTGGGAGGTATAACAGAACACTTAATGACTGGCCCCACGAGAAATAGTAAATTTTGTTTCTCCTCGTCTTCCGTGAAAAGAACTCACTGTTTCCCAGGGGCTAGTCATTTAAGAACTTATTATCTCACGTTATTTATTTGTAGTAGAACGTGCACTTTGCGGAAATAAACAGCAGTTTATTTTCAACTAAGAGTGAACAGTTTTATTCGTCTTACTTCGTTGCAGATTTATTCGGATTCAGCAACCCACGACAGAAAACGCTTCAGTTCAGGCCAGCCGGAGAAAATCTCAACTCAAACTCGTGCGCATGATTGCCATGGCGATTGCCGCCTTCGTCTTGAGCTGGTCTCCATATTGCTTTGTAAGCATCATCGCCACCATCCGGGGTACCAACACGCTGACGCCTGGTGAGGCTGAAGTCCCGGATCTGCTAGCGAAGGCCTCAGTCATCTATAACCCTATCGTGTATACTGCAATGAATGACAGGTTTCGAGCTTCTTTACTGCGGATGATCCCTTGTTGTCGTTACTTTGCAAGGGATATTAACCCAGCGGCAAATACCCCCTCGAATTCAAAGTCGCGTGAAGAAAATGGCGATGACCGGGAAAGAAAAGAGCGCCAAACCGACGTATGATGCGAGGATCATCTAGAATGCATATACTCTTCAATAGCTGTTTTCCAGGAGAGCATGTTTGGTGTTTTCGTTTTGGCAGGTAGCTTCAAATTCCAGGAAAGAGTGCACCTCTTTCCCTGGTAAGTGAAGCAAGGCCACGGTTCCCGGTGGGTTTTACTCAGATCAAAAGCCATAAAACATGGAACTATGCGAGTGCGATCGAATTGCACTCGCATTGCGAAAAGATAATCCATTGCGTGGACGCCATTCAGGCTTTACCAAGACAAAAGTGATTTTAATTGCATTGTGTGTTAATCATCAGAGTCTATGAATCTAGTCCAACTTCCCTACCCCTCCCTAGTGGTAGGAAGTTTTCTTGAGAAGCTTTCGATTCCATTTAGCCAAAATGCAGAATTTTCGATTGAAAGTCAAATAGAACAGTAATTTCCGGAAAATCCCCTCCGAAATTGTAGGCTACTCCTCTTTTTCTGTTCGGAACGGAAACCATAACGGGAAATCGAATTGTAAACGGTCAGTGCCATCTCGTTCGGTTGGTTTGCTTAAGGACGTTCGCGCGAAATTTTTCCAGTCGATAGAATTTTTTTAATTTTTACTGCAGGCAGATAATGAGTTACTTGTACCAGAAATGCAAAAAAATTTGGAGGTCACCCTCTTCGTTTCAGAGATAAAGCGTGTGGTAAACTATACTGATTTCGAAAAATTGTCGCATATCATCGAGCACGGTCTACAGGGGTTTATAGTTAAAAATATCGAAGGTGAGTCAACGGAGGCAAGCGATCTTAGTCATATTTTGTAGAAGTGGGTCTGCTGCGTAAATAATTCCAAACCTTACTAATTTTTTAAGAAAATTTAACCCTTTAAGAGGCATTTGAGACCGCCGCACAGATACACGAAGAACTACTAAAAACGGAATTCGATGGTGCATTTTGCCAAAAATTTAAACTTCTAGTCGATAGATTTTTTTTCTTTTTTCCCTAAACGTAGAAAATCAGTCGAGAAAATGATCCACCGAAAGAAACATTGGGGTCACCGAACGTCCAAGATCGTTAAATCCAGTCAAAGCTCTAGCAATGGCCATCTGCCTTATCATTTGTTTATTTTATGACTTAGCGCGCGCGCTCAAGGATGACGTGGCATGTGAATTTGCGTGCGCAGTAAGGATGCGCAGAAACAATTAGCGCGAACGTCCTTAATTTTAGAGAAACGACTCTTACCACTAATCAACAGTCATTCCAACCGCTTATCACTGATTCCAACCAAAAAACAAGCGACCTAAGAAAATTGGCAGGCGCGGTTCAGCTTGTGCCTCTGAAACGATACTAGATCCCAGTCTGAATCTCACCAATACGGTGGAGACTCTTAAATACGGTAAGCAAGGTACTGGAACCGAGTTTCTGTATTATGGAGGAGTCGGTATTAAAAAGGTAGAAATGATACGCATTCCGGGCTGGTGTTCTGCTGGTGCACGTGTACCGGTACACTGAGGTAATAACCATTGTACTCCTTTCTTTACAAGCCTTTTTTAGCTGTGTACATTGCTGGGTCCTTTTTATCGGTTCTAGTGCCCCGTTGCACGAGGACGGAACCAATCAGTTCTGGTTATATGAACTGTCGACAGTGATATAGAGGTATCTTAAAGGAGTTCACACGATCCGTAGATAGTACTTAAAATTGGTTGGTGCTTCAAACGGGATTAGCTCAGAATTCAGTGAACGAAGCTAGCGAGACGAGACAGATGAGCCTGTAGACTTTAACGCTCCAATCTTCCTTTAGTGCTAAGCCTGTTACAAATAAGTCAAGAAGTTAAATAGGCTTGTTAAAATTGATGTTTCCCCGCGCTTTTGAACCGACGTTTGATGACAGTGTAAAATGGGGTTGACGGATACATCAATAGAATGCTCACAGGCTCCCTCGACCCGACCCGCTCGCTTCACTCACCGAATTCTTTTTTTCGCGCTCGTCGGGAGCCTGTTCGCAAGCTACGACAATGCACGAAGCAAAGCTCGTGTTTTACAGGTAACATCGATTTGTTTAAAAAAATATCAAGGTTTTCTTTCCCATACTTTCGATATAATTATCTGCGCTCCAGTCATCAATAGACACAAGACCTTATCCTCGTTGGAAACATATTGTGCAGTCGGTATTCTTAATCGTGTTTTGAAAAACACAATGTGTGTATTGGCCATCTTAAATTAAACGTGATATCTGTGGGTATTTCTGAATCGTCATACGGCTGCGTGTTCATCATAGTGAACGCCAACAGTACCAGCCTGATTAAAAATGGAGGAGTAACCAGGGCTGGGTTGTTCGAAAGCCGATTAACGCTAACCCAGGATTAAAAGTTAACCTAAGTAATAATTTTTCTTGTATAAATATGTCTTTCACTGCGTATGCTTTGTGTAGTTTTAGATTATTCAAACTCAAAACTGAAGGACGAACAATACAAACAGAAAAAATCACCCAAAAGTTGCAAATTCACAATCAAAATTCGCGCCAACCCTGGGTTAGCTTAACCGGGCTTTGAACAACTCGTCCCAGGATTACAAATCATCTTATGTAAAAAAACACTCTTTAGATAGATAGATAGAAACTTTATTCAAGTGTCAATGGCTTGTAGCCAGGGATAAAATTCTCTGGTTAAGAATTTAATAAAAACTAGAGCTTTCGGCTTCCAGCCTAAAGCCAGTTTTTTTTTTTTTTTCATTTGAAACTACTATTATTGAAATAGAAAAGTAGGTGGCAAGACAGACCCCAGTTGTTGGAAATAAATAAAAAAACAGAAGCTACATTAGTGAAATTTAGATCAGGTAAACGTACTCAATTCAACACAACTAAGTCTACCAAGTAAACTTTTGTAGCTGACGCCGTTCGTTGAGTTGGTTGGAAAAGAATACATATTAGCCTTGCCCTTCCACATTCGAAGAAAACGTCGGTCACACGAGAGCGGAAAAGGCGAAAGATTAGACACCTTAAGATACCCCGATTTTCACGCACGGGTAGGGCTAGCGCCATTTTGAATTCATTAAATGACCACTTGATCGTGTCCTTCCCGTAAAAGCTACACGTTTTCCAAGGATAATCGGTGGTTTACCCTTATGTTAGCGCCAGGTGAAAATGGAGAAACAAGTAAATTTTTATGGCCTTTATTATCTTTGCTTATAAGACCAGAATGGTATCCAGATAAACATTTTTCTGATTTGAAGCGTTTTGGGATTACGAAAGAGTTTTTTTTGAAGCACAAATGCGGAGAAAGTTTCTTTACTAGAACCCAGTCTTTTGCGCAACATTTTTGCACAGATCGTACCCGGTGTCACCTGGTGTATCTTAACTTTGATTGGTTTCCCGTGTAACCGAGTACGGGTACTTCAACTTTAACTCTTCCGCGAGTTTTGGTTTCTGTCGCCATTTTGAATGTGTTTTATTAAACACGATTGTTAAAATGCCTCGCGAGGTAGTTTTGTTAAACATGGTTTTAGACGTGTTTTGTCAAACACGCCCGCAGTGTGAACGGCCAGTCTTATTAAATCTGTTTATAAAAACAAGTTTTGAACATGTTTAAGCTTTGGTGTGAACAGGGTATAAATTGCAGGAGAAGTTAGCGAACCCAGTGCCTAGCCCTGTACTTACTTAAATTTCTTCCTTGATGTATGACGTGACGTGACGTTGAGACACGAATTTCGTGCGTAGTAGGGATGCGCAGAAACAATGGGTGCAAAGCGTCCTTCAATAAAAGAAAACCTCTCTTATTAGGGTCATAGGGCTTTTTCCCGCGCGGCCACAATCCTGCCTAGTTAAATAGGTTTGGTAAACAACTTGCGTTGACCTGGGTTGGGTGGCCAAATGGTTAAAACCGTGCGTCGACTTGCTTGCAAATTTGATGACGACCAAAGTGAGCACAGGTTCATCCAAGGCCTGGCCAGACGGAGTCGCAAGTGGACCCAATTAATTTTTTAACTTGCGTCTACTTGCAAGTCCGTCCGAGCTTTAGTGTATTTTTTTTTTCTCACAGTGAACGTCGTGCATTCCGAAATCAAATCTATCATAGGGACAATAATTATCGGGTCTGCGAAAACAGTAGAATTTCAGCGTGAGTAGAGAGAAACCAGTCTAATGCAATAAAAATTGTGTTTGATTTTAGCCTGAGGAAGACAGATGTCTTTAGAATGCTGAACTCTTCTCTTCTGTTCCGTTCGACGACTCCCCAAATTAGGCTACCAGCAGCGTGCTATGGCAGACGATGGCAAGTTCCAGCGGGAGTAGGTCTAATTACCAAATCAGGATTGCAAACCGTCTCACCATGGACAGTTCACATTCAAGTGGTTTTCCTTTGTTCGGAAGCCAATCTTA
This sequence comes from Micromussa lordhowensis, assembly GCA_964020085.1. NCBI lineage: Eukaryota > Metazoa > Cnidaria > Anthozoa > Scleractinia > Lobophylliidae > Micromussa > Micromussa lordhowensis. The sequence continues at coordinate 20,544,918 of OZ026606.1, forward strand.
TGGAGCTGAGGATCTTATAGAAATTCGATACAGAAATTCGGGGGGCGCTAATGCGAACACGTTAGCGTGAGCCAACTAGGGGGGTCGGAGGGCATGCTCCCCCGGGAAAATTGGAAATTAAAGTCTTCTGAAATGGATCTAAAACTGCCAAAAGTGAAGTTAATTTTTAATTCTTATGATACAACGAGTAACAAACTGGCCTTCACGTTTGACCAAATTTAAATGAATAGACTGACTTCTAAGCTAAACCCAACAGACGCAACGGATGAGTGTCACCCGGACATTAGACCGTGTCCTCACTAACCTGCACTGCTTTTACTTTGCTCCTCAGGGCTTCCCGCCCTTTGGCCTGTCTGACCACAATACCATTACTGTGGAGGCTAAAGTAAGAGACAACTGTTGTCAACAATCTCGATTTGTGTTCAAGCGTGACAAGCGGGAAAGTAGGAAAGCTGAGCTAGGTAGATACCTGTGTGCAATTGATTGGACAACGTTATTCTCCTCTGCAAACTGTTGTCAGGAAATGCTTGACATATTCAACAAGGTGTTGCATACAGGGCTTGACCTTCTGATGCCCGTTAGGAGAGTTCGCGTTAATACATCTGACGCCCCATGGATGAACGATCACCTTAAATCACTCATCCTCAAACGACAGAAAGCCTTTCACGATGGCGGCACGGGATCAATGCTGTACAAATTCTACAGGAATGCTGTAAATCGTGAAAGGAAATCATGCAAGGCCCGATTTTACAAGTCTAATGTCGAGCATATGAAGAAGGAGAATCCCAAGGTTTGGTGGAAGGAGGTCAAACGCTTGTGCGGCTTCAACTCAAACTCGGGGACCGTTTCTAGTCACATTCACATTGAAGGAATTGAAAATCTTACTGATCAGGAACTTGCAAACGCAATCAACAAGGCCTTCCTTGAGCCTCTTGAAGAATATCGTCTGCCCCAACCGCTGACCAAACTTCGCATCGATGAGGACACGCCTGAGCTTCCGGAGGTTTCGGATATGCGTATTTTTAAGTTATTGACTGCGTTAAACCCTTCCAAGGCGTGTGGTCCTGACGAGATACCAAACTGGTTGCTCAAAGAGTATGCTGAATGTTTGTCCCTTCCAATCAGCAGAATTATCAACCTCTCCTTGAATGTGCAGTCTCTTCCGAAGATCTGGAAGTTCGCGGATGTGTCTCCTCTACCAAAGGTGAAGCCAGTCGAAGACCTGAAGAAGCAGCTCAGACCTATCTCCCTTACTCCATGTCTATCGAAAGTTGCAGAGGAGTGCATAATTTTCGATTACGTAAAACCTGCAGTTCTGGATGTGCTCGACCCAAGCCAATATGGAGCTGTTCCCAATTCCTCAACCACCCAGGCGCTGATACACATGCTTCACAACTGGTCCAAGGAAACCGATGGCAACGGCGCTACAGTTAGAGCTATTCTCTTTGACTATAAAAAAGCGTTTGACCTTATAGATCATAGAATACTCGTAGAGAAATTGTGCAGGCTGAATCTGCCTACAAGAATTATTAATTGGATCATTGATTTCCTTTCTAATCGTTCCCAAAGAATCAAACTATCTGAGGGCTGTTATTCAGAGTGGGGTTCAGTGCCCTAGCTCCGGAGTCCCTCAGGGAACAAAATTAGGCCCATGGCTGTTTCTTGTACTTATAAATGACTTAGATGTTGATGATTTAGCTAATGTATGGAAGTACGTTGACGATACGACGGCATCAGAAGTCGTTACCAAGGGCAACCGCAGTTGTGCCCAGGATATCGCAGATAGGGTCGCGGAGTGGTCTATGCAGAATAGAGTCAAACTCAATAGCGAAAAGTGTAAGGAACTCAGAATATCTTTTGTAAAGAATGAGCCCCAGTTTGCGCCTATTGTGGTAGATGGTAAAGATCTAGAGAGAGTGACTAGTGCAAAACTACTAGGTCTGACCATATCGAGCAACCTCACGTGGAACGAGCATATTAGTGACGTAATCAAGAAAGCGTCAAAGCGTCTCTATTTTTTAGTGCAGTTAAAAAGATCAAGAGTTCCTCGACATGATATGTCCATTTTTTACACTGCCTGTATACGCTCTGTTCTTACTTACGCAGCACCTGTCTTTTTTTTATGCCTTGCCAAAGTACTTAAAAGACGAGTTGGTGCGAGTTGAGAAGCGGGCAATGTCTATAATATGCCCAGGTCTGCCCTACCAGGAGGCTATCGAATTAATGAACATCTTCCCTATTGTAGATTTCATTACGAGGCTATGTAGTAATACTTTCGACACCATTATAAAAGTCCCTGAACACCGTTTGAACAGGTTAATACAATTTAGTGGACCGTCACGTTATTCCCTAAGGTGCAATAGGCGCATCATCGTACCCAAATGCAAGACAGATCGTTTTAGGAACACTTTTATTATTAGATCCTGTATAGATAATATATATACGTAGTTTGTTAGTCCTTTTATCTTTTTTTATACTTTCATATTCACTGTATTTAGTTTTTATATACATTTTATTAGTTATATCATATGTAAATACGCAATTCAGCCTTCGGGCTGCAATGTATTGCTTATTAAACTATCTATCTATCTATCTATCTATCTATCTATCTATCTATCTATCTATCTATCTATCTATCTATCTATCTATCTATCTATCTATCTATTTTAAGTCGGATTCTTTGAAGGTGCCAAAGTTGCTTTTTCGATTTTCATTGAGAGTTGCAAACTCATTGGCAACATCTATGAGACAAAGTTTGTCTGTTCTCTGTTGGTGGGTATTAAGTATTGTCAGATTGCTAAATATTGTTTTTGTCATCGTCGAGCGTAACCAGGTTTTCAGTCTCCGAACAGAAGAAAAGGACCTCTCGCCTGCTGCACTGGTTGCTGGATTTACAAGAAGAAGCTTACAATGATTTTACTTATCATACACTTTTCGGCTTTAGAAAGCTGCTTGATCTTGGCTAAAATGTCATCTAAACAGGTAAATTCTCCGTCCTTCATCAAAAGTGGGGGGCTAAAGCCCCGCCCCCCAGCTCAGCCCCAGCCCCTGCGCGGTCACTGCAATGTCGGAACAACGAGGGCACCAGGGTATTAGAACGCGCAGTTTGTACTGCTTCAGAAATCCAAGGATAAAGAGTCATGGAGGATTCTTCTGGGTTTTGAGAAGAAAGAAAGAAAAACTACATTAAGACTAGCTTCAGAACCACATTCCCACCTTCTTAATTCCCTTGGGAATGCAAATGACTGGGTGACCAATACGGTGTCTCTAACGCTAAATTGCAGCTACGTGACACGTTTTAGGGCTTTTCGTTGTATAGTGATAATGATGTTGAGAATCTTAATTTTTTTCGCAGATGGCGTTATTCCTTAAGGAACGAAATTCTGTCCATGGTCGATTTAACAGCAGAGTTTGAATGGAAAAAGAAGTTGTAGTTTGAGAGTTGGAAAGGCGCAAGTTGAGAACACCTTAATACATTCTAGTGAATATATGAAAGACCATATATTTGACCTGCTATGAAAGATGTGAAGACATGATTGACCATCGCAGTTATATACGAGAGTGTACGGAAATCTACGGGAACTGGCGCCGTCACGCAACGTATCAGCAAATCATATTTTATACATGGGACCTCTTCATTGGCATGAACTTTGATGCTTGATATATCTGTTTGTAAAACCCCGCTTGTTGATGAAAAATGTTGATTTTAGCAATAGACAGAGGTTGAGAGTCAGTTAGTGAAATCATTTAGGTATATATATATATATATTAAAGTGACGGCGTCGAACGCACTCATAATCTTTGATTACTACTAGTTAATAAATTATGAGTTCCAATTTATAGGTAACCTGCAGAACTAGTAGCTTATCAAACAAAATTAAAATTACAAAATAATAACAATAACAATAACAAAAACAACAACAGTAACAGTAACAGTAACAATAACAATAACAATAATAATTATAATAATAAACTTGATCAGCCATCCTAAGTTACTTTTTGTGTATCTCTGAGACTTTCTAGGCTCTCGTCTTAAAATTTTAAAGTTGCTCTCTATTTTTCGGGATTCTTCCAAGGTTCTAAAACTGATTTCATAATCGACGTTTGAGCAAGTTTAATCGTGACTTTTACTTTCTTAATTCCTGAAGAAGGCTAGTTAAACTTGCCGAAACGTCAATTTTAAAACCTTGTAAGAATCCCTGAAAACAGAAAGCAACTTTTAATTCTATTTGGAAACAAAGACCGTTCATTGCGTCAGATCGATGCTGCGAATTAATTGTTCATGTCTTAAACTTCTTCAATTCTGTTCATAAGAGAGCTGTTTCATGTCATTCCATGATCCTTTGAATGGAATGCTATTCCAGTCCAGATATTATTTGGCCGCTAGCGGCCTGGGCCTACTTATGTCAGCTTATGGAGGAGAGCGTGGAAGGTCGAACTACGTTTGCGACGATGGCTTTTGAAGCATCAGCAACCTACGAACAAGTTCGACCAAGTTACAGTGTTGAATCTGTCAAGTTCTTCTTAAAAAAGCTTGGCATCCTAGAACAGGAAAGAGCGCAGCCATTCAGTATTCTTGAATTAGGCGCCGGTACAGGCAAATTTACTCGCGTTCTAATGGAAGTGTTGAAAGATATCGACGCGCGGGTAATAGCGAGTGATCCCACTAATACTATGGTACAAGAGTTCCAAAGAGTTTTACCTAATGTCGAGTTGTTGCAGTGCTCCGCCGAGAACATTGGTAGGTTTAGTTTTATCTTGTTTACTGTGCCATTTTAGAATAGCCCTGTTTACAGTTCCAAGCGCCATCTTGGATTGGTAACCGCGCAAAAATGGGACTGAGTTGGGATATGAAGTGATAAAATAACCAACGAGCCCGTAGCGCGAGTTAGTTATAATCACTTCATATCCAGCAATGACGAATGGAATAATTGTTTTAGTAAATTCTCAAACCGGGTTTTGCCGCCGATTTTTATTTCGGCCATTATAGAGGGCTGAAGTTGAAAACTTTGTGCGGAAAATTTTTAAACTTGGCGCACTATTTTCGATATGACGTAAAACTCCGACTATTGGCTCAAAGCTATTCTCCTCCGCAGCCGTGGGGTCGTCACGCAACGCTTCTCCCCCACTAACGGCTGCTTAAACCTGAACCCCATTTGTTTCCGCGTATTAGCCAATCACAACATCCCTCATATATTCCTGAGGCGGACACGCCAAGACTAATTGTCCAATGACAACTGGTGTTCTATCGGCTACTGATGGTGATGTCGCTCGAAGAAGCCTTTATTTTGGTGTCTTCCAAGTTCAAAATCCCGACTTTAAATTATCAACAGAAGTTGGCAATTGAAAAAATAGTTTCAAATAAAAAAGATGTTTTTGTGAACCTGCCTACCGGCTTTGCAAATCTCTTATTTATCAAGCGCTTCCACTTGTGTTTGATCACACCACCAACCTTCCGGCGTCGATGTCAACATTGGAAGGGGAGAACTTCCGTTCAGTTGTGCATTTAAAAAAACAAGGCGATGATTTTACGCGGGAAACTGACGTCATTGATAAACTACCTGATACATGATTGGTTTCAGAGCTAACAATAGGCAACGCGTGATTGGTGTATCCTGTAATTGTCACGTGAACTCAAAACAAAGGGAAACAAAATTTGATGGGGTTCAGGTTTAAGCAGCCGTTGGTGGGGGAGAAGCGTTGAGTGGAAGCGTTGCGTGACTACCAACGGCTGCGGAGGAGACTACATGTAGCTCAAAGCTAGAAATGCAATAGTCGGAGTTGAGAATTTACTAATTGATGATAGTCGATGATAGTTTCAACTATCATTCACTATCATTGACTGTCGTGTTTGCGATCGAACAGTCCATGATCAAATATCCAAAATTCTCCCCCCAAAATGCCAAAAATCGTCCAAAATACGCCATTTTAATTTTATTCGTATTGACCGCAAGATTTGGTGATCCATACGGGAGAGCGGGAGATTCCGCCTGTATCCGGGAGACTCTCGGATAATTCGAATTGAAATAGATGCAAGTACGTCGCCAATACAACTTACAATAACAAAAACAAAAGTTACAACTAGAATAATTTTTGTTTAATTAAGAGCCAATTCAAATGAAAAGCCAGTATTTGACAACTTACATGTAGGCTCCTAAACGGTAGCCTCTTTGAGCTTGCCAGAGATTAGGTGACTAGATGCAGGTACAAAAGTCGGACCAGATCAACTCAGACTGCTGAAATATGACACAGCTGTGACCAGCCACGTTTAAAATGCACTGTCACTGTTGCAGCAAAACAAAACAGTTTTTGTTAGAAACCCTGACTGATGTTTTTGGTGAGAAAAGCATCAAAGAGCCGGAATTTTTAAAAGTGTGTGAGTTTTTAACTGGATAAGAAATCAATTTTGGCAATGGTTGCAATGAAACTGTGCGAACCATGCTGCAGAGAGGTGAAGAATATTATAGAATTCCATCCTTTGTTGCTGGCATCACTTTCTTCGTATGAATTGCCGATTGTGTCCATGGCTTGCAACAGGCTGGAGAATCACCTTCGAGTCAGCAGGCGAAAAAGAATAGCTTGAACGACAAAAATTTTGAAAGTAGTCAGATGAGCCTTTTCGTTGAGGACAATCAAGGTCGAGACAAAAAATCCCTCTCAGTTTAGACCTATTGCTCCCAAGAATAGCATGACTGCACCAAGGTGCCTTGCACAATTTTTACAAGTTTGAACTGTTTATAAATGCGAGCTTAGTGTTGGCGCTTCAGGAAATATCTCTAAAATATATTACTGTATTGCCCTTGAAGGATAACAGTGTGTTAATGGTTTTGTTTCTTGGCAGTTAATTGTTAGCACACTTTTTTTTTTTGCTTTAGCATTATGGAAAGCTAGTAAGAGATTTCATCAGTGGATAATGTTCCAGCTATGTACTGAATATGCAAAAAGTTATGAAGTGTTCCTTTTGTAGGGAGGTATAATTAAGTGATTTAGGTGGAAATCAGGGTTTTTAAAACCAGGTCTCAATGAGTTATGAATTTCAAAACAAATTTGTCACTGCATAAAACTATACACATTAAATTCTTAATTCTGATATATGTGCAACTGAAAACAGACATATAGATATTCTGTTCGTGTTTACCACCTGACAACTGATCAGCGAGTCTCGCAATCAATCCCCAAAATGAAGAGACCTTTTTGCCAACATCGAAGGTTGAAAAAATATCTGTTTCTTCAAGCCTCATATAAAAAATTTGGAGCAATTTGAGTTTTACTAAATAAATGACTTGATTTTTTTCATTTCATGGGTACTTACATGTAATAAATTAGTAACTGAGGCAACATAAACAATAATAGTCTTATGAACAAAATTTCAAAGTTTACAGTGGATTAGAAAATATTCAATGTGTTCACTTAACAAAATAGGTGCTAAGCAATGAAATTTTCACTTTTCAAGGACTAGTGGCCAACCTATAATTTCTCCTTACTGTAGCAATACGTTTTCAAGCAGACAGGTCAAAAGAATTAAGAAAATTATCAACCAAGGGATATTGCTTTCCAATTATATTGTCTACATTGACAGTATGTAAATTGGAGTAAATCGCTGTAAGAGGCATCCTCTCTATTTGCTATGATTGCTGATGTACAGAGGAAGCAGCACTTTGATTTTGTTGTGCCCAGTATGTGGTCATGTTGAACCTGTGTAGAAAATGTTCTGCGTATTGGGATTCAATGCAATGATTTCTGGATCCACCATTCTAAGGGATCTTGATATGTAACATTTTGTTTGCTCAGCTACTGTTGCAGTTACATGTGTGTGTAGTGCAACTACAGGCAACTTTTCAAGTTTGGCACCTAGCATGCATGTACCTAGTTGGGCATATGCAGGTCGAAAACTCTTCCTGTAAATACAATGTATACAAATGTTTGCTGATTTAAAAATGACTATAAGTAGTGTACAAGCATTGCAGATAGCATACAAGTAGCTCAGGTAACTGAATTTCCACATTTTGCACTAGTATACACTTGCTAGTAGATCAAATTGTTGCAGACTAATTTTACAGTTTGAAAGCCACTTCTACAGGATTGGGATTGTCTGACTGCATTGAAAAAATAGAAATGATGATTACCCAAACAATGCTGCCCTTAAGCTTCACTGTAATAATTTATAACTTATTCCGAAAATTACACCCTCAATTAGTAAAGACTAAATAAAGAAGCTAAATTGCATTTCTTGTATACATCTACAAGTAGTCATGTTGACTATTTCAAAAAAGGTAGAAACTTTTATTTGTCACATTCTTTGGCCCCAAAGCATATTTGCAGAGCAAAATCCGTTCACTTGCAAAGTCCTAATTACATGTATATTATACTTTAGTATAAGAAGCTACTATTGCACTTGTCCACGCCTTTATTACCTGCAGGCTTGATAATGGGAATGCTCTTTTGTTCGGTTTACCGAAATATCAAATCCAGCGGCTACAGTCCATTCAAAACTGTGCTGCTCGTCTTGTTAAGCGCCACTCTAAATTCGATTGTGCCTCGCCGTTACTTTTTGAGCTTCACTGGCTTCCGGTCGAGCAGCACATTACTTTCAAAATTTTATTATTTGTTTTTAAGTCTCTTAATGGCTTGGCTCCTTTTTATTTAAGTGATTTGATTTCCACCTACGTTCCTAGTCGTAGTCTCAGGTCTGCCTCTCTGTCTCTTCTTCATGTACCTACTGTAGGTCTAATCAGAAGACCTATGGCGACAGAGCTTTCGCAGTCGCTGCCCCGCGACTGTGGAATGCTCTGCCCATTCAGATGAGGCAGCCTGGGACTGCACTAGACACATTCAAAAGGAGCCTCAAGACCCTTCTTTTTAGACAAGCTTTTTTATCGTTTTTTGATTAGTTAGATTATTTATTTTCAAAATTGTAAAGCGCCATAGAGCTTTTAGGGTATGGCGCTCTAAAAATCTATATATTATTATTATTATTAATGGAAATAAATCAAAACAGATATTATTACTTGCCATGCTTCATCAATTATGACAGCTCTCATATTTGGTCTCACTTCTTCGCAATCCAATATTAACCTCTTTAATTTTCCAACAAATGCCTCCGTGTTGCCATGAATTATTGGATACTTTGATTGCTTGATATCTTTAATTTCGCTCAATGACTCAGTATTTTGAACCACTACACAGCTGAGCTTCAAATAGTTAAGCTTCACGGTCTGATCTCGCATCAAGGCATTTAAAGGCAAAGCAACCAAAATAAACGATTCAATAAATTGCTCCATGCAGGAGTCAAATACATTTTCCAAGGCCGCAATCCCATACAGTATATAGAAGTTACATTACGAGTGCATACATGAAGACCGGAAGTCCTAGAATCTAGAAGTCTCCAGAGCCCTTCATTTCTAGTGCCAAGGCCCTGTCAGCTAAGAGAAGCTTAAAGAGCTATGAGAACAAGAATGAATCACAATTACCCCAGAATGTTGAAAAATTGTCGCTGAGAACATTAATTTTTAAATGTCCAGGGTCACACATGATCCGCTGTCCTCCAGTTTGTATATGAAGCCAATAATGTGAAAGAAATTGTACATGTAATGTGACAGCTAAAACGTTCCAAAAATTTTCTTCCCTTTATTGTACGACTAAAATCTGCAGAACAGGGTTAAGCATGGAAATGCTTATGTTGAATGTGTCATTCTAAAAAATATTCATACCCACTTCAAGGATAGCGTGCCAACGCAGAATTATATATTTCTAGCTGTCGCTTCCATTATTTTCAGCAGAGACGAGTGACAGCCAGAGATATGTCTGTGTTTGTAGGTTATTCCAAGGAGGGTTATTGCTAATTCCACGGAGGAGGGGGTCTCTCAAAAGCCAAAATGGTTAAGAGAAAGTATGAACCAACTCCAGGGGAGTTGGGGGGGGGGGGGGGTCAAAACAAAACAAAAAACCCTCTTTGAGAGAGGTATGGAGATTTTCTGGAACAGCACAGTTGATGTTGTACCTGAAAAGAAAAACCTCAGGAAAAGCTGAAGTAAAATCTACAGGCCTCATAATGACAAATTATCTTAGTTGTTGTTTTTTTGTGTGTCTATAAATATAGCTCTTCCAGACTCGAATGTTGATGCAGTTGTAGCAGCCCACTGTTTCCACTGGTTTGCAAACCACGATGCTGTGAAGGAGATCTGTCGCGTGTTGACACCTACTGGATCTTTAGGAATGATCTGGGCCATGCCAGACGAGTCACTGCCTTGGGTGAAAGATGTGTTAGCGTTTATACGCCCATTGGAGAAGGACTTTAAGTGTACCATCTCTGAAGAAACCATGGGGAAGGTTTTTGAAGAAGTTGGAGAACTTTTCGTTGTTGAGAAGGATTCAAGTATGAAGACCTTGTGGCAGCTTACCTACGATGGCTGCTACAAGTACTTTGTGTCCAAAGGCATTATGCAAAGCAGCACAGATGAAATCAGAGCACAGTTTAAGACTTGGTTTGATGATGTTATGAAAAAGCATTTTCCTGAAAGGAAAGAAAACGAATTGCTCAATTTTTCTTTGGTATATTTGATCTGTTGGTGTAGGAAAATCAATAAGAAATAGATCTTTTTAAGCATTTCGTTGGATACTCTAGTGACCATCTAAAGTTATTGAAAAATATGTACTTTGACTTGTAGCATACATTTCAAATGATTTGCTAATTGCTTTTATGTCCTAAAATTTGGAACTCTCTGTCAGTGTCTAACACTGGTTTAACAAGCTTTCCCAGCTTGAAGAAAAAGATGATTACTTTTCAAATGAAACAATAGTAGTAGGGAAAGGGGGGTTCACCAACAGTGACTCAGGGACACAGTGACGTCACAATACCTTAAGGGGTTGACGTCATCAAAAATGATGACTTCATAATCTAAAAATAGAATAGTGACATTATAGGGATGGGGTGTCATTGGAAGTATTACGTCATAATCTTAAAATGGGTAGAATGATGTCATAGAATTATTTGATTTTTTCATTATAAATACGTTGAAACCTCAAAGGTATGCTATCTTGAGCAATTAGCAAAGGAAGTTGAATAAACAGCTTGAAATCATGATCGGTAAATATCAAAGAAGAAATCTACTGGTGGATGAAATTGAAATACAAGCACTGCTGCTAAGAAACAAAATTGTAGACATTATACTAGATCAATTTGCCCGAGAAATGAACTACTTGGTGTGTGAAGAAGCGAGGCGTTGTTGTGAGGGATGCCAAATCGACGACCCAAGTCAGATGCATCACGATTGCACGATGAGGAGGAAGAAATATTGATCTGTCACTATGAGGAAGCTAAAAAGCATTTAAAAGTTGATAAAGTGTGGTTAGCGATTGAAGAACAAATACATAAAAAATTAAATGTTTATCTGGAGGACGCATGGTTGAAGTATTTATTTCACCTGGTCAAAGTGGATGAAACAAGTGCATATTTAATGTATAAAAACTTTGAAAGAAAGCAAAACGAAAATGAAGATGAATGCTTGAGACTTGGATGCTATGAATACGAGTGAAATGGAGTTGTAGTGTTCCGTAAAACTAAGTGTTTTTAATAAAGTTCATGATGTGAAATGATGTATGACCATTGTTCTATTCAATTACTTTCTGCTGTTTAACGTATTAGATCTGTACAGTGCTGAGAACTTTATTTCACTTGTATTCATACAAGACGGAGGAAAGAACTGTGGTGGCTTTCAAAGGAGGTCATGTTGAAAAAGACTTGTTAAACAAACTGAACATTCCTTGTCTCGATTTAGAAACTTGGGGTTGCCCCAAATACGAACAGTTAACACAAACGATTGTAGAACCGTTAGCGAGTTGTGATTTTCACTTAAATGATAATATTCACCATTGTCCCATGACTGAGTGTCACGCGTTTTGGTTATGGTTTCAAATTAATGTCATGTAATTTGGGCTTTTTTTAATCCCGATTGGTTCATGAAAATATCTGTTAAGTTTTATCTGAACTCTCAGCTTTGCTGACGAGAGAGAGACAGGGTGAATATATTATTCGGCTTAGCTAACTGCTCGAGTTTTCCGCTCCGTTAGTCACGCACTGAACTCTTCTTTCAACCCTAGATTTGCATACAAACTCCAACGGAAAAGCCCATGGGACAGCTCTACCATTGAAATTACAACAATAGAAGTTCAGACCGCTAATTAATAGGCGATTTGCACGATGGCGTCATTTGACTACAACTACCAGAATCCTTCACTTTTTCCGTTTCTTATGTTAATTAGGGCAATTGTTATTTAAACCCCACTGGGAATACAAAAATTTAAATAACAAAGAAAAAACGAAAGGAGTTCTGGTAGTTGTAGTCAAATGACGACAACGTGCAAATCTGCTATTGTCAACACGCGACAATAAATATTTTTCAGACAACGCGTTTTCTTAACAGACTTTATTGCTTGTTATTAGCGAATACAAAAAAGATAATACACACAGATTTGAAATGAATACACCAAAATTACAACAACTACAAAATGCAATCACGAATAATGTAAGAACGGCTATATCTTCAGACCAATCAGCGTGGGTGTTATATCGGTGTGTGCCAGGGTCTTCTCCGCCCTCAGCCGCCATCTTGAAAGCGGAGTAGACCCTGGGAACGAGGTTGAGATAGCTACAAACTCACAAGATAAAAATATTTCTATAAGTTTGTAATCTACCTTGAAGTTTGTAATCTACCTTGAAGTTTGTAATCTACCTTGAAGTACTCTATCAGAAGGCTCTATCAGAAGATTCTGAAGAAAAGATTGCATTTAAAGATGCCGAAGAGTGAATCACAACTGAATAGTCAAATATCGACGGCAAGACGTCGTTTCGTTTCATCGCTTCGTTTTCTGTGTAGAATATCTAATTTTTACACTAACTAATGTAGACTACGCAAAACACGCATTTCATCTAGACAATACAACTCACGCATCTTACGTTAACTACACAACTCAGGCTTGCCTGATGGGCATGGGTGGATAAAAATATAATAAAAAAATCAAAAACGAAATCAGTGTACGCTAATTTTTTTTTTTCAGACACTAAAATCAGCGTACACTAACCACGCATCTTACGCTAACTACAAATCTTACGCTAAAAATTAGCGTGGGTGCGCTCGTAACCCCAATTAATACACTACTCGCGTTATATGATCAAAAGTTTATAATTGTTTGACACGATTTATAATTGGTACACTTAGCTTCTACATTAGTCTGCAGGACCATTGACCTTCCTGCGCGGCTACCGGCGCTAACTCCTTATCTTCTGCTTTCTTCTCGGTAGTCTCAATAACGCCTAATTCCAAGGCCTCGATGGAAGCTGCGGAAAATTTGATGAAAGTAGTCTCGTCATGTTTAGGAACTGCCACTCCGCGAAGCTCTTCATTTCGCTGCTTCAAGGTATCCTTGTTGCTCATGATATGCGAGCTTGAGCTTCTGTCTGTTAAATTTTCCGCAAACTCGACCGCTTGCTCCATTTGTTTGATAACAGATTTCGTTTTCTTCTCAGCCGAGGTAATCTTCTTTTCTCTCTTCTCGAGCGTTGCCTCGAGGAATTCGAGGTAATGGCGTTCACTCTCTTGTATTTTTTCAATCATTCGTTTAGCAGTTTCGGAAACCTCTTGCTTGACCATTTCGAAATTGTGTTTCAGCTCGGTGGAAGTTTCTCCAAATTGTCGAATCACTTCATTCAGCTCGTTTATCTTTTCCTTGATCATTTCAGCACCCGCTTTGATGTTGGGTTTCTCGTCATGAGCTGCTTTGTCGAGTACTTCGACCTCATGGGATTTGTGCTCTGTGGCTGTGCATCGAAGACAAACACAGTCATTACACGAAAAGCAGAAGAATTCCGTGATATGCTTTTCGTGGAACTGCTTCGAGCAAAATGGAAGTCGCTTGAGCAAGGCTTCGTAATTTTCTGTTTTAAACTCCTTGACTGGCGTCACATTGTGATCTCCGAACGATGCTTGTAACATTTGGTGTGCGTTGTAACAGTCTGGGCACATAAACCATCCACAGTCAAAGCAATAGTACATCTGGAAGTTGGTTTTTCTGCATTGGGAACAAGTCATTTCACTTCCATCGCCACACTGTTGAACTTTAAGGAGACTCAACAAACTGTTGTGGAAAAAACTGGTCGGGAAACTATCGAAGCGGTCCTCTTCGGGCAGATTGATTTGCGCTCGGCACTCTGGACAACGGAACTTTCCTTCTCTTGGGTTGGTTTTTGCATGTTTCTCCAGACATTTACAGCAGAATGTGTGTAGACATGATAGAGTTTTGGGTTTGTCGTAAGTAAGCATACAAATCGAGCATTCAAGATGTTTCTTGAGGTTTTTCAAAAGCGACTCCATCGCTAGACGGCGCTCGTTCAGTGAAGCTTGCGGAATACACCTGCATCAATGTTTTGTTTGAGTTTCCGAGAAAAACAGAATTAATTAACGTCAGAACTGTCTGCTTGGATCCAATTAAATGTCAGAGAATTACTTTCGTCAGGAACTACAATACAAAGAAAAATCCTGAGCTGATAGCAAATTTCTTGGAATTTATTTCGCTGTTGATTTAAAACGTTTAAAGTGGTTCAATGCAATCATTTCGTGAATTCTTAATGGAGCTCTTACTTTATTCCCTGAAAACAGAATTTATACATGTGTTCCCATTGCGAACTTATCTTAGGCCCAGTTCAGGCGCCGAATTTTTCATTAACGAAACTTAATTCGAATTTGGGCCGACCCGACGTCTGAATCAGACGTCGAATTCAATTCGCCTAACTTTATTTAGTTCTAACAAAAAGACATCGAAATGTCAGCGCTTTTCCGAGAAAGTGTTAACTACTCATAAAATAGGTTTTAATAATTTATGCGTTAGGTTTGGCACATGAAAAGTTCGACGTCTGAACCAAAGCCGCTCCAAAGCCGAAATTCCCAGCTGAACTGACATTCAAATAGCCATTCTTAACTCATTCAGACGCCGAACTTTTCGGCCGTGGATTAAACTAGGAACATGGAATATTCCGGAACATCCCGGATCATAAAAAAATTAGAATAATGATAAGAAAAAGTAAATAACTAAAACTAAATAAAGAAGTAACAAAGAAAGACAAATAAGTAAAAGTAACTAAAAGATAAATAGGAGTCAGCTCCGAATATCTCTGAATATGCAAAAAGGAGAAGAATTTAATCGACTGCAATGAGTGAAGTTTGGCAACTTTCATCTTTTTAAGTAGCGATGTCGGAGGCCTGAATACACAAGCTATCCACACTAATCAATTTCTGCCAGTTGTTCGTCATCAGTTAAATCACGTGACGGTTCCTCATTTTTCTGTGTGGCTGAAGTGGTAGATTGCCAAAATATTGCTTCTTTTTTCTTGGCGAGGGAAAATCTGAGGTTAGGGTTAGGCTTAGGGTTAAGGAGGGCCGGGTTCACCTCAGTCCGTGAGGTTAAATGAGGTTAGGAGGCGCTATGACGTCATTTTTCTCGAACTTTTGTTGGCGGCCATCTTGAAAAGCGGCGCTACGGGGCTAATTCAGAACACTATAGACTACTATATTGCATTGAGCCCACCTAATGCTTACCCCTGCTGACCAAAGAACTATGGTGTACTATCATCCGCTCGGTCAAACGGAAAAAAACTATTATGAACTATCATGTCAAATTTGAACATGTCCGAAGTGCATGATAGTTGGTGATAGTTGATGATAGTGAAGAAAGTTGTTCGAAGTAGAGATCTGGCAATTAAATCTCAAAAATGCATCAAATATCCAACGGTTTCCCCCCAAAATGCCAAACATCATCCAAAATATGTGATTTTTATTTTATTCGTATTGACCGGAAGATTTGGTGTTCCGTACGGGAGAGCAGGAGATTCCGTCTGTATCCGGGAGACTCCCAGATAATTTGAGTTGGCATACATTGTAGATGCAAGGACGTAGCCAATACAACCTACAATGACAAAAACAAAAGTTACAACTACTAATTTTTGTTTAATTAAGAGCCAATTCAAATGAAAAGCAAGTATTCGACAACTTAGGCTCCTACACGGTAGCCTCTTTGAGCTTGCCAGAGATTAGGTGACTAGAGGCAGGTACAAAAGTCGGACCAGATCAACTCGGATCGCTAAAATATGACACAGCTGTGACCAGCCATGTTTAAAATGGAGGACATGGAGAATGTGTTTAACTCCTCGTGTTGGTTTATCAACTGTGGGAATGAGATAACAACTTTGAAGAGACATAATAATAAATCCTGGCTACAATTCTAGCTTTGTGCCCTCAATAAGTCTATGTTGAAGTCACCGAGGATGCAAATCTCTTTATCTAAAGCCATGTATTTTTCTATAGATTCATCAAAGCGCTGCTGGAAGCATTCGGGAGAGTTATGTTGTCTGTAAAAGATACTTCAAATTACATTCTTTTTCTTTACAAGAGAAATTTCTATCCATAAAGCTTGAAATGCTTCATTATACGTTTTTTATAACCTATTCAGAAAATTACACCCTCAGTTAGAGAAGACTAAATAAAGAAGCTAAATTGCATTTCTTGTATTCAAAAAACATCTACAAGTACAAATGTAGTCATGTTGACTCTTTCAAAAAAGGTAGAAAATTTTATTTGTCACATTCTTTGGCCCCAAAGCATATTTGCTGCACAAAATTTGCTCACTTGCAAAGCCTAATAATTATATTATACTTTATTATATGGCTAGCTCCGCGAGCAGGCAAGATGAATCAAATCCTGTGCTGTGATTGGCTACCCGAGCGGGCAAGATGTAGCCATCTTGCCCGCTCGGGACTACCCGCCTTGTCCAACAAGAAAAATTTCCCCAAAAGCCATATAATAAATCCTTTATTGACCAAGCTTGTTCGGTCAAGATGGCTTGATATTGGCCTCGTTCCTTTTTTGTGTGTTTATGGACCTTGACTCCGTCTCGGTCCATAAACACGCAAAGCAAGAAGTCGGCCAATATCCAGCCATCTCGAC
This sequence comes from Micromussa lordhowensis, assembly GCA_964020085.1. Classification (NCBI taxonomy): domain Eukaryota; kingdom Metazoa; phylum Cnidaria; class Anthozoa; order Scleractinia; family Lobophylliidae; genus Micromussa; species Micromussa lordhowensis. Next base: position 20,561,912 of record OZ026606.1, read on the forward strand.
TTCACACTTGGTCAATAACCCATACTTAGCAAATGCGAATAAATCAAAACTTCTTCATCAATTATGACAGCTCTCATATTCCGTCTCACTTCTTCGCAATCCAATGTTAACCTCCTTAATTTTCCTACAAATGCCGCAGAGTTGCCATAAATTATTGGATACTTTGTTTGCTTGATTTCTTTAATTTCGCTCAATGACTCAGTATTTCGAACCACTACACAGCTGACCTGCAAATCATTTAACTTCACGGAATGTCCTGGGCCACACATGATCTGCCATTCTTCAGTTTGTGTATGAAGCCAATAATGTGAAACACTATTTTGCTGACAGCTAAAAGGTTCCAAAAAAAATAATTTCTTTCCTTTATTGGATGACTAAACTCTGCAGAACAGGGTTATATAAAATTGAAAATGGAAATGCTTATGTTCAATGTGTCATTCTAAAAAAATTCATACCCAGTGCAATGCAAAATTATGTATTTCTAGCTCTTGCTTGTCTCCATTATTTTTGGCAGAGACAAGTGACAGCCAGAGATACATGTATGTCTGTGTTTGTAGGTTATTCCAAGGAGGGTTATTGCTAATTCCACAGAGGAGGGGGTCTCTCAAAAGCCAAACTTTTTCAGGGAAAGTGTGAACCAGAACTGGAATTTCCAGGGGAATTTGGGGTGGGGGGGGGGGGGGCAGTTTCAAAACCAAAACCACCCTCTTTGAGGGGGGTATGCAGATTTTCTGGAACAACAAAGTTAATGCTGTACCTGAAAAGAAAAACCTCTGGAGAACGAAGCTAAAGTGAAATCTAGGACTCACAATGACAACTTATCTTAGTTGGTTGTTTGTTGTGTCTATGAATATAGCTCTTCCAGTTTCGAGTGTTGATGCAGTTGTGGCAGCTCACTGTTTCCACTGGTTTGCAAACCACGATGCTGTGAAGGAGATCTGTCGAGTGTTGACACCTGCTGGATCTTTAGGAATGATCTGGGCCATGCCAGACGAGTCACTTCCTTGGGTGAAAGATGTGCTAGCGTTGGAGCATTGCGCCCATTGGAGAAGGACTTTAAGTGTACCATCTCTGAAGAAACCATGGGGAAGGTTTTTGAAGAAGTTGGAGAACTTTTTGTTGTTGAGAAGGATTCAAGTATGAAGACTTTGTGGCAGCTTACCAACGATGGCTGCTACAAGTACTTTGTGTCCAAAGGCATTATGCAAAGCAGCACAGATGAAACCAGAGCACAGTTTAAGACTTGGTTTGATGATGTTATGAAAAAGCATTTTCCTGAAAGGAAAGTAAACGAATTGCTCAATTTTTCTTTGGTATATTTGATGTGTTGGTGTAGGAAAATCAATAAGAAATAGATTTTTATAAAAGTATTTCGTTGGACACTGTTGTGACCATCTAAAGTTATTGAAATATGTGCTATGACTTGCAGCATACATTTCAAATGATTTGCTAATTGCTTTTTTGTCCTAAAATTTGGAACTCTCTGTCAGTGTCTAACACTGGTTCAACAAGCTTTCCCAGCTTGAACAAAATGATTACATTTTAAATGAAACAAGTCTAAATTGATCATGCCATGCAAAGAAAGCTGTAAGGGCCAAATCCCTCGGGTTTGCACGGCGTACAACAAAAAAATTCACTCTAGTTGACTGTCCTGTTTATAGTTAATCATCATTCGACCTATGTACAATCTTAACTCGATCGTAAACACATAGAAAAACTACAAAGACGTTTCTTCGAGTGAAATGCCGCCAATCAGCCATTTCATGCACGATACAACCAGCACGAAGGGGGTCACGTGACCCCAAACGGCGGGAAAACAAACAATAGAAAACAGGGAACCCAGCAACACCCCACCCCATGCACAACTTAGTGAAGCATTACAAAAACTAAGCGTGGGTTCTTATCTTTAACAAGTTTAAGCAAAGTGTCAATATCAATCAGAATGTCAATGTCCACAAGGTTCACAACGTCTTTCAATCACGGCAATGTCTCTCAATCGCAGCAACGTTCACAATGTCTCTTAATCACCACAGAGATTTCTTGATTCCTCTAATAAACAAAGTTTCTGTATGGGTCGCACCAATGACGTCGACGCTCCTGTCTTAACTTCCACGGTTCGCACCAGACCATCTCTTCCTGGAACTACCTTAATGATTCGACCCATGCGCCACCGTCCCCTTGGCAAGTTTTCATCTACAAGCAGCACAAGGTCTCCGACCTCTGCATAACGGCGGGGTCTCTGCCATTTCTGTCTCTCCTGTAATGCCGGGATATACTCTTTCAACCACCTTTTCCAAAAATGGTCAGCTAAAATCTGCACATGTCTCCCCTTCTTCCTAGCAAAAATATCCTCTTTAACGAATGATCCAGGCGGCAAGGTGCAGACAGCTCTCTGCAGCAACAGGTGATTAGGCGTTAAGGGTTCACAATCGTTTGGGTCATCGGAAGCAGCAGAAAGTGGCCTGGAGTTCAAAATCGACTCCACCTCAGTAAGAACGGTTGCCAACACCTCTTCATCTACTAAGCTTTGTCCAAGAATGGCCTTCAGAGCTGTACGGGTGCTGCGTATCAGCCTCTCCCGGACTCCACTGGCATGCGAAGCCTTTGGTGGTTGGAATATCCATTGGCATCCCTTCTGGAGCAGTTCGTCGCGGATTTGTTTCTGGTTCCAGTTGTCAATGGCGGCTCTAAGCTCTCCTTCTGCCCCAACAAAGTTGCTTCCGTTGTCAGAATACATACACTTGGGTGGGTCTCTGCGATTCACAAATCTTCTGAGAACGTTTATGAAGCTATCCGATTCCAAAGACGTAGCCAACTCCAAATGAACTGCTCTAGAGTTCAAACAAGTAAATATGGCGCCCCACCTCTTAACTACTGCTCTTCCCCTCTTGACGTTTAACGGGCCAAAATAGTCAACCCCAGTATGAGTGAAGCATGGCTCATAAGCTGTGGTACGAAATGCTGGTAAGGCAGCCATCATCTACTCCATCTTTGTTGCCCTCTGTTTCTTGCATTTCAGACATGATCGCACGACTTGACGTACAGCAGACCTTCCCTTAGGTATCCAAAACTGCTCCCTTAACTGTGCTAATATGTGGTCTTGACCAGCATGAGCTAGCTTCCGGTGGAAGGCGTCAATCAGCGCCTTGTGTCATCATCCAACTGTTTCGGCGACAGCGATACCTTTACTCCAAATGTATCTGTTTCAGTGTCCCACTGCAGCCCAAGTGCTCGCTCAATTGGAAGCTTATCTAAATCAAGATTCTTGATGGTTCTTTCTTCTGCTGGGATGGCAGCTAATACCTCCTTGGCATTAGAAACAAATTTGGTCAGGCGAAAGTTCCCTTTCTTTAACAACTGTATTACCTGCAGTGATGACTTAATTGCTCGTTCAGTGGTAGGTACAGAAAACAAGCAATCGCCCACATAGAAATTCTTGGATACAACATCACAAACTTCCTTGCTAAAGTCAGTTCTGTTGTCAGAAGCTGTTCGCTGTAAAGCGTAAGCTGCAATGCATGGGGAATCTGCCTTTCCAAACAAATGCACAGTCATTCTATGGTCACTTGGAGGCTCGTCCATGCCTTCGCTCCACCATAAGAACCGTAAAGCATCAGCATCATCCCTTGCACAAGCTACTCTGTGAAACATACTCTCAATGTCAGAAGCCACAGCTACCTCATCTTTCCTAAATCGGAACAGCACTCCAATGAGAGAATTGTTCAGCTGTGGACCTTGCAGCAGTTCTTTATTGAGTGAGGTTCCGCCAAACTCTGCCGCTGCATCGTATACCACTCGGACTTTAGCTTTGTTTGGGTTGATCACACCGTGGTGGGGAAGATACCATGTGCGTTCACTGGTGGAAGCTGCTTCTACTTCAGACAACTTGACAGCATACCCCTTGGCAACATAGTCATTCATCACTGCTCTGTACTGCTCAGCAAACTTTGGATCACGCTCAAACCGTTTCTTTAACTGCTTCAACCTCTTCTCAGCTAAGGACCGATTGTTTGGCAGACAAGTGTCATTCTTTCGCCACAAGAGACCAACTTCGTACCTTTCATTCTTCAGCCTGGTCGTCCCTTCCAATATCTCTAACGCCCTTTTGTCTTCAACACTGTTTGCGCTGTCACCAGCATTTCCAAATCCATATGACTCAGAAGCCCAAAACTTCTCTACTTGCTGGTGGAGTTCCATGGCTGGCTCATTCTCAGCCCAGTCAAATTCAAAGACAGAAAGTGCAACTGGCTTGCTGCCATCTTCCTTTTTGCTTGTTGGCCCAGCTACACACCATCCAAATGGGGTCTTCGTTGCATATGGTTGACTCTGAGGATTGTCTCCCCAGCAGTAATCCAGTACAATGTGCACCTGTGGCACATCTTGGCCAATGAGGACTGAGACTTCATTCATATCCACAGCGACATTCGGGAACTCCAAATCTTTAAGGTGGGGCCATTCTGACAGATCCAGCTGGTCTGGACAGTACCGGTCTGATACGTTTAAGCTCTCCACTGCTAAAGCATGACTAACAGGAAAGTATGGTCCATCTTGACCAATTGGGTGGACCAGGAATTGAACTTTGGTTAACTCACAGTCATGGTTTTTCTGTGTCACAGTGTTAATGCTCACTTTCTCAGGAGTTCCTTGAAGTTGCAGCCTTTCAGCAAGATGCGAAGTGATCAAGGAACTAACGGCGGCTGTGTCTAGCAGACCATATGTGCTAACACGGGCTCCATTCTCAGCAACAATACACAGTGGCACAACCTTAAGCAGCACAAAACTTCGCTTCGAATCCTCCATAGTTGCATTGTTTACAGTTAGGTTCGTCCTTGCTGGAGCGCTCTGATCAACGTTCCTTTCACTGTCATTGAATTCGGGTGGCGTAACCTCAGGTACGTGCAACAGCGAATGGTGACTTAAGGGGTGAGCACAGTTTTTCTCCATGCAACCTTTTCTTTCTGGACACCTCCTTCTCACATGAGAAGTGGATAAACATCGGTAACACAACGCATTAGATCTCGCGAATCGTCGCCGCCAACTTAAGTTCTTTGCGGGAAAGACCAAACAGCTTTCCTTTGCAAACCTTGCAAGCAAGCTTCGCCTTGACTCGGGCCACTTTCAACACTTTGACCTTCTTTTGTAGGCAAGACCTCACTCGTCCTTTGGTTAACACCAGCTTCCTCTGCAAGGACCTCTGTTGCCATAGTGGTAATTGGTGTCCCACCAGCTGCTGGTTTCGACATGAAGGGGGATTTCTTGAATCTGTTTCCACTGCTAACTCTTGTTGTTGGGTTGTTTGGTCTTCCGTACACAGGGTCATTCTCTGTCAGTGACTCTCCAGTGATGAATGCAGATAGCTCTTTCAGTGATGGCTCCTTGCCACCTGTCCTTTCACGATACAACTTCACTGACTTTCTCCATTTAGCCTGCAAGGGGTCTGGTAAACGATCAAAGATTTGCCGCAAATTGGTAGTACAATCAAGTTCATTTGATTGCAATTCAATCATTGCCCAGCAACAGTTCTGAAGCTTATCAGAGAGAGCTAGAAGGGCTGCACAGTCACCATTTCTAATTTTTTGACCACTAACAACAGAAGACTTCAGTGCTTCTACGATCATAGCATTTTGTCCAAATCTCTGTTTCAGGACCTGTAGAGCCAATCGACAGCCATTCGGGAGTCCCTGATAGTTCTCAATAACTTCTTTTGGCTTTCCAGTTGTGTAAGTCATTAAAAAGTTCATTTTCTCACTATCAGTCAATGAAGCTCTAGTCTCTACTTGATCTCTGAA
>OZ026606.1:20572700-20600200 GCA_964020085.1 Micromussa lordhowensis
TAAAAACATTCTAAAACTATATAAAATATCAAATAGTATTATAGTATCGTATTGTAGACTAAATGTTGGTAAAGAAAAGTCAGTTACGGTAGTAGACGTTGTCTTAAAAAAACTGTCTGTCCATATTACAGAAATATTACTTTCAGTCGTTGATGAATGGAGTGTTCCACCGACCATTTTGGTTCTGTTCCACCGACTATTTTGGTTTTGTTTCATTATCCCGGTGGACCGGACGTACCGAAATTTCCCATTTAATCAGACAACAAAACTCGTCCCGTTTACCGGGCTCGAAAATTTACTGCGATGACCATTCTTCACTTTCATCTACAACCGCAGTTCAAATATCAATTATTTCATATATACTTCACATCATTTCACTCCTCACGGGAAGATATATATGAACTCAATTAATTGACCTCGCTTCCAGTGTGTGGCTTCATAGCTCAGTTGGTAGAGCATCGCACCGGTATCGCGGGTTCGAATTATGGCCGCCGCCTTCAGGGAAATGTCTATTTGCTCAAAATTGGAACCAAATCTTTCGGAGATGGAATTAGGATATTTCTAAGGATACAGAAAGTAATTTGGGACCATTTGCTGGCTTCTAAGGTTGAAATTATCCAGAAGTAAGCTTTTTATAACTTCCGACGTGACGAAGGCAACAACTTGAATAAATTATGGGCTCTTCGCACTGTCTCGCTTTCTTTTTTGTTTCGTTTTCTTCTGTAGCCTGCCGAGGTCATTTTTTCATCTAAATCTTCTAAGAAAAGTTCGAAAAAGATGTTCCCATTCAATTTTTAGCTCTCGTGGATTTTTTTAATCCTTAACTTTTAATCCTGGGTTAGCGTTAACCGCCTTTCGAACAACCTGGCTCTGGTTTCGTTCGATTTTGCTGAGATTTTATCATGATGAAGCTGGATTGTTAAGGAATAGATTTTACTACTGCCGATGTGTGGTAGGTATTAACGCTAAAGAGATATATCGCTTCGAAGTAGATAGATAGATAGAGAGAAACTTTATTAAAGTGTCAGAGGCCATCTAGCTAGGGAAAAAGAATCCCTTACTAGTTTGGAGACACCAATTAGGGAAAAATTAACAAACTAAATGCTATATAAGGGATAGGTAAAATATCTACAGTTATCTAATTACGGGATTTTGTAGTAAAAATATACAGTTATCTACAATTATCTAATTACGGGATTTATAGTAAAAAATATAAAGAAGTCAAGAAGAGTAGAGGCTACAGCCTGCGCAGCCATCATCTAAAAGTTCACTTATATATGCAGGGCACAGTTTATGCTTTACTTTATACATAAGGATGCACAGATCCTGAAGCGTCTATTTAGTAGGGTAGGCAGATCTTCCTTCTCTAAAAATTGTTCATAACTGGAGTGATTTTCCTTGAAAACCGCCTTAAGTCCGGCTTTCTTGTAGTCTTTTAAGCTTTCGAGTGTCGCTCGCTTTGCAAAAATGCCACACTAGGTGACAGTACGCGAGGAATGGTAATATCGCGCTTTGGAATCTAACATTACACCTAGAAGTATGATATTATCTTTAGTTTCGATTTCGACATTATTCACGCAAATATTACTGGCATTTTGAATGAAGCCCAAGTTCAAAACTTGGTACTTTTTGAGGTTACCCGCCAGCAAGTTAGAATCATACAACGTTGTTGCTAAGTTGGCACTATCCTTTAACTGTAAAGTCACAGCTGCCTGGTCTGCTCCTAAGTGGTAAATTTGGTGGTCGTCTGCATACATAGACAAGTCCGCAGTTAGGCAGTAGGATAGGTCATTCTGGAAAAAAATCCATAGCAACGGCCAAGCGCGGAACCCTGAGGACAGCCACGACTCACGAATCGGCTCGAACTAACATGACGGTCGATCTTTACTTGATATTTCCGTTCATTGAAATAGCTGTTTAAAAGTTGAATAGCGCTTTCCTGAAAACCGTACGCTTCGAGCTTGCTCAGAAGTAGTGGTGGATGTAACGAGTCAAATGCCCTTGACATGTCAGTTGAAAGTGTGCTCACAGCCTGTCTTTGATCCCTCGCGAGTCTCCAATCTTCTACTAAAATGTTGTTTCGCAGCTATGAGCTTTGCAATAGGTGGATGAGTTTTGGTAAATGCGATTACCAAAGCTAGAGTTGATCTGCGCTCCGATCAACTTCTCAAGAACGTTGCTTACACATGGTAAGAGTGTTATTCCTTTGCATTTGTCTACTGGGGCCCAATGCCCGCACTTCCATTCACTAGGCCATGCATTCTTGTTGATACAAGAATTGAACAGGGTGGTTAGTGGAGCGGATAATTCATTAGTACCTATTTTTAAAGCCTTTGAGGGGGATGCAAGTCAGGGTTTTGGAAAGATTTCTTTGAAAAGCATTAGTTCGGCGTGACTTTGTACTGATAAGAGATTTTTGTTGATCCTGACGGAAATAATATCAGGAAAAGGTCATTTCATCGACGATTCAAACGAATGTTGGGTTCTGTAATTATTTTACTAATGTGGGACCTAAATTAGCAGCGAAAATACCCCCGGTGAACACTTCTTTCCAGTCCTTCTTGAATGATCAGACCAATGAGTTTCTCACTTTGAAGCCAACCACTGTTGAAGAGCTGAATGGTATGTGTACGTCCATGAAGTCTGGGAAAACCCCTGGATATGACGATATTTCTATGTATGTTATTAAAAATACTTTTGAACTAGTATCGGAACCTCTTAAGGATATTATTAATTTATCTTTTTCCAAAGGAATATTCCCGGACAAGCTAAAAGTTGCCAAAGTGATTCCTGTATTTAAAGCTGATGAGCCCGATTTATTCACAAACTACAGACCAATCTCTTTACTTCCTAATTTTTCGAAATTTTCTCGAAAAGGTCATGCACACTGAATCGACTAGTAGAATTTGCAAATACCAATGATATTTTTTACCAACTCCAGTTTGGTTTTCGTAAAAACCATTCCACTGCGCTGTCACTAATTTACCTTGTTAATAAAATTGCAACGTCCATTGACCAAAATGAAATCACGGCGGGTGTTTTTCTTGACCTTTCTAAAGCGTTTGACACGCTAGACCACCAAATCTTATTTCACAAACTTGAACATTATGGTGTTTGTGGACCTGCATTACAATGGATCAAAAGTTATTTCTCTAATCGTAACCAATTCGTCCAGATTAACGATACCCGTTCCTCCGAACAGATTATTAGATGCGGTGTTCCACAGGGTTCCATATTAGGCCCTTTATTTTTCATACTATATATCAATGATCTTCCCAAATCAACCAGACTCGCAGAATGCCTGCTCTTTGCAGATGATACTAGTATCTTTTACTCCAATTCAGACCCTGAACATGTTGCCTCGGTAATGAATAGTGAACTGACTAAGATTAGTTTATGGATGAAGTCAAACAAACTTTCTGTTAACATAAAGAAAACCAATTATGTCATATTTAAGCCTAAGCAAAAAATCTGTCCATATGAACTTTGAAATCTTACTTGACAGTATATCTCTCAAGCAAGAAACAGAAGTTAAGTTCTTACTGAGGTATTTATATTGATGAATTTCTTACGTGGAAGTCGCATATCAGTTATATTTGCAAGAAAATCTCCAAATCCTTTGGTATAATGTACAGATTTCGTTTCTTTCTGTCATCAAACACTAAACTATCCTTGTATTATACCTTAATTTATCCTTATTTAACTTATTGCACTACAGTTTGGTCTTCTACTTAAGTAACAAACTTAAATCGCATTTTTCTTCTTCAAAACTGAAGCGAGCTGTGCGGGCAATGACAAATTCAAACCATCTTGCACCTTCTGCACCTTTGTTTGCACAATTTAATATCTTAGACATTTTTAAAGTGAATTCCCTTTATATTGCAAAGTTTATACGGTTTTCCTATTACCATCGTTTGCTGCCCACGCCCTTTCTAAATTTATTTATGACTAGTGGTCAAATTCATAATTATAATACCAGAACCGCAGCTCATTTTCGGCCTCATACCTGCCGAACTAATATCAAGCAATTCACTATACTCTTTCGAGGGCCAAAAATATGGAATGCTTTGCCAATATCAATTACGTCTTCCCCTAGTTTAATCACCTTCAAAAGAAAGCTTCTTGATTTCCTTAGTTAATCGTATTAACATCAACTCTTTAAGTCCTTATAGTCTTCCTACTGTGTGTTGAAGAAAAGTAAATAAATAAAGTCTCAATACAATGTCCTTACTAGTTTATCGATAGTTTAAGAGTCGAAACATATCTCCGAGGGGACCTCTCAGTAAAAACCTGGCGTTTTCTTGAGGCCTCCTCGCCACCTCTTACTTACTTTTATTATTAGTTATTATCTATAGTACACTTTAGTAATATTTTAATCTATCAATCGCTGTAACTTTCAATGACTTATGTACGTGGTGGTAAAAAAAAAAAAAAAAAATGTTAATTTATGTATATGTTCCGAGCTGAATTTCTAGCTTCGGGTGGCAAAAGATCTTTTTCAAGAAAGCCAAGAGTCACTTCGGGGAGCAACTAATTAATCTCTATCAAGAGAGCCAACTATTTTGTTTTCGTTCTGGATGCGTTAAGATAATTGTGGACAAATGCTCTCAAGTTGTCTGCATAAACCATAGTTTCTGGTGCTTCATCATGAGTAAGGACGAATTATGAAGTGACCCTATAAGCACCCTTGAAGTACTGTACAGGCATTGTAATTTTCTCCTAATACGTTTTGTTAACTACAAGGTCCTACAAGCTTTGTGCTACAATGGACTGCCTATATTTTTAATTCTCTCAATCTGTGTCCCGGGCTTCGAACCCAAGCCCACCGCGCGGGAACGCCTGGCCTGGTTGTAAAATGGCGGCGGTGAACGTGGTAAACAAGAAAGGTAGAAAGCGATGGACGGCGATAGTGCTGACTTGTCAAAACAAAAGTAGTGCTCACACCTTCCAGAAAGGTAAATACAGTGGTGTGTTTGTCTGTGTGACTACTATTTGCTTTTAGTGTAGTGAAACAAAAATAACCCTTCGTGACTAAAACGTCTTGGTTCTAAGACTCCGAAATGAGCTTGTGTTTTATGCACTACTATAGAAGACTCTGATCAACAGGTGCGTGCCTTAGCAATCTTGGTTTATTCTGGTTGTTGTTATAGCGTACGTTTTCGTAAAAGCTAGTAAAAGGTAGCTCATGTTTTGCGAAATGGAGATGTTGATCTGCAGAACAAATATAATCGTTAATATATCCATATTAAATATTAACATTTAAAGCGTCCACGGTGCAATATAAGCGAAGAAGGAAGGAATCTTAGGCCCGAGTCAACGGCCGTAGTTGACATGAGCCGAACCTAATTCAACCAATTAGGCTCATGTGAAATTCGGCGTTTGACCCAATTTAGTTCGACTGATTGAAACAAAATATGTTCCGAGCGCGGCTAAACTGGGAAACATTTGTTTCCGCAGCAGTGTTTCCTAGTTTAACCAGGCCTTTATATCTGTTCAGTTGTTAATCAATGCATTTTTGTGCCTTTCGCTCACCAGAGCTTGAAATCCATCAAAGTAAAGGTTTCCTCGATAAAGATGTATTGCTTTTAACCTTGGAAGATCCTAAAGCTCGTGTAGGGAGTGGTGGGGCCAGTGTAAATGCTCTACTGGTTGTTACAGAACATCTAAGTGCAAAAGCTGGTTATGAGGTAAAATGCACCGTAAATGATACACAATTTTATGGAACTATCCTTGTTAGCAGGATGCCCAGGGGAAGCACTTAGATGTAAAAAGGTCAGTGATATTCATCGGAAAATTTGGTTGAAACCCGTAAAGGAGACTGGTCTGGGCATACTAGTAAGAGCTTTATTTGACACCTACAAGATGCTACTTAAACTGAAAATGACAGTGTGTTTATTTTTCATTGTTTGTTTTTTCAATGCACTGTAAAAGATACTTTGACAGCTAAAATTTGTGCGTTTCACCCTAAGTGAGACCAACATTTGTGATTTTACACCCCTAAGCAGGTTGAGTACAATCCCAAACTTTTTATATGGGAATCCCCCTTGGGGCTGGATGTGATTTCCCAGAAAATACACATCCTCCTCCCACAAAGGATGTTTTGGTTGCACCCACTCCCCCTGGCACTCTCCTTGGAAAATGTAGTCTTTGACTTTTGAAACCACCAACTCCACCCTTCAAAATATTTTCAAAGACCTTACTTGGGGTGGGTAGGGATATTTCTTGGAACTTGCACCCAATGTGAAGGAAGAACAGTTTTATGTATTTTCATTGTTTATTAGTTTGTACAATTGTGAGGATCCAGATATACATGGACAAATTCCAAGAGATGTGATCTGGTCAATCACATGTCTTTAATTTTAGTTTGAATATTAACAATGCTATTATTTCCTTTCTTTTGTACAGACTTTAACTCTGAGTGTCTTGGACAGTGCTAATGTTCTTATTATGCATATGGTGGGTATTGCTGCCATGAACGGCTTAACATTTACAAATTGTTTACAATTGTATATTTTTAATGTTTTAGGATGGTCTTATTTCAGGTGGTGTGATTTTTATTTTACTCGTTCCATAAGGGTTAATGTTAATTTTGTTTTCATTTCCTGTATATGCAGTAAACACAAATTGTAAATTCCTTGTGGGATTTAAATAATGATTGCCACAATTAGTAATGAGAGAAGAACTATTAAATAGAATAACATTATTAATATACCTAGAACAGAATAATATTTTGGCTGTAATTACTATAGTTCCCATCTATACACATTCATATTTTGAACGAGTACTGAGCTCCTTGACAAAACATGTTAAAATAAATGATTGATTTTGATTGAAATAATTCTTACTAGTAGTTGTCATCACTGACCAGCAGTGAAATGACATCATTGTGTAATGACATTCAAGTATAATGTTAATTATTTAAAGTTTATTCTTGACAATTCTGTCCCAGTGCTTACAAAAAACTAACAACATCCATACAGGGTTTTCATCAAGGGCAGGACACTGGGCATATTGATTGGCTATGAGGAAGATTTTGCCCGCCTGGTTTGACAGTCTAGGGAAAGTTTTCTTTATAAAGAAGTTCATTTCCACAAGGGTTTGCCTGTCTGTGAGAACCAGTTACTGTCCTGATGTTAAATGTTAAATTAAACCCCTGACATGCAAGTTATTTAATATTGTATTGTGTACATGTATATGTATATGCACAATTACATAGACAGTTATTTAATATTTTTAGTTGCACTGTACACCCTTACAGCACAAGTTAAGTTTGATAAGTTCTGATGTGAATTGAAGTCAATTAGAACTAGATTTAATCTCATGTTAGCGCTCCCATTTACTAATATCCCTTCCTTCTTCCTTGCTCTTCTACATGTAAATGTTAAATGATTTATTTGAGATACAATTTCCAGTGGATTGAAGTGTTAACTTGCTAACCCTCTTCTTCCACAGGGACGAGACTTTCCATTTAGTTCTTGTGGACGGTTCTTCAATACTTTACCAGCCAAACACAAAGAAGAATCAAAAGAGCATTTGTGTGATTGCCTGGTCTCCAACTTTGACCTTCTGCTAGACCTTGTGTCAAACACAGTAAGCTTTCAAATCTCCAATTTGTGTAAATATTGATTAATAATCCCCTTTAAGCTTTTGAAATTAATAGTGTTTCTGCTTTCTGTTAACTGTAACATCTGACTGTAATTGTAATAATATTACACATGTATACAATAAAAATCATTATGGCTTTTCAAATTTGATACATATTTTATATTATTTAGTAGAGTAAGTAGGTCATCATCATCATTAGCATTTTATTTAGTAATGCAGGGTACAAAATTGGCAACCAATGAGGCTGATGTGGACCTACAATTGAAAGGGGTGCATGGAAAAAAGCCCTAAGTGACTCTTGGTCTCATGTCAAATTCTCCTTTTCTGTACAAGGAAATCAAAAGCAATTTGCTAAAAGAGAATCTTGCAGTTTATCAGATGTAAGTTTGGGTCTTTTTCTGCACACCCCTTCTATTAGTACAGGTAATCATACGGTTTTGAGTTCAATTTGGAATTAATTTGCACGAGTGAGCTTTTCAAAAAGCTGAAATTGCATGAGCCGCTTCGGCGAGTGCAATTTCGCTTTTTGAAAAACTCGCAAGTGCAAATTAATTCCAAATTGAACAAGAAAACCCGTATGATCACCTATTAATAATATACAGTATGTGAAAAAGTTTGCATGAAGGATGTAATTTTGAACTTTACGAACTCTGAACTCTCTTCTCTGTTTTGTGTGTGTGCTAAACCTTGGGTGATTTTAATTATCATGCAATCAAGAAACAGTTGCGCCATCCAGGGCCCGCGCTTGACTTGAAAACAAAAGATTTGATTGGCTATCTGTGAACTTCTTTGTTCATTGACCAATCAGAATGCTTGCTTTATTAACTTTTTTGCATTCAATTACCTCTTTTCTGTACTGTGTTAAGGAAAAACTGCACTGTTGTCGGTCAGTCAGAATCAAGTAATATTTTCATGTATATTATTATTAATTAACGTCTAATAAAATGTAATTTACATGTAATAAATAAAATAATTTACCCTATGCAGGGCATCTGACAGGATGCGTTGGTGTGGATCTGCATAATTTGCTAACTTTTTCAGAAAAATGTTTTCATATTAGCGTTCAAGCAGTTACTTATCATCCCCAGAAATAAAAATTCCAAAGAAGTTGAATATTTTGAAGTAGTTTTTCTCCAAAAACATTGACAAAAACACACCATTTTGTTTGTGACAAATTTCTAACCTCCAGGTGTTCCAACCTACTTTAGGCAAAGAGCCTGGAAACTAGTTTTCAATCTTCCGATATGATGTTCCAAGAACGCAACACAACAAATATTTCGTGCAAAATTCTACTGAAAACCTGTGTTAAATGAAGAAATACCTGTCGAAAAAATACTAGAAACAGATCAAGTATATGTCAAAGTGGGTGGGCATGATGTTTGATAAGTTTATTCTATCTATCAATTTTGCTAACTAATTTCCTCATAATCCAGTGTGTTTTCTGCATAATCAATGCATTTTTCCACATTTTTACCTGAAAATCTCAGTATAATTTGTTATTTTTCCGCACTCCGTCAGATGGAATTCCCATGGTATTGAATGTACAATCGATCAAAAGGAAAATAGACTACTTTGTTCAACAACACTTAATTGCTTCTCTGAGTTTCATGTTTCTTACAAAACAATCGTCAGGTATAAATTGACAAAAATAAGTAATGTTATCCAAGATACTGAAAATGCGGAATGATACATTCTTAATTAGTGGACACCAGAGGCGTGATATGTGCCATGATGTTATCGTCTGATTATGTTAATTGATGGTGGTTTTCAACAGGGATTTTCTAATAAGCAATTTTCTTAAGCAATTATAAACTCCTTTGAGGTAGGAAATGGCTTTGAACTTTTAAGGTGGAGGATGCAACCTGTAGTGTGTCAGAACATATGACTGTATAGTACTCAAAGCTATGAAAGCTATGAGTTTGGTGTGGTACTGTTTACATACAAATATGCCAGCTTAGGGGTGTGAAGTTAACCTTTAATTAAAGTGTGTAGCCAAAAATGAAATAGTTCTATTCAACCCTAAAAGGGTGTCAAAGGTTCTGAAGAGTTTTGTATAACATGAATGATCTTGTTGGTTGCAGCTGTCAGTTAATGCTCCCCCTGGGGTGTGGATTTGTAGTACTGACATGATTCTTACTGTTGCACCAGATACAAGTAAGCGTTTACTCCTCTTATAGTCTCATATCTATGTTCTATTAATTACAAACTGCTTTGGGCTTGCAATCAATAAATATATTTCTATAATTGTTTTATTTTTCATTGATAGACATTGACTGGAAGCGGTATTCTGATGGCATCACCATGATATTATTTCAAGGAGATGTTGACTATGCAACAGGCCATGGGGTTGTGAAACTCGGAGACAAGGTACTATAACTGTCGAGACAAAATGTTGCATGCGCATGTCTTGTACAAAGCTTTATCTTTGTGTTTGGTTGATAGTTGTTTGACTGAGGTTTTCTTCAGATTTTATATAATCATGTACATGTATTGGCTTGATTAAATCGAGGAAGGACCCCTAGGCCTGGTCCCACCTGTTTAAAGATATGTGTACAGTAAGACGCAAAAGGGCAAAACTGCTTTGGGCCAACTCAGTTCTTAAGTCCACCTGAACCTTGAATGCCCACATTTTTGAGCATACAGTTATCTGACCTTACATGTACATTGTATCTGGCTTCAGTGTGTCTAACTGCCTAGCTGATTATCAAGCTTTAAGGAAGCATGCAGGACATTATAATTTGCAACTACATGTACATGTATGTACATGTACCTGTACACAACTATATGATATTGTTAACAGCTTCTTAATTCTGTTGAAGGACGAAGTTAAAGACATCACTTTTAAAGAAACTGTGGATACGTTAAAGAGCTGTGCTCTTCAAAATGGCAAAGTTCCTATGGTAAGTATCCAGTATGTGTGCAGTAACAGACTGCTCTCATGACCAAATAGTGTGGACTAAAGTTAGATGCGGGCTTAGGAGGAGGCTAATTCATATGCTTATTAACTAATGTTAGTCAAAAATACCTGCAGCTAAATTAGGGTCACTGTCATGTATTAAATTTTTCAATTAATGTATGATGAAAAATTAAATTTATTTTTGCTTGTACGCATTGCAGACCTATGATGTTGGTAACAATATAGGCATGTAATGCATGCACTGATTTGCTTAGCTATAGCCCTGATGAAAATATTTTTATTAAACATCCTGAGATCCTCAGAGATCCTGTGAGGATTTTCATGAGGGCACACCTTTGCACTGCACATGGTGAGCCTATGGCTGGCTATTGTTCACTAGTGTCCTAGGCATGCAAGGTGTGGAGAGACCTATGTTCCTGTTCCCATATAGACAAGGCAGCAGCTAGAGAGCTGCAGTACATGTAGCACTTTACATGCATTGGCAGTTTACGGTGCAATCCAATACTGATAATTACTGACTAGTTTGTTTAACAGGTCAGTGGCGTGGTTTACATAAACATCTCAGTCGTGGAAAAAATTCTCAGTTTGCATGTGTATGCTCCTCTTGATGCTTGCACTTACTATGGACTTGACAATGGAGCAGATCCTATTCAGGTATGACAAGATAGCCATGTTCTCCTATGATACTAATAACAACCTCTCCCAGGTCCCCAGAGAAGAAAGAAAACAAGCGGAGAATTTAACAAGTAGTGATCATTGTTGGCCAAAAACAGGGGCTATAATAATGGGTTGGTCATATTTACAGGGTGGTCATATGGCAGGGTACCACAGCAGTGAGCACTGTCACTGGTAAATAACACTTGTTGTTTACTGCATGCGGAAGATTGCAAGGGTCATCAAAATTGACATTACAAGACTAGTACCAAATTTCCAAGGATAATAGCTGCCCTTTGATTGACCCCACCCCCTTTGGTGGGACTATTTGAAATACAATGAAAATTGTCTTCCTTGAATAATTGCCCCATCCCCTGACCCTGCTGCTCCCCCTGCCCACTCCCTGTGAACAAAACTTTTGCCTCCTGCCCTCCTATCCCTCACCATTGTTGTCTCGTAGTGCTTTAGCCTCTCTCACAAGACACACCCATACATTTGTACCTTCAAACCTGGAGGATGATGCTAAAGTGGTGTCCAATCCAGGGAGACTGATTGAGGACTTGAGCTCTGATGCCAAAGAAACTGAAATTTAAGACTAGTTTTCCCTGAAGAATCACCCCCTTTTGGTATGAATCACCCTCCGCTATTATTTAACAGTTATTCCAGGAGCGTGTGTTGGACATGAGATGGTAGACAGCCAACAAGGCATGTAGGGCCAAGTTGGCTATAATTATCTCATATTCAACAAGCATGAGTGGAATAATAATTATTGTTATTTAAAACACCCCCAAAGTATAGAAAACTAGACTAAAATAAAAATGAGAATGCCTGAAAAAATCATGCGTACGCTTACCATATTTGTAGATCATGGTATAATTAACAAATAAAGAAGGCTAAGACGTGTATTACACTGTGATACAGTGTTCTACATTTCTTGAGTGTTCTCAAATCCGGAGTGTTTTATCACAGTGTAATACACGGCTTAGGCTTCTTCATTTGCTGTATGATATAGATTTTACGTGTGCAAAACAATAAAACACTCTTTTTCTATGTTTTGTACTCTGATAAAACACAGGTTTTTGACAAATCAGAGCACACACAGGGTCCTATCTATGTTATAATGGCTCATAACCCATGATGGCTAAGCCAATGAAAACTCTTGAATACGTTATCCAATGATCCAGTTTTTAATAACTGAGGATATAAAGTTAAGACTACAACATGTATTTTTATTTATACATTTTAGTTGTCACTGTTCTTTGACATTCTGCTGTGCCTGGCTGAGGATGTCACTGAGGCTGACTTTGTTTGCGGTGCAAGGAGTGGTTCATATGGCCGCAGCACTCGGATGGGAACAAAGTGCAGCTCAAAGGATGAGATGACATTGATGAGAGGTGCAAGGGCTTCTCTGTGGAAGATTCTTAGGGGAGTCTCACTGAAAGGAGGTAATGCACAGTCAATCAACTCTTGAACTCCCAATACAGTGTTTAGTACCCCAGCCAAGTCCCTCCAAAAATCAACATTAAATAAAGAACCACATGCAATTAATCTTTTTCTTGTCTTTCTCTTGTTATTAAACAGTTGTGATTGAAAACGGAGAGTTTGATTACATGCAGCCCTCTGCGGAATGTTACAGAAGGCAAATGCTGAAAAGTGTTGAAAAGTTTGGTGATGGTCAATTTGACCACAACAACCACACCCATGTCTGTTTTCGCAAGGTACATTTTGTATGAATAAATACATTTTTTTGGTACTGTAAGGTATATGTCATAAATGCAGCTCTCTAGTAACTGGTATAAATCACAGCCATTCCATGAGCTAATTAACAATTATTCCATGAGCGCGTGTTGGATATGAGATGATAGATAGCCAACGAGACGCGTAGCGCCGAGTTGGCTATAATCATCTCGTATCCAACAAGCGCAAGTGGAATAATTGATATATTATAAACGCCCCCAAAATATAGAAAACTAGACTACAATAAAAACAAAAAGGCCCAAAAAAATCACGCATACGCTCCCCATTTTTGTAGATCATGGTATAATGGCTCATATACCATGATGGCTAAGCCAATGAAAACTCTCGAATTGCATTATCCAATGATCCAGTTTTTTAATAATGCTCGTTATCAAATGTGTAAATGTAGATTTAGCATAACAAAGCCACTCACAATCTAATCAGCAGTGCGACATTAAATAAAAAATGATCTTTTGAGAGATAAACAGTGTATCATGTAGATTTTCTTTTTTAAAACAACTGATACAATAAGGAAAAAGGGCTTGGAAAACCTTTATTATATTTTTATTTTAATGGGTCCTTGCCATATTGATACCTAAGATGAAAAGAATGTCTCACAGCTTCATGTACACAGTGCTTATTATACATCAAGGTTGAATCGTATGTAAAAGAACTGGTTTATGCTAAATCTAATGAAGTAAGCTTGTTTCTCCTTATGCATCCTGTTTTTTCAATCAGAACAAGCAAGGAAAACCTCCAGATGTGGACCAGTCTACCGTGGTCGTAAATTCTGTTATTGAAGCCGGAATTGACATTGGAAAGGAGTCTGTTGTGTCTCATTGTCATTTACAGGTATCATCAAGGATGAGTTATTCCTGGTTGTAAGATTCGCAGGGCGATGTGCTGTATGCCCAGGGGTACTCCGGTATGAAAAGATCAGGCTCAACTGCTCGTCAGAAAATTTGAATTGAACCCCCATAGGAGACCAATCTGGATGTGGCTCGAGCTATTTTTGACCCCTAAAAGAGACCGCTTAAAACGGAATAGGCCTGATTAATTGCCAGCCACTATTCAGGAAAAGATCCCTGAGAGATAGCGGCGGAAATCGAACCTAACAACGGGAACAAGAGCGTTTTTTATTGTTATTATTAATTTTTTAATTTCTTTGAGTACACCTTAAGAAATACTTTGACAGCTAAAAACAGTCGCGTTTTGTCCTAAACACCCTAGATGAGACCAGAATCCTTCATTTACACTCCTACGCGAGACGCTGAGCATCCCCTACCTTTTCATTTGGGAGTCGCCCCCCCTCCCCGGGGGAACTGTTTGTCAAACTTCACACAGTGCCTTAGGGAATAGTCTTAAAGTTTCGTTAAGTAATCATGAACTCGTGAGTTGAAAGTGACCTTTTGTCGCGCTAGCATGTCGTCGCAATATGCTTTTTATTTATTGCACATTGTGACATTTGGCGCAACACAGCCACCAGATACAAAAAAACCTTCCTACTTACGAGAACTATGAGACGCAATGGAGCAACTTCAGAATACCCCGCAACTCACGCCCTCCTTAAATCTACTGCTACCGTGGCCCGCAGTCCCGTAGTCGATGAATAAATATTAAACTAAGTGTTAAACAGAAGTGCTACCGCGGTCCGCAGTCCCGCAGTGGATGAAAGAACGAGGTATATTCGTGGTTTTTATATATAGTTTAATATGTAAATTATGTCGACTGCGGGACTGTGGTAGCAGTAGATTTAAGGAGGGCGTGAGTTGCGGGGTATTCTGAAGTTTAGCCGACGCAATTCCGACGCAAATGACACCTAATCAGGTTTAGATTTATTTTCCTAGTTTCGTTTAACTGAGGAGTTGATATCTGAGTTGTCAGGCAACACATTGAAGAAAGCGTCGTGACAACCCAAGTACATGTAGCAGAACGAAAGAAAACAAACGCGATGTTCTCTGAAATGAGAATTGCATTTTGTATTTTAGGGAAATGTAAAGATTGGTACAGGATGCGTGTTAACAGGAATTGCTTCCCACGATTTTAAGGTCAGTACTTTGAAATTTGGCCTGTCAGTCATCATTATATCTCCGATGACCCTTGGCAAATGTTATTTCTATTATGTGTATTGCAATTTTTATTCAATTTATGTACCTCAGTGCAATGTAATTTCACTGTTTCAATGTTTTTTCCTCAATATTTCCAGAGTATTCGCCCGGGAACAATTCTCGTGGATGATCTGTGCATTCTGGCTTACACTGTGTCCCTTCCAGGTCTAAGAGGAAAGTCTCACAGGGTGATGGTGGTATTTGGTGTTCAAGACGAAATGCAGGTCAGAAACAGCTTACAGTATACACCTGCGTAGATCAATGTTACATCAGTAAAAAGTGTTCGTAGACGAATTTTACTCACGGTTTACGTAAGAAAGTGAAGCAAAACGAGAGTTTCTACGTCATGACCTTCTACCGACTGATGAGTAGAAATTGCACAAGCCCATTCTAAACGGTACTTGTATGATTTCAACATGCTCCCCGTAATTTGACTATTTCAGACTAGTTACTTCCTATAAGTTAGATCAATGAAAAGTTTGCGTGAACGAGGACTCAACTTATGTTAATGAAGTCATAAAAGCGTATTCCAAACAGTACTTCGATGACTGAGACATGCTCTCCACAATAGACTATTTTTGTTAACCTTTACTAGTTGGAAGAAAGTTCAATTTAAACTTATTTTGTGCACTTTCTAAAAGAAGCTGGACTTTCCTTTTTTTTCCCCATGGTGGTGATTCCTGAACGAGCGCGTTAATCGATGTCAAAATGTTGAAATGTTGAATGAAGTAGTTTGACGCAGTTGCCAGTAGTTCGCGTGTCGCGAAGTAAGAAGTTGATTTGAAGATGGCTATCCTTTCTTTTGTAATAATTATTGTCAGAAACCACTACCGGACGATCACATTGGTCGAACTAAGTGCTCACTGAAGGCTTTATTTTTTCAGATGCCATGTCAATCCCCAAGCAGTACCTATTGTAATAAACCATGGAAGGTTTTCTTTGAAGGAACGGGAATCAATTCAGAGGAAGTCTGGATCGGGGTGGTAGGCAGTCCGCTATGATTGATCAAAATCTAAGTTTTTTTCTTAAAAAATCACAACAATGAAAAGCCGACACGAGGCATCTAGGAATAAAGAAAAATGATCGTGATCATGTGCTACCAAGTCGCTTTCCTTCCTTACAAACAGGGTCTCTGCTCGGAGTAAGGGGAAAACAACAGGGAGTTCGAAAATCGAAGTCCCTTACCTTTCCCTTCCCTATTGTTTTCCACGAGCTAGCGGTAGGCTATTAAATGTTAGAAAATTGTGACCAACAGCGACAAATGGTACATGTTTGTTTTCGTGATATTTTCTTGTTTGTTCAGCCTGAACAGCGAAGGAGTCTTTGGAATGCTAAGCTGTTCCCAGTTGTTCATCCATTTGATGTTCTGGAGGAAGATGCTGGTGAAGATGACATCCTGTGGCTGGCGAGTACTGGCGTGTCTGATACTCCAGATCAGCAAAAACTCAACAGGTTTGTTGCCAAGTCACTTTATTTGTGTTGTGTTTCTTCTTTTGTTTTTTTTTTATAGCGTTGTGTTTTTGTGCTGCTCTGCGTTGTGTTTTTTTGTATGGTGGTCGACTTAAATCTTGCTATTCGCTACTTGCACATGACCCATAATCCCTTGCGTTGTTGGGGGGTAACCAGTAGAAGAAATGTATGGTATCATGACAAAAATTAGTTCGGTGAGCTCGGAAAACCAGCTAATAATACATCGTCTTGTAATTTTACAGACGATGTATGGACAAAAAAAATTTCTCTACATTTAGTTATAAACTAGTACAAATTTCTCCTATCATGATTTTGGTAAATTCTGGTGCATTTTCAAGCATTAGTAGCTGGTTTTGCGAGCTCACCGAACTAATTTTTGTCATGATACCATACATTTATTCTAATGGTTACCCCCCCCCCCCAACAACGCAAAGGATTATGGGTATGTGCAAGTAGTGAATCAGTGGAAAGAGCTGGTCGGTAAAAGTTTGCAAAACTGATCTTGTAAAACGCAAAGGAAACGCGAGGTTTTACGAAAGGTAAACTTGAGACAAACGCCGTGTTTTCCTCCTGAATGTCATTTCAGGTGGCGTTCATCACTGAGATTATCAGTAAAAGATATATTGAATGCCGTCGACACGGGTGCTGAGTTTGCTTGGAGAAAGAAGCTTTGGTTTGAAATTGGCAAGACTGAGGTGGAGGAAACACTAAAGAATTGCAGCAGCAGTTGCCTTGTGCCTTTCTTCAAGAGTTGTGGAAAAGAAGGATTTGAGACGCAGATTTTGGAGGTTCTAGATCAAGGTACATGTAACTGTAGACTGTTGGCAATCTGTATTTTTACCCCTGGGTTCGACCATTTAGAGGAAAGCTTTTGTTACAAAGAAGGTTCAGTTTAAAAAGAAAAAAGGTTTTGTCCGCCTGTTTAAACCTTTTGCCCTCCTGCTAAAAACGCTAATGAAACCCCAGCAACTGGACCATCAATAATTAACCCTAAAATAATTAAGCCTAAATTGTAATCAGATTCAGTGTTCCTCACCACTGTTCGCGTTTGTGTAATGTTTGTCTTCATTTAGTGCCATAGTGGTTCGTGCGGACACTTGAGCTCAAGGACATTGACTTTTTAAAGCGAACTATTCGTTTTTAATCATTTGTTAATTATTACAAGTTTGTTTCCTCAGTTGCATCCAGCGCCACCTCTCCAGGCGTGGCTGCACGGACTCTGGCGTGTATTGCTGACGTGTTAGGTGCGATGGCAGGAGAGAGGGCTGGGCTGAGAAGTGGTCCGGCTCGTAATGAATCTTGGATGCAGGCTTTTGAACTACTTGATGTACGTTCACCGCTTTGTTGCCTAGCTTTGATAGCCAGGATAACGAAAAAACTTAAAGCAGCATTTTACTTACATACAGACAATTGTTTATTTCCTCAAGACTAATAAAGATCAGGCGAATTCAAACGTGAGCTTGTGTGCCGTTTAATCGAAAAAAAAAAACCTTACTCTAGGCAAACGCGAAATCAGACATAGTAATTGTTTTGGCACCCAGCACGTTGAAATCCGAGTTATTTTTTTAAACCTGTGTAGCAACATGGAACAGTTATTGCAAAATAGACAAAGCCGAAGACATGAAAACGATGGAATTAGTGTCTAAAAACACCTAATTATGTCGTAAATATTTCACTGGTTAGCTAAAAGTGTGCTTATGGGTAGATAAAAATCCAACCTTAAGCTTGCGTATTGCCTCTCTTTGCTAACCGATTTTGTTATATGATTGTAGAAAGGAGAAATCTCAGCTGGGGTCGAAGCTCTCGCCATGGAAAGATCAAAATGGCTTGACAGGTACGATGCAAGTGGAAACTGATAAAATAAATGAAAAACTCGGCTCCGGTAGCCCATCTGTGTATCTTTTAAAGCTTGCGTTCAATGGTATTTCTTCAGCGTTATTTTCTTTCAACAGACCTCATTTGCTTATCCGAGCCGCGAGACATTATGAAGGAGCTGAACAGGTCTTAAGAAGACGGGCAGTTCTCACAGCGAGACAGGTACGTTATTTTTATTTTACCATGGTCACGCAACGTATTTAGCGCTGAACCTAACCGTCACGAAGAAAATTTCACCGGAGGTGGAAAAGCGGGAGGCGATGAGAGCACGTTTGGGTAGCGGCGTCTTTTTTAAACCAAATCTTCAGCTGTTTGATCTCATTTTCTTGCAGTTTTTCCGGATTGAAGATTGTGATCCTGTTCCCATGGGGCACTGGGTTATAACGGAGGCACCAGGTTTGTTACTCTTTTGTCGAATTCCTTGTACTGTTTCATTACTGCTGTCTGCTATACTGTCTTGTGGAACTGCTGGGAGAGCAGCAGAGTTTTGGCCTGTTGGTTCATACGTGGCGCAGAAAAACCGACGAATTCTGTAGTTAAGACGTAAGTAAAGAAACGTAAAGACAATATGCCTTGGACATAGTGGTCACAGGCTTCGGTTATTGTGAATAGTTCGATACGAGACTTTTGTTAAGAAGAACTTACTGGTTAACTTAGGCTACTATAAAATATAATCAGCATGCAAGCAAGTCCTCTTAGGGGTGACTCGAGGGCAAATGCTAAATCGAACTTGGCGACACTGTAGTAAAATATGCTCTTTTTCAGCCCGGATAGATCTTTCTGGAGGATGGAGTGACACGCCGCCAATCACGTATGAACAAGGCGGCGCGGTGCTCAACGTTGCTGTTAAACTCAATGGACAGGTAGGCATTTTTCATTTCGTAACTATTAAAGTAACCCGTGCGATGTGATTGCTTTACGTCTTGTCACGTTCCCTAAACCAAGTAACATTTTTTGGGATCGATCGAAAGATTGCGTGACGGCTTTCTTGACAACTTGCTCGACGTGTACGGAGATGAAGGGAGAAGCTCCGGCATATTATTTTTTGTAAATTGAACTGGTAATGTTTTTGCACTAGCATCATCTTTTTTTCCAGTCAGTTAAAATACGAGCGTTTTGTTTTGCAGAAAGTCACGAAAGCCCAAGTCAGGAAAATAAAGGAGTAAGTGACATTTTGATTTGACTCTTTCTTTACCTTTTCGTCTACTTTCGGAACTTTCAACAATACCTATCGTCTTCATGCCAAGGTTTGTCAGAGCTTTATGACTTCTTGGGGAGCAGAAATGGCGCAGTGGTGAGAGCGCTCCCCTCCCAGCAATGTGCCGGTGCCATATATGGGTTGAGTTTGTTGTTGGTTCTCGCCTTTCTCCGGGTTCTCCGGTTTTCCTCCATCCACAAAAACCAACACTCCAAATTCCAATTCGACCAGGATATAGGACCCGCCTGAAGACCAGCTAAGGCTGATGTTGTTTTCTTTCTAAATAGTAGAATTTATTTATTTATTTGATGATTTTTGTTTCATCTGTCGGAAGGTAGGCGTCAACCAATGAACTGAAAAATTCCATTGCTAATTTATGATCGTGGCTTAGTTTAAAGTTTGTATTGACATGTTTCTAGGCTTGAAATTGTCCTCGTGATTCACTCCGGAGAGCACAGTGTTCGAGTTGTGTGCAGTGAGTTGATACATTTGGAAAACTACACTCAACCAAACGCTCCAGGTATGACTAGATACTGTCAAGAAACAGAAAAAATCAACAGGTTGTCGACCCGCGTACAAAAATGTGGATGTTGAAAAGAGATAGTTTGGTCTGGAAAATGGTTAAGGACTCAATAACCAACGAAAACAATTCTCGATATAATGGTCTTCCTACATTCTATACAGTTGGCTGGGAGAATTTCATCTTACTATTGGTCTTACGAAAACCTTTTTCGTAGACAAATCCTTTTCCTGTCATTAAGAATGTAAAAAAAAATGTTGTCGTCAGGAGATCTTCACAGCTAATTTTTAGGAAAAAGAAAAAGAAATTATCCAAATAATTTCATTTGTTAGTAAACTTTTTGATGTAGGGAATTTCATAAAATTCTATTCATTTGTACTCACTTTAATTAAAGTGTCTGTGGTTCGCCACATTTCTCAGTAAGATTCAAATGTTTTCATCTCAATGTGATTTTTTCCATCTCTTGTATTGTGGTTGTTTTTCCCCAGGAGCGCTCTTGAAAGCTTGTTTTTGCTTACTCGACATTGTAACTCTCCCATCAAACGAAACATTATCGGAACAGCTAAGCAGAAAATACCAGGCAGGTTTTGAGCTCCATACATGGTCGACCGCCCCTCAAGGCAGTGGCTTGGGCACGAGTAGTATTTTGGCGGGAGTTATCCTGATGGCGCTGTTACGCGTGACGGATCGGACAACGAGCATGGAGTCCCTCATCCACGCTGTGTTGATAATTGAACAGATGCTAACTACAGGAGGCGGGTGGCAGGACAACGTCGGGGGACTGGTACCTGGTTTTAAAATTGGTCGGTCCCAGGCCTCTCTGCCTTTAAAAGTGGAGTGGGAGAAACTGGAATTGAGCGAGAAGACCGTCGAAGAAATGACTAAAAGATTGGTCTGTTTTTACTCGGGAAGGACAAGGCTTGCCAAGAACTTGTTACAGGTAAAGTACGGGGTGGTGGGAGGGGGGTTGCTTCACGCTAAAATCTAAAGATCAATCTTCGAGAGACTGACTTCTGACACTCCCAAACCTTGTTTCCCGTGGATTTAATGCGACCTTTTTTCTACGATCCTAAATTTTGGGTACTTAAAAGGCGAAGACATTTTGAAAACCCAAATCCACTAGTTCTTATCGAGTACTTGTTATGGGATGAATTTGAGTTTTAGCGTCAATTGCATTAGATCAACTAGTTGCCTCACTCTGCATATCGTCATCCTCTTTGTTGAATTCTTTTGACAGAACGTTGTCAGGAACTGGTACGCAAGGTTTTCACAAATCACCAACAACGCCAGAAACTTGGTGAACAACGCGGAAGAGGCTGCTAAAGCTCTAAAGGAAGGTACGTTACCCTGTTTCTCACGGCGTGTGAGAATGGTGCTCTACTTCGAAAATTTTAGCGTGACTTCACGCAGGCTTGGTGTGGACTAGCTTGAGATGCGCGCGCACAAAGACGGAGGGCTGGAGCTTGTCTAGGTCGTTGTGGGAGGGGCTGGGGATGGGGAAGTAGATGAATGTTAGTCGGTTAGCCTCTAAAATTCGATTAGCCCAGAGCCGGTTAGAAGTCCATTAGCCCCCATTCACACTTAAAGAACGAGAAATAGACACTGTTTTCGACTTCTGATTGGGAGCTAAACCGTGAGGGGCTGATCGACTTGAGGTTTAAACGGATACCGTGTGGGTACTTGACCAAGAGCAAAAATTAATTAAGCAGGTCGCACTGAAGTGATTGCACATTATCGGACTTATCTCTCCTTTCATGCAGGAAATATCGAGAAGTTTGGTGCGTGCTGGACTTGTTATCGACATCAAAAAAGCCTCATGGCTCCAGGTGAGTATAGCGACGGTAAATTCACGATTATCTTTACCTGCCTCCACGCATGTCTTTTAAGCACTAACATAGCCTACGAGCAGGTGTTTGTGGTCGTGAGTAGATACTAAGGAGGGAGGGGAAAAAAGAGATGGAAATCCGTTCAAAAATGAATGTGTATATCCTAACGTCCAACGCAAAGTACTGATGAGACTTTGTTGATACTTAAAATTAATTTCCATGCCGCGTGATCATTTTCTTTGTTGTAATATATCTCTGCACGCCTGTCTTTTTATCGATGTGTTGATGTGAGTTTTTGTGCCGCTCAGTGTTGTGCCGGCTGAAGAATACTGGGGAGTCAAATAAAAAGGTCAAGTGCACGTAACACTCAACTCATTCTTCATGTAAATTTCCAACAGGTTCTGAGCCTAAAGCAATTAAGGACTTACTAGAAGCGTTGGCGCCTATGAGTCACGGTAAGTTCATTTTTTTTCTTCCTATTCGTAGCCTGCATGCTTGCTTTTTGAATTATGAACGACTCCGTAAGAGATACTCTTAAAACCCCGTGGAAATGTCTGATTATTTTCAGGTCAAGCCATGGCCGGAGCAGGTGGTGGTGGGTTTATTTTTGTTCTCACCAAAGAACCAAACATGGTGGATGAAGTCAAAGCTGTGATAAAGTCTATGAAGGTAGTGTTTTCTTTCCAGGCTTAAATCCAACGGGTTTTTTGCTTTTGTTTTGATGTTCCGTCTTCTTTCAACGTAGACTATTCTACTGCGGTAAGAAAGTAAGGCTTTTTTCTTGTTTTTGTCTTTTCTCTTCCCATTAATTTTACGTTGTCATTTAATCGATGTCTCCAGCCTTCAGACGAGACAGTTGATTTCTATGACGTGAGCGTGGACTGGGAAGGACTTACTGTGAGAGTGGAGGAACCTTCGCAATGAATCATGGGAAAATGGTCGAAGAAGCACAAAAGAACCAAGGGAACTTTTCAAAGGAGCACGCATTCCCGGCATTGAGTAACTCAAAGTAATCACTCTGATCTCTGTGTGCGCTGGAGCAAAGAACAGTCACTATACTGGGGTCAACTAAAGAACAGTCACTATACTGGGGTCATGAAGAGCTTGGTTGCTCAGCAACATGGCGTGCTCATATATGTTTTGTAAGGACACTAAGCTAGCTTAGAATGCTTTGCGCACAAGAGACACGCTACAGACTTCGCCTTCTCTTTCGTCAGGGAGTGGACCGTGGATGGCATAGATTGGGAACTTTTTCCTACTTTATGTGCGTAAAATAACAGGTCGTAGCTCTGCTATCTTGGAAAGGGCGAAAACACCCCCTCCCCCCCCCCCCTGGAAGGTTATCGAAACGATTTCATTATCGGTAGAAAATTAATGACATGTTTTCTTATGATAGATGGTAGCGTCCTTAGACAGGGACGGTAAACAGAAGGCCTTGTCTCATTCACCTTCACTATCACAGTTATTAGGGGACATTAGAGATCTCACAACATTGTTAGCAATAGAGTGCGGGGCATGGTCCCCAAAATACGTTTTCAAAAAAATTGAAAAAATAGTTTTTAAAAGGATTAGGTCACACTAGTTTTCATATGCAAATTATGTTTATTATAGAGTAGTGCAGAGGGATTAGCCTATCACAGGGCTCGTTTTATGACGTGGAAAATGCTTTATTATGATTGGCGTAGAGCAAGCCAATTTGTGGAGCAATTTTGAAAGAATTTTCACTCCTAGTCTAAATCCAATTTCACTCGCATATATGCGATTACCTGAACTAATTCTATGGTACTATTTAAGTTAATTGTAGTTAACTTTAAAATAAGTTATGGCACAGTTCATAATAATTATGGCGTAGAATAAAAGCTGTAGTTGTTTTTCTTTCCCTTTCACTTTTTTTAGTTCTCAGAACCAAGCTGAAAGTTCCCTTTATAGTTATCGTCAAGAGGCGTCTGTTGTCGTACATATGTGTAGTCACCTTGGGATGTGGGGAGAATTTAGTATTGGGTCAAAACCTTTTAAACTGTCGCTGCTTTTAGTAGGTGACGTGGCCTCGGAGGCTGCGTTGCTAAGGTAGCGGCGTGGTCTCGGAGACGGTGTGGCGTCGGCGGCGGGGTAGCCCAGTGGTTGGGTCCTGGGTTCGAATCCTCCTCCTTGCCAGCAAGTGAATTAGAGTTCAGTGGTCCTGAATTCAACTCCCCCACGTTTTTAGCCTGCGTAGCAAGCATTTTCGTACAAGCCGAATAATAAATATAAAAAATAAAAAAAATAAATAAATAAAAATGATGTCGCTTACGAGAGCTTAGATCATATTTTGTCCAAAAAATGGCCTTTCAGAAAAACTATTTACCCACAAATATACCCAAAAATTACCAAAAAAGTTACGAAACAGCCCAAAACGTAGTTAAGTGGGATTAAACCTGGAGCCCTTAAACCCATAATACTCAGCCAAAATATGGGTTTCATGTTAACCCCCGCCTAAAGAAACACTCTAACAACATGCTCAGTTCAATTATTACTATCTTTATTTATCCTGTCTATTTAATTACTTTTTATTGTTCTTTATTTATGTTTTTTAGTTTTTTTAATCTGGAGTCCAAAGTCCAGAGTTCAGGGTCCAGTCCAGATTTTGTACTATGCCTTTCACACAAGGGAATCACCTTAATCTTGTTTACGAACACAGTCTTCGTTCAAGCCAAGGCTGGCACGAAACCGGCCAACACATGTATATTTTATAACTTTGCTTCAATCTGTCGACATTTTCAGAGAGTTGCCCCCTAGATTTCGCAAAATCTGCCTCTGCTTGTTACCTGCCGGCTTTCTTCCGGTTCCTGTGATCGACCATCCATAGTCTTGTTGATCTTCTGGTTGTTTTTTATTTGAACTTGAAGGAAGCATCAATCGTACGCCCTGACGATCCTAGCTGTGGATTCACCTGTACTGCTGTGATCAAAAGAAACGATGGAACGAGCTGCTTCAAAGCCTTTTGTTTACCATAACCATGTCAATTCAAACGACGCCTTTGTTTGCCTGGCTGAATTTCGAGACCACGGACTTCTCTGTGACACCTTGGTATGTGTGGAAAACAAAGAAATGCGAGCACATCGAGTAATTTTGGCGGCTGTTAGTCCATATTTTAGAGCAATGTTTCTCGGAAAGCTTGCAGAAAGCAATCAATACCGCGTTGTACTTAACGATTTCGATGCAGCGGCAATCGAATCGATCGTACAGTATGCTTACACTGGCTTGGTGGAAATCAACGAATTTAACGTACAGTCTATATTGTATGCCTCAGCTCTTCTTCAGATCGACAAAGTAAAACAAGCTTGCTGCAAATTTCTACTTAAAGCATTAGACGTTCGTAATTGTTTGGGTATCCGCTCACTTGCAGAGACCCTCTCCTGTCACGAACTTTTCGAGATAGCTCACCAGTTTGTTGTCGACAACTTTGAAGATGTTCTAAAACAAGAAGAATTCTTATTTCAACCCTACAAATCACTGAAGTGTTTGCTAAATAGCAAATTTCTTAACACGTCTAGCGAAAAGAAAGTTTTGAGCGGAGTTCTGGCCTGGCTAAACTTCTGTCCTTCGGAACGCCTAGCGCACGCACATTCGCTTTTCAAGCGTTCCTCTCTGAATAAAATTGCTCCAGATTTTCTTAGCAATCTAATCCAAGAAGATTCAATCGTGCAAGCTAGTTCTGAATGCCAGCAGCTTATTTTAGAAACGCTAGAAGCCATGAAGTCTCCGAACGTACGGGATGCGAGTGAATTTCCTGGAATTCTGCAGCGTTCGTGCCGTAGTGGCTGTGAAATTTTGCTGACTATTGGTGGAGAGTCAGAAGGTGTCACCCTCAGTAGCTGCCAGTGTTTTGATAAAAGTTGCAACAGCTGGAGTTGGGATATTCCAGGGAGGTTTGATGATTCAATGCCACTGGCCTGTATGAACAAAGGCCGCACCTACATGGCGGTGGCCTCAACTGGGTATCACATCTACGTCATGGGTGGTCATTCTTCCTGGAAAGTGTTGGATTCTGTAGAACGATATGAATGGCCAGGGAACAAGTGGTGCCAGCTGTCACCATTGCTTGTGGATTGCATGGGTGCCAGTGCGACAGTCCTGGAGGGCCAACCCGTTGTTATTGGAGGTTATAGTAAAACATCAGGCTATATGTCATCTGTCCAGATGTACGACCCTTTGACTGACAGCTGGACATTTATTGCACCAATGAGAGCAAAGCGAAGCTATCATGGTGCTGTGTCATTAGGGGAGGCTGTGTATGCCATTGGTGGTTTTGGTGGAGAGCATGGCAATTCAGATGACTGGTTGACATCAGTTGAAAGCTTGGAGCATCAGAGGGGAGAGTGGCTACCAGTGGCACCCCTGTCACAGCCAAGGGCCTATCTTGGCACAGTTCAAAAATATGGTACCATAAAATTTTATATATGTCAATATCCAGGTTGTCAAACGTTAAGTTGTCATCATGACACAATATTATTATTTTCCCTAGTTTGGATATTCACTTGATTAACACCTCAGACTAACTCAAGTGCTGAGAAAAAAAATTGTCTTACTAGTAATATGCTGGCCCAACAAGAAATCACAATAAACAACAGACATTCAACAGTCTTTGATAAAACAGTGACTGTGATTAATAAGGAATTTTAAAATTCAGACGAGTGAAACTGCAGTCTCACTCCCAACCAATGGCAGGGCCAGCTAGCTTACACCTGTTTCCTATCTGCCTTCATGGGACACTGTGTCTTTGTAAAAGTGTTGTCGTACTGAGGTATATTATGTGGAGATAGTTATAAGAATTGAAGTTGGGACGTGTTATTTTACTTGAAAACAGTACATTGACAATATTATAATGTAACCTTTTTTTCTGTAGGTTCAATCTATGCTATTGGAGGCTACAGTTCATCTTGGTTAAATACAGCTGAGAGATTTGATCCACGAGAGGGTAGATGGTACAACATTCGACCAATGAAATCCCCTCGAAGCAGTGCAGGAGCAAGTGCCTTGGGAAACTGCCTTTACATTGTGGGCGGGTTTAATGGTCTTAGAAATTTGAATTCAACTGAGTGTTTTGATACGAGGGCTGCAAATTGGATGAATGGTGAATCTTTACAGCATACAAGGTATGGAATGGCTCTTGCTACATTAGAGATATGAACAAACTGGTGTCAGGAAATGTGGTTTTATTGGACGGTTTTTGCTTCTTGTGACATTCAGTAACAAAACATGAATCGAGTGGAGCCCACGCAATTGTTCAGTTGTGATGATTTATTCATGATGGAGTCTCAAAAATACAAGTAGCTTAAAAATAGCAAAATAACAAATAATAAAAATATGTGTGAACAGTTTTGTTACAGTTCAAGGAAAGACAGTTTTAAATGACAAATCTAAAAAAAATACTTTTGGGACGCAGCTTTTTAGATGTAATTTGCATTATGTTTTACCATGATTACAGAAAGCATTTTAAAACAATGTTTATCTTTTAGTGTATGAATTATTTAAATGTTCTACCTACAAAGTATCTTTAGTTAGTATTTCAATACTGCATTTCAGTAATTTTGTTAGTACATCCTTACTT
>OZ026606.1:20605200-20623200 GCA_964020085.1 Micromussa lordhowensis
TGTAAGATCAAAGGCTGCTCATAGCACAATGTCCAGTCCGGCAATGTATCAATCTGGAAAAATCTACTTAGCTTTAAAATGACACCCCTGAACAATGTTAAAGGAGCCTGACTGTCTGAGCTGAGCTTTTAGAAGTAAAAAGCCCTTGAAGTGTCCGCTGATTGCAGGTTTTGTGCGACAAAATGGCTTACTATTGGTGTCCGCATCCACTTACAGAGTGTCCACTGAATGCAGATTTATTTTTACATTAAATGAGGGAAGAAAATTTAGAGACTCGAGCTGGTGCTCACTTGATAGAGAGTGTTTGCTAAAAATGGGAACTGCCTAATGGAGGTTCTG
The DNA here is from genome assembly GCA_964020085.1 of Micromussa lordhowensis. Classification (NCBI taxonomy): domain Eukaryota; kingdom Metazoa; phylum Cnidaria; class Anthozoa; order Scleractinia; family Lobophylliidae; genus Micromussa; species Micromussa lordhowensis. The sequence goes on from OZ026606.1 coordinate 20,605,540, forward strand.
ACTACCTTGACAGTGAGGGTTTAAACAACTAAAGTGAACAATTGATACAGTACCTAGGGAATCTATTTAAACCACAATAACAAAACAGGTGGCATGTTAATAGCTTGCTGTTCTTTCATTTAAAATCTTGACTGGTATTTTCTACCCCACATGAATTGAGCTCATCCAAACTAGACTTGTTTAGTACAAGTCGTGTCATGGAAACTGTGAATCACAAAGTAGAATTGCCTAAAATGATGCCATTTTTCTAGTATTAGAATACATGTAATTTACACAAATTACTAAACTTCAGTAAAACAACCCTCAAAGGTTCCACATTATGTATCTTCTCTTCTCCACGAAATAGATAGTGGTTAAGATTTTTTGTAGTGGTTCCAAAAACTCTTTTTTACAGAGAACACTGTCTCTGGCTAAGAGTGGAAATGACAACAAACCATAGATTAGGTGTCAAGAGATAGTGCGACATAATTTTTTTTGTTAATTACTGTGCAAGCTTAAATGAGAAAATCCATGATTTCTGCAGCCCCTTGCTTGGCAAATGAACAAAGCCTACACTGTAAGCTCACAGGGTAAAATTAGCAATGTGCTATTTCAGAAAATATTCATCTACCCCTTCGACAAGGTTTTTAACACCCCTCTGGAAATTCTAGTTTTACAACCCCCTCCTATTTGGAAATTCCACGGACCCTGTGGTGAAATTAAATTATTTACTGAAACCACATGTTTCTCATTCCTGTAATTTGTTGGTCTAACGCCTACTTCCTGTAAGAGAGAATCTGAACACAATGGCCATTATATGATGACACAACTACTTTTTCCCCTTTGAGAAGATCAATCCCAACTGGGGTCTTTTTTGTTTCAAATTTTATGACATATGTACCATCCAATTTAAAAACATGTACACAGTTATTCTCACTGTCGCATACCAAAATGCAGTCGTTAGATCTATCCACAGCAATTCCTCTTGGGCACCTGAATTCACCAGTACCAGGACCCACTCTACCAAACTGGCGAACATACTCTCCATTGCAATCAAACACCTTGACGCAGTTGTTTCCTTTGTCAGAAGTGTAGAATTCTTCCTTGTGATAGACAGTGGCTAATGGTGTGTCAAATCCCTCAGGGCCACGGCCACCAAATTGACGCACAAATGTTCCATCCAGCAAAAAGATCTGGACACGGTTGTTTTCAGTGTCTGTGACAATAATGTTGTCATTTTCATCAACTGAAACACCTTCCGCCCATCCGAATTCACCCTGATTCGAGCCTCTCTTTCCAAAGCTCATAAGGAACTGGCCAGTTTTGTCAAAGATTTGCACCCTGAAATTTCTGCTGTCCAAGACAACGATTTTGTTATTTTTGGTGTACGTTATTCCAGTTGGACCCAAAAATTGTCCATCGCCACTACCTTTCTTTCCAAATTTAAACAAAAACTTCCCAGCTTCATTAAAGACTTCAACTCTATTGTTAAAATAATCAGCAACAGCAATTTCTCCGTGAGTGTTTGAAGTCACACCCCCTGGGTTCTTGAAATTACCCTTTCGTGACCCTTTATGTCCAATTTTCTTGATGACCCTGCCAACTGAGTTGACATCAGAGCCATCCCTTGGGTTGCTGAAACTGGAGAGCTTTCTCTCCAATATTTTATGCCGCACTTCACCAATGCAGTGTTTCTCTAAGCTAATTTGCAAATCATGGTTAGGAAAAAACTCAAGCTGCTCCCCACACCTGTGTTTCAGCTCGTCAACATCCTCAAAATTCATGATGCTTATCTCATGGAGTTGCTCGGTGAGTACTTTTGACATCTCTGTCAATTCTTGAGGGTCTCCTTTCACGATAACTCCTTCAGCTGCATCAACACAAACTGAGGAATTTGCCAGCAGACTACTCAAATTCTTCCTTTGATTCTGAAGCATTTTCTGCTTCTTGCTGTAAAAGTCCTCGACATGCTCGGAAAGCTTGCTCTCCTGGTTTCTGACCAATTCCATTACAATATTTGCAGTCAAATGTACGTCATCTTTGGCTTTCTTCCAATCGACTTGCAAGGTCTCCAAAGTGAGATCTAAAATGGCAATCCTTTTCTCAATTTCCTCAACCACAGGCTTACTTTTCTCGAGTGATTTCTGAATGTCTATTCGTTCTTGTCTTCCAGGCGTGATCTCAAGGAATTTAATGAGCACAGTGTTTGTTGGCAGAGAGCCTACCCCACCGGGTGGTACCTGAGAAACCCGCCTGCACGTAGGGCACCGAATGATTTCACGATCAGAACGTGCCATGTTTTCGAGACATACTTTGCATACGTTATGAGCACAAGTCGGAAGACATTTAGGTTCTTTAAGTTCTTCCAGACAGATAGGACAAGACAATTCTTCGTTCAACACTCGTGTGAGGTTAGCTGTCACGGTAGTTGCTTGCGAAGCCGTGGCCATTTGATTATAAGACGACTTCTTGACTTGAATTGAACGAAACTGAAAGCCAGCCGTACGAATTATGAACAGATGGTCAAAAGGCAATTCCTAGCTATGTTTTCCGTCAATTTGTTCAACACACTGCGACGAAAACAGCTGAAACAAACAACGTCCTGTCATAAATAATTCTCCGATGTGCGGAAGTGATAAGAAAAGATGTGACTGAGGGAGGTCTGAGTACTGGTGCATGGAGCGCCTGGTAGATAATTGTGAGCGCGGGAAGAACCCTGGGAAGCTATCTAGTATAAAAACGTTAAAGCTGTCTAGTATAAAAACGTGACGCTCTCACTTTGATAGAAAGACTTGAAAAGACCTGCCATGTTTTGTTCGTATATTGGCGCCATTTTCGAGCAAATCTACCAGCCGCGCAAAAGTTGCTTGTTTCCAGTGTCCTCCGAGTATAGAAGCCAGTCTGTTTTATTTTTTTTTTCTGTTAGGTCGTGTACTTAAATGCGTCTCATTTTTATACCAGACGCCTTTAACGTCTTAGGCGTTTAAGATGTCTAGACAACTTAAACGTCTCTAGCATAAAAAACTGCCATTGACATCAATTATGCCGAGAGCTAGACGGGAAAATAAGTTCGAGCGTTCTTCATTAGAAATTGACGTTCGTAAGTCACATCTTTATGTATATCGGTAGATTAAGGTGGGGCTTTACCTGAATTAAAGTGAAATTTGAGGAAGTTTAAAGAGAGATTGAAAGGGGGAGAAAAGGTTATGGAACACCACCAGACAGTTGCCCGACCCCACAATGGCACTCGGGTTGTTAGGCAACTGTTTGGTGTGTATCTATCAATTTTTAACTTCAAACTCTAATTTTAAAACAACACCAAATCTTCAAAATTTCCTATTTCCATAAATTTTACTAATCCTTTGAGAAAAACTATCTGTCTCCAAATAAACCTAAAAATCACCAAAAAATTTACAAAACGGCGCAAAACATAGATGTGTGTAATGAGTGAACAGATTCTTGATTGCTTGAAACGTAAACGAGATATTTGCATTAAGAACATAATACCAAGCCAAAATACGGCTTTCAGGTAGACCCCCGCCTTAAGAGAAGTTTTCAAGGTTTTTCAAGGTTTTTCAAGCTGTAGCTACTGTCAAGCTAATAGATGTGAAGAAAATCCCAAATTTAACACGTCTGTCACGATTAGATATGAAAACAGCGATTGCATGGCATTATAGGACAACAATAAGCTTAGCGCCAAAACGAGGCTTCGCCTCGTGCGAGTCTAAGAAATGCCTCCCAAAAGGGAGGCAAAGAGCATTTCACCTCTTATTTAAATTTAGTCGCATCGAAGGGGTGTTGGAGGCTCCTCGTGCGGGTGGACCGGTGAGGGTGGGACTCTGCAGAGACTCTGCTCCCGTTAACTCTACCCCATGAGGGGGGTAGGGGGGAGCAGAGAACGAGGAGCATTTTGTTTGGATTATTTTTCGTTTTTTTTTTTTCCCTTAAACAAACATGTTAAAACACGCGTTTTAACTTGTATCGATATCAGATTAATATATCTGGCATAAAAAAACCTGGGTTTAAATGTCAGGAATATTCGAAATTGTCCTCCTTTAAGGTGGGGCTTTACCTGAATTAAAGTGAAATTTGAGGAAGTTTAAAGAGAGATTGAAAGGGGGAGAAAAGGTTATGGAACACCACCAGACAGTTGCCCGACCCCACAATGGCACTCGGGTTGTTAGGCAACTGTTTGGTGTGTATCTATCAATTTTTAACTTCAAACTCTAATTTTAAAACAACACCAAATCTTCAAAATTTCCTATTTCCATAAATTTTACTAATCCTTTGAGAAAAACTATCTGTCTCCAAATAAACCTAAAAATCACCAAAAAATTTACAAAACGGCGCAAAACATAGATGTGTGTAATGAGTGAACAGATTCTTGATTGCTTGAAACGTAAACGAGATATTTGCATTAAGAACATAATACCAAGCCAAAATACGGCTTTCAGGTAGACCCCCGCCTTAAGAGAAGTTTTCAAGGTTTTTCAAGGTTTTTCAAGCTGTAGCTACTGTCAAGCTAATAGATGTGAAGAAAATCCCAAATTTAACACGTCTGTCACGATTAGATATGAAAACAGCGATTGCATGGCATTATAGGACAACAATAAGCTTAGCGCCAAAACGAGGCTTCGCCTCGTGCGAGTCTAAGAAATGCCTCCCAAAAGGGAGGCAAAGAGCATTTCACCTCTTATTTAAATTTAGTCGCATCGAAGGGGTGTTGGAGGCTCCTCGTGCGGGTGGACCGGTGAGGGTGGGACTCTGCAGAGACTCTGCTCCCGTTAACTCTACCCCATGAGGGGGGTAGGGGGGAGCAGAGAACGAGGAGCATTTTGTTTGGATTATTTTTCGTTTTTTTTTTTCCCTTAAACAAACATGTTAAAACACGCGTTTTAACTTGTATCGATATCAGATTAATATATCTGGCATAAAAAAACCTGGGTTTAAATGTCAGGAATATTCGAAATTGTCCTCCTTTAAGGTGGGGCTTTACCTGAATTAAAGTGAAATTTGAGGAAGTTTAAAGAGAGATTGAAAGGGGGAGAAAAGGTTATGGAACACCACCAGACAGTTGCCCGACCCCACAATGGCACTCGGGTTGTTAGGCAACTGTTTGGTGTGTATCTATCAATTTTTAACTTCAAACTCTAATTTTAAAACAACACCAAATCTTCAAAATTTCCTATTTCCATAAATTTTACTAATCCTTTGAGAAAAACTATCTGTCTCCAAATAAACCTAAAAATCACCAAAAAATTTACAAAACGGCGCAAAACATAGATGTGTGTAATGAGTGAACAGATTCTTGATTGCTTGAAACGTAAACGAGATATTTGCATTAAGAACATAATACCAAGCCAAAATACGGCTTTCAGGTAGACCCCCGCCTTAAGAGAAGTTTTCAAGGTTTTTCAAGGTTTTTCAAGCTGTAGCTACTGTCAAGCTAATAGATGTGAAGAAAATCCCAAATTTAACACGTCTGTCACGATTAGATATGAAAACAGCGATTGCATGGCATTATAGGACAACAATAAGCTTAGCGCCAAAACGAGGCTTCGCCTCGTGCGAGTCTAAGAAATGCCTCCCAAAAGGGAGGCAAAGAGCATTTCACCTCTTATTTAAATTTAGTCGCATCGAAGGGGTGTTGGAGGCTCCTCGTGCGGGTGGACCGGTGAGGGTGGGACTCTGCAGAGACTCTGCTCCCGTTAACTCTACCCCATGAGGGGGGTAGGGGGGAGCAGAGAACGAGGAGCATTTTGTTTGGATTATTTTTCGTTTTTTTTTTTTCCCTTAAACAAACATGTTAAAACACGCGTTTTAACTTGTATCGATATCAGATTAATATATCTGGCATAAAAAAACCTGGGTTTAAATGTCAGGAATATTCGAAATTGTCCTCCTTTAAGGTGGGGCTTTACCTGAATTAAAGTGAAATTTGAGGAAGTTTAAAGAGAGATTGAAAGGGGGAGAAAAGGTTATGGAACACCACCAGACAGTTGCCCGACCCCACAATGGCACTCGGGTTGTTAGGCAACTGTTTGGTGTGTATCTATCAATTTTTAACTTCAAACTCTAATTTTAAAACAACACCAAATCTTCAAAATTTCCTATTTCCATAAATTTTACTAATCCTTTGAGAAAAACTATCTGTCTCCAAATAAACCTAAAAATCACCAAAAAATTTACAAAACGGCGCAAAACATAGATGTGTGTAATGAGTGAACAGATTCTTGATTGCTTGAAACGTAAACGAGATATTTGCATTAAGAACATAATACCAAGCCAAAATACGGCTTTCAGGTAGACCCCCGCCTTAAGAGAAGTTTTCAAGGTTTTTCAAGGTTTTTCAAGCTGTAGCTACTGTCAAGCTAATAGATGTGAAGAAAATCCCAAATTTAACACGTCTGTCACGATTAGATATGAAAACAGCGATTGCATGGCATTATAGGACAACAATAAGCTTAGCGCCAAAACGAGGCTTCGCCTCGTGCGAGTCTAAGAAATGCCTCCCAAAAGGGAGGCAAAGAGCATTTCACCTCTTATTTAAATTTAGTCGCATCGAAGGGGTGTTGGAGGCTCCTCGTGCGGGTGGACCGGTGAGGGTGGGACTCTGCAGAGACTCTGCTCCCGTTAACTCTACCCCATGAGGGGGGTAGGGGGGAGCAGAGAACGAGGAGCATTTTGTTTGGATTATTTTTCGTTTTTTTTTTTTCCCTTAAACAAACATGTTAAAACACGCGTTTTAACTTGTATCGATATCAGATTAATATATCTGGCATAAAAAAACCTGGGTTTAAATGTCAGGAATATTCGAAATTGTCCTCCTTTAAGGTGGGGCTTTACCTGAATTAAAGTGAAATTTGAGGAAGTTTAAAGAGAGATTGAAAGGGGGAGAAAAGGTTATGGAACACCACCAGACAGTTGCCCGACCCCACAATGGCACTCGGGTTGTTAGGCAACTGTTTGGTGTGTATCTATCAATTTTTAACTTCAAACTCTAATTTTAAAACAACACCAAATCTTCAAAATTTCCTATTTCCATAAATTTTACTAATCCTTTGAGAAAAACTATCTGTCTCCAAATAAACCTAAAAATCACCAAAAAATTTACAAAACGGCGCAAAACATAGATGTGTGTAATGAGTGAACAGATTCTTGATTGCTTGAAACGTAAACGAGATATTTGCATTAAGAACATAATACCAAGCCAAAATACGGCTTTCAGGTAGACCCCCGCCTTAAGAGAAGTTTTCAAGGTTTTTCAAGGTTTTTCAAGCTGTAGCTACTGTCAAGCTAATAGATGTGAAGAAAATCCCAAATTTAACACGTCTGTCACGATTAGATATGAAAACAGCGATTGCATGGCATTATAGGACAACAATAAGCTTAGCGCCAAAACGAGGCTTCGCCTCGTGCGAGTCTAAGAAATGCCTCCCAAAAGGGAGGCAAAGAGCATTTCACCTCTTATTTAAATTTAGTCGCATCGAAGGGGTGTTGGAGGCTCCTCGTGCGGGTGGACCGGTGAGGGTGGGACTCTGCAGAGACTCTGCTCCCGTTAACTCTACCCCATGAGGGGGGTAGGGGGGAGCAGAGAACGAGGAGCATTTTGTTTGGATTATTTTTCGTTTTTTTTTTTTCCCTTAAACAAACATGTTAAAACACGCGTTTTAACTTGTATCGATATCAGATTAATATATCTGGCATAAAAAAACCTGGGTTTAAATGTCAGGAATATTCGAAATTGTCCTCCTTTAAGGTGGGGCTTTACCTGAATTAAAGTGAAATTTGAGGAAGTTTAAAGAGAGATTGAAAGGGGGAGAAAAGGTTATGGAACACCACCAGACAGTTGCCCGACCCCACAATGGCACTCGGGTTGTTAGGCAACTGTTTGGTGTGTATCTATCAATTTTTAACTTCAAACTCTAATTTTAAAACAACACCAAATCTTCAAAATTTCCTATTTCCATAAATTTTACTAATCCTTTGAGAAAAACTATCTGTCTCCAAATAAACCTAAAAATCACCAAAAAATTTACAAAACGGCGCAAAACATAGATGTGTGTAATGAGTGAACAGATTCTTGATTGCTTGAAACGTAAACGAGATATTTGCATTAAGAACATAATACCAAGCCAAAATACGGCTTTCAGGTAGACCCCCGCCTTAAGAGAAGTTTTCAAGGTTTTTCAAGGTTTTTCAAGCTGTAGCTACTGTCAAGCTAATAGATGTGAAGAAAATCCCAAATTTAACACGTCTGTCACGATTAGATATGAAAACAGCGATTGCATGGCATTATAGGACAACAATAAGCTTAGCGCCAAAACGAGGCTTCGCCTCGTGCGAGTCTAAGAAATGCCTCCCAAAAGGGAGGCAAAGAGCATTTCACCTCTTATTTAAATTTAGTCGCATCGAAGGGGTGTTGGAGGCTCCTCGTGCGGGTGGACCGGTGAGGGTGGGACTCTGCAGAGACTCTGCTCCCGTTAACTCTACCCCATGAGGGGGGTAGGGGGGAGCAGAGAACGAGGAGCATTTTGTTTGGATTATTTTTCGTTTTTTTTTTTCCCTTAAACAAACATGTTAAAACACGCGTTTTAACTTGTATCGATATCAGATTAATATATCTGGCATAAAAAAACCTGGGTTTAAATGTCAGGAATATTCGAAATTGTCCTCCTTTAAGGTGGGGCTTTACCTGAATTAAAGTGAAATTTGAGGAAGTTTAAAGAGAGATTGAAAGGGGGAGAAAAGGTTATGGAACACCACCAGACAGTTGCCCGACCCCACAATGGCACTCGGGTTGTTAGGCAACTGTTTGGTGTGTATCTATCAATTTTTAACTTCAAACTCTAATTTTAAAACAACACCAAATCTTCAAAATTTCCTATTTCCATAAATTTTACTAATCCTTTGAGAAAAACTATCTGTCTCCAAATAAACCTAAAAATCACCAAAAAATTTACAAAACGGCGCAAAACATAGATGTGTGTAATGAGTGAACAGATTCTTGATTGCTTGAAACGTAAACGAGATATTTGCATTAAGAACATAATACCAAGCCAAAATACGGCTTTCAGGTAGACCCCCGCCTTAAGAGAAGTTTTCAAGGTTTTTCAAGGTTTTTCAAGCTGTAGCTACTGTCAAGCTAATAGATGTGAAGAAAATCCCAAATTTAACACGTCTGTCACGATTAGATATGAAAACAGCGATTGCATGGCATTATAGGACAACAATAAGCTTAGCGCCAAAACGAGGCTTCGCCTCGTGCGAGTCTAAGAAATGCCTCCCAAAAGGGAGGCAAAGAGCATTTCACCTCTTATTTAAATTTAGTCGCATCGAAGGGGTGTTGGAGGCTCCTCGTGCGGGTGGACCGGTGAGGGTGGGACTCTGCAGAGACTCTGCTCCCGTTAACTCTACCCCATGAGGGGGGTAGGGGGGAGCAGAGAACGAGGAGCATTTTGTTTGGATTATTTTTCGTTTTTTTTTTTCCCTTAAACAAACATGTTAAAACACGCGTTTTAACTTGTATCGATATCAGATTAATATATCTGGCATAAAAAAACCTGGGTTTAAATGTCAGGAATATTCGAAATTGTCCTCCTTTAAGGTGGGGCTTTACCTGAATTAAAGTGAAATTTGAGGAAGTTTAAAGAGAGATTGAAAGGGGGAGAAAAGGTTATGGAACACCACCAGACAGTTGCCCGACCCCACAATGGCACTCGGGTTGTTAGGCAACTGTTTGGTGTGTATCTATCAATTTTTAACTTCAAACTCTAATTTTAAAACAACACCAAATCTTCAAAATTTCCTATTTCCATAAATTTTACTAATCCTTTGAGAAAAACTATCTGTCTCCAAATAAACCTAAAAATCACCAAAAAATTTACAAAACGGCGCAAAACATAGATGTGTGTAATGAGTGAACAGATTCTTGATTGCTTGAAACGTAAACGAGATATTTGCATTAAGAACATAATACCAAGCCAAAATACGGCTTTCAGGTAGACCCCCGCCTTAAGAGAAGTTTTCAAGGTTTTTCAAGGTTTTTCAAGCTGTAGCTACTGTCAAGCTAATAGATGTGAAGAAAATCCCAAATTTAACACGTCTGTCACGATTAGATATGAAAACAGCGATTGCATGGCATTATAGGACAACAATAAGCTTAGCGCCAAAACGAGGCTTCGCCTCGTGCGAGTCTAAGAAATGCCTCCCAAAAGGGAGGCAAAGAGCATTTCACCTCTTATTTAAATTTAGTCGCATCGAAGGGGTGTTGGAGGCTCCTCGTGCGGGTGGACCGGTGAGGGTGGGACTCTGCAGAGACTCTGCTCCCGTTAACTCTACCCCATGAGGGGGGTAGGGGGGAGCAGAGAACGAGGAGCATTTTGTTTGGATTATTTTTCGTTTTTTTTTTTCCCTTAAACAAACATGTTAAAACACGCGTTTTAACTTGTATCGATATCAGATTAATATATCTGGCATAAAAAAACCTGGGTTTAAATGTCAGGAATATTCGAAATTGTCCTCCTTTAAGGTGGGGCTTTACCTGAATTAAAGTGAAATTTGAGGAAGTTTAAAGAGAGATTGAAAGGGGGAGAAAAGGTTATGGAACACCACCAGACAGTTGCCCGACCCCACAATGGCACTCGGGTTGTTAGGCAACTGTTTGGTGTGTATCTATCAATTTTTAACTTCAAACTCTAATTTTAAAACAACACCAAATCTTCAAAATTTCCTATTTCCATAAATTTTACTAATCCTTTGAGAAAAACTATCTGTCTCCAAATAAACCTAAAAATCACCAAAAAATTTACAAAACGGCGCAAAACATAGATGTGTGTAATGAGTGAACAGATTCTTGATTGCTTGAAACGTAAACGAGATATTTGCATTAAGAACATAATACCAAGCCAAAATACGGCTTTCAGGTAGACCCCCGCCTTAAGAGAAGTTTTCAAGGTTTTTCAAGGTTTTTCAAGCTGTAGCTACTGTCAAGCTAATAGATGTGAAGAAAATCCCAAATTTAACACGTCTGTCACGATTAGATATGAAAACAGCGATTGCATGGCATTATAGGACAACAATAAGCTTAGCGCCAAAACGAGGCTTCGCCTCGTGCGAGTCTAAGAAATGCCTCCCAAAAGGGAGGCAAAGAGCATTTCACCTCTTATTTAAATTTAGTCGCATCGAAGGGGTGTTGGAGGCTCCTCGTGCGGGTGGACCGGTGAGGGTGGGACTCTGCAGAGACTCTGCTCCCGTTAACTCTACCCCATGAGGGGGGTAGGGGGGAGCAGAGAACGAGGAGCATTTTGTTTGGATTATTTTTCGTTTTTTTTTTTCCCTTAAACAAACATGTTAAAACACGCGTTTTAACTTGTATCGATATCAGATTAATATATCTGGCATAAAAAAACCTGGGTTTAAATGTCAGGAATATTCGAAATTGTCCTCCTTTAAGGTGGGGCTTTACCTGAATTAAAGTGAAATTTGAGGAAGTTTAAAGAGAGATTGAAAGGGGGAGAAAAGGTTATGGAACACCACCAGACAGTTGCCCGACCCCACAATGGCACTCGGGTTGTTAGGCAACTGTTTGGTGTGTATCTATCAATTTTTAACTTCAAACTCTAATTTTAAAACAACACCAAATCTTCAAAATTTCCTATTTCCATAAATTTTACTAATCCTTTGAGAAAAACTATCTGTCTCCAAATAAACCTAAAAATCACCAAAAAATTTACAAAACGGCGCAAAACATAGATGTGTGTAATGAGTGAACAGATTCTTGATTGCTTGAAACGTAAACGAGATATTTGCATTAAGAACATAATACCAAGCCAAAATACGGCTTTCAGGTAGACCCCCGCCTTAAGAGAAGTTTTCAAGGTTTTTCAAGGTTTTTCAAGCTGTAGCTACTGTCAAGCTAATAGATGTGAAGAAAATCCCAAATTTAACACGTCTGTCACGATTAGATATGAAAACAGCGATTGCATGGCATTATAGGACAACAATAAGCTTAGCGCCAAAACGAGGCTTCGCCTCGTGCGAGTCTAAGAAATGCCTCCCAAAAGGGAGGCAAAGAGCATTTCACCTCTTATTTAAATTTAGTCGCATCGAAGGGGTGTTGGAGGCTCCTCGTGCGGGTGGACCGGTGAGGGTGGGACTCTGCAGAGACTCTGCTCCCGTTAACTCTACCCCATGAGGGGGGTAGGGGGGAGCAGAGAACGAGGAGCATTTTGTTTGGATTATTTTTCGTTTTTTTTTTTCCCTTAAACAAACCTGTTAAAACACGCGTTTTAACTTGTATCGATATCAGATTAATATATCTGGCATAAAAAAACCTGGGTTTAAATGTCAGGAATATTCGAAATTGTCCTCCTTTAAGGTGGGGCTTTACCTGAATTAAAGTGAAATTTGAGGAAGTTTAAAGAGAGATTGAAAGGGGGAGAAAAGGTTATGGAACACCACCAGACAGTTGCCCGACCCCACAATGGCACTCGGGTTGTTAGGCAACTGTTTGGTGTGTATCTATCAATTTTTAACTTCAAACTCTAATTTTAAAACAACACCAAATCTTCAAAATTTCCTATTTCCATAAATTTTACTAATCCTTTGAGAAAAACTATCTGTCTCCAAATAAACCTAAAAATCACCAAAAAATTTACAAAACGGCGCAAAACATAGATGTGTGTAATGAGTGAACAGATTCTTGATTGCTTGAAACGTAAACGAGATATTTGCATTAAGAACATAATACCAAGCCAAAATACGGCTTTCAGGTAGACCCCCGCCTTAATAGCATTGATTTAGTTCTAAGACTACAATGAGCGACAAAAGTAGTTGAGACACTTTAAGGAAATGACCCTTTTCGATATTTAAGCACTTGCTCTAATTTATTTGCATCTAGCATTATTTCTCTGATATCCTCAGCCCCCCCCCCCCCCCCTCCCAATTCAATGTTGTGTAGGCGGTGTGGTCTGTGCAGTCGAACAAATAGAAAAGTCAACATTGTTTGGGGGGGGGGGGCGGGGGGAATGTGTCCAAGATGCTCTAAAATCGATTTTATGGCCAAGTGTCTCAACACTTTTGTCTCCCAAAGGATAGATGAAACATAACTCGTTCGACGCGTTCGATCTGTTGACGGCTTTGAGAATAATTTATTTGTCTAGTTGATGCGAATTGCTTTTTTATTTCAGTTGTCTCCATCGCTGCTTAGCTTATATTAGCGTCGTGCGACTCTTGCGGCTCTGTCAATTCCAAGCCCGCCCCCGGGCATTGGACATTTGACGCTTTGTTTTCATAAGGTAGAAAATGCCCCACTGTGTGGCAGCTAATCCATACAAAATCCCCATGGTGGGGCCGTGAAAACAGTGCAAATGCCTCAAACAAGGCCAACTGGAAAACATGGACTGGACTGTGGACTGGACTCTGGACTGCACTTTGGACTAAACTTTAATAATCGAAGTTAATATTTAACTAATAATATTACGATTAACCATTTCTATTTAATTATTAACCAGCAGGGTAAACGTCCATAGACGAAAAATCTAACAATGCTGCGCAATAACTTTAAATCAAATCAAGCTACTATTACGTGAATACTGTGACGACGATCGACGATATATTTTACGCGTGGGCTGTGTAAAGAATGTTAAGAATTACTACAATCGAACCAGATAGGACTATTAAACTAAGCACTTCAGTTGTTGACAGCGGAAAGTAACGTGTACAAACCCGGCCACTTATTATTACGCTTGGCTATGATCTCGTGAACTCTGTGAAAGTTGGAGTCATCACGTTACAATGTAATGTCGCCACGCGATTCTATCTGGTGCGGAATGTAGTCCAAGTGTATAACTGGCCGCGTTTGTACACCTTACTTCCCGCTGTAAACAATTGAAGTGCTTACTGTCGTAGTTCTATCTGGTTTAATTGTAGTAATAGTGCGCAAAGCGATCGCGCTTAACATATGGAATATATCGAATTGGACTACATTCTTTCGACAGCGCACACAGAAGATATATCGTCGCCACAGTATTCACCTAAGAGTAGCTTGAGTTGACTAAAGTAAGTTTAGATTTTTCGTCTCTGTTCCTTTTAAAAAAATGCATTCTCAAAACGTGTCTATATAATAATTATATAGAAATGGTTAACCGTAATGTTATTAGTTAAATATTAACTTCGATTATTAAAGTTTAGTCCAAAGTGCAGTCCAGAGTCCAGTCCACAGTCCAGTCCAGAGTCCAGTCCAGGGTCCAGTCCAGGGTCCAGTCCAGGGTCCAGTCCATATTTTCCAGGTGGCCCTCAAACAAAGCTAAACACCAGTGACGTTCTTTACTTAAGCTGGCTTATATCAGGTGTTATTAATAACAGCATTGCCGTGTACTCATAACCGCTAACGTTAAAAACAATCTTCTGTTATTAATTGGTATCAAAATCTTGTTATCGTAATTAAATTGATTCAAACATGGTCAGAAGACGTGGATTCGTAGTGCACACCGATCTCCGCAAAGACAAAGACAAACTCGCGTAGGCGATGTTTGCAGAGAAAACAAAAAGGCTTATCTTTGTTTTTACAGTAAGCTTATAAGTTTAAATATGATTGTTCGCCGTCGCTTATATTATATACAAGTCAATATATGAAATATCATATATTTGAACTGCGGAGAAAGATATGAAGACATGATTAATCATCGCAGTTATATACACACAACCTAAGCAGTTGTGAAATTAAAGCCTGAAAAAAATTCAGGCTTGAATGGGATTCGAACACATGACCTCTGCGATACCGGTGCAGTGCTCTACCAACTGAGCTATCAAGCCATCTGGGAGCTGGTCACTTTGTGAGTTTGATTGTGAAGAATACTTATTAAATTCTCAACCTCGGATAATGCAATTCTAGCTTTCTGATTGGTTCACTAGACCTGGGTTACCAGCCATTATACCTGCGTTTGACCTTATATGGAAATGAATGCGGCAAATGTCGCTCAGCATAAAATTTTTCCCGTGAAGCCAAGTTTCGTCGACAAAAGAAATGGATGAAAAAGGCAGATTTGGCGAGCTATCCACGCAAGAAATACAAGAAATTATGGATTAATGAAGTTTGGATTACTGTAATTTGCTTCGTTTTTTATTTTTCATTCAACTGTTCGCACGGCTGTGCACTTATCATGTGATCATGAGATCATCTCGTTTTGGCGCCCGGAAGTCACATCACTTTCCGGCGGGTCGTTTCTTTAATAAAATTTAGCAAAACCGAAGGTTGAGAATTTAATAAAACAATTATTCCATTCGCGCTTGTTGGATATGAGATTGGTTATAGCCCTACGGGCCTCGTTGGCTATTTACCATCTCATATCCAACGCGCGCTCATGGAATAATTGTTAAAGTGAATATTCTTATTTTATTCTTCACCATCTCACCATCTTTCATTTTCGAGCCGTAGTGCTCGTGCTCGTGGCGGGTGTACAAAATAACAGACTGCAATTTCATGTATTGCAAAATCTGTTTGAAAACGGAATGAGCAAGGAGTCCAGTGCAGAAGTTTTCAAAATACTACGCTCTTTCGACTTGCTGGTCTTCAAGAACACCAAATGGCAAACTTGTGTCTACATGCTATTTATTCACAAAGGTACCGCACTCATGGTCTAGGACTCACTCTAGGGCCTGGGACTCACACATAGTTTGCTGACTGTGTGAGTTCCAGGACTCACTACAGCCATCACTGTCTCACACAAAGCAAGGCTGGAGGCTGAGTATGCAAAGTTACGAACACAGTTTGCGGAAATGATTCACAGTTGCAAGAACAATGGAAAACAATATATTTTTAGATGAAGAATATAAAGGCAGAAACCGACACAACGTAGAATGTTTTTTAGAACGTGTACTATATTTCGGCTGGCCAAACCAGCCTTCTTCAGGTACAATGGAAAATTTTGCATCGGGGCGTGTTTTTATGTAGCATATTACCGGAAATACGTAAAATAATTGACAGTGTAAATTACAGATAAACATATGAAGAAATAAAATAGTAAATAAACAAAGTAAAGTAAAAGGAAACGATTAAAATGTTTCTTCGCGGATGTTCAGACCATCAGGAACAATTGTTCTGCCTTTTTGGATTAAAAAAGCCTCCCTGGCCTTACGGATGGAGTCTCGGTTAGAAGAGATTTTTTCGATGGGTATTAGTTGCATGTCGTTAGCAGTGTGGTTAGTAGAGGACAGGAAATGTTCTGCGGCTGTAGAAGTTTAGATTTGGTGTTAGGGTTATCTATGGTACGGCGGTGTTCATTAAAACGGTCTTTTAAACGTCGTTTAGTCTCTCCTATGTATTGTAAATTACAGCGGTTACATTGAATTATGTAGATGAGATTCTTAGTGTCACAGGTAAGGTTAGATTTTATGGGACGCGTTTCACCAGTGGAAAAGAAAGTATATGTAGTGAGGCCGTGAGAAATGTAGGGGCAAGTAGCGCAGTTTCTGCCACAACGGAAGGAACCAGAAGGAAGTTGGGGTTTGGCAGAGTTAGAAGAGAGTTTAGCTGTGACAAGTAAGTCACGAAGGTTGGGGGAGCGCCTGAAGGCTACTACAGGTAAATGCTGAAAAACTTTTTGCAACGGTTTGAAGAGAGCAACAAATTGTGATGTTTTTTGATGATGTTAGAGATGTGAGGGAGTGATGGATTAAATGTAGTTATAAATGGTATACGTTTAGGTTTGTTGACGTCTTTGGTTTGTAAAGTGAGTCTGCGGGGGATGTCGGCGGCGCGTCGTATTTGTTTGGTGACGAAGTTACGGCTGTAACCTCGTTTAAGGAGGTAAGTGGTAAGTTGAGCAGCGCGAGTATTAAACGCAGCGTCGGCAGAACAGATACGTCGTAAGCGGAGTGCTAGACTGAAAGGAATGGCTTTTTTAGTATGTAAGGGATGGCAAGATGAATAGAGAAGATGTTGGTCATCTTGTCTGTAGGTTTAGTGTAGAGGTCTGTAGATATACTACCGTCGTTAGTCAAAGACACACTAACGTCAAGGAAAGGTATATTAGTAGAAGAGTGTGAACTGGTGAATTTAATGGTGGAGTGAATGTTGTTAAGATAATCGATGAAAATTTTTAAGTTATCTAAACCTTCGGTCCAGATCATAAAAATATCATCGATATATCGTAGCCAAGTGTGGGGTTGAAATGGGGCATTTTCCAAAGCGTTGGCTTCGAAATAACCCAGAAAAAGGTTAGCATAAGAGGGGGCCATTTTGGTACCCATGGCAGTGCCGTGAATTTGAAGATAATGGTTATCATTAAAAGAAAAATTATTCATGGTGAGAATCATGCGAATGAGGTCACAGAGTGTGCTGGTGGGAATGGTATTATGAGAGGAAGTACGTAAAAAATGGTCACAAGCATTAATACCTTCATTATGTGGGATATTAGTATATAATGATGAAACATCAAGTGTAACTAGTAAGGAATTAGCGGGTACTCATAAACGACAAAACCAAACAATACCTTATACAGTCTGACGTTAAACCAGGACGATTTTACATTCTACCCAAAATACATACAACCGGGTAATCCAGGACGCCCCATTGTTTCATCTAATAGCCATCCCACTGAACGCATGTCCCACTTCGTTGACTACCACCTTCAACCTTTGGTCCATAAACTGCCGTCCTTTGTTAAGGACACAAACGAC
>OZ026606.1:20623400-20630900 GCA_964020085.1 Micromussa lordhowensis
TTCCTTAACAAACTCCTTACCATTGGTAATTTACCCGCTAATTCCTTACTAGTTACACTCCACCATTAAATTCACCAGTTCACACTCTTCTACTAATATACCTTTCCTTGACGTTAGTGTGTCTTTGACTAACGACGGTAGTATATCTACAGACCTCTACACTAAACCTACAGACAAGCACCAACATCTACTCTATTCATCTTGCCATCCCTTACATACTAAAAAAGCCATTCCTTTCAGTCTAGCACTCCGCTTACGACGTATCTGTTCTACCGACGCTGCGTTTAATACTCGCGCTGCTCAACTTACCACTTACCTCCTTAAACGAGGTTACAGCCGTAACTTCGTCACCAAACAAATACGACGCGCCGCCGACATCCCCCGCAGACTCACTTTACAAACCAAAGACGTCAACAAACCTAAACGTATACCATTTATAACTACATTTAATCCATCACTCCCTCACATCTCTAACATCATCAAAAAACATCACAATTTGTTGCTCTCTTCAAACCGTTGCAAAAAAGTTTTTCAGCATTTACCTGTAGTAGCCTTCAGGCGCTCCCCCAACCTTCGTGACTTACTTGTCACAGCTAAACTCTTTTCTAACTCTGCCAAACCCCAACTTCCTTCTGGTTCCTTCCGTTGTGGCAGAAACTGCGCTACTTGCCCCTACATTTCTCACGGCCTCACTACATATACTTTCTTTTCCACTGGTGAAACGCGTCCCATAAAATCTAACCTTACCTGTGACACTAAGAATCTCATCTACATAATTCAATGTAACCGCTGTAATTTACAATACATAGGAGAGACTAAACGACGTTTAAAAGACCGTTTTAATGAACACCGCCGTACCATAGATAACCCTAACACCAAATCTAAACCTACTACAGCCGCAGAACATTTCCTGTCCTCTACTAACCACACTGCTAACGACATGCAACTAATACCCATCGAAAAAATCTCTTCTAACCGAGACTCCATCCGTAAGGCCAGGGAGGCTTTTTTAATCCAAAAAGGCAGAACAATTGTTCCTGATGGTCTGAACATCCGCGAAGAAACATTTTAATCGTTTCCTTTTACTTTACTTTGTTTATTTACTATTTTATTTCTTCATATGTTTATCTGTAATTTACACTGTCAATTATTTTACGTATTTCCGGTAATATGCTACATAAAAACACGCCCCGATGCAAAATTTTCCATTGTACCTGAAGAAGGCTGGTTTGGCCAGCCGAAATATAGTACACGTTCTAAAAAACATTCTACGTTGTGTCGGTTTCTGCCTTTATATTCTTCATTTCATTTGTGAAGCCGATTAGATCACTATTGATCCAACGTATACGAGCAGGATCATCGTTCCGGTTGCTTGCTTTTAAAACATTTTATAGTCATTTTTAGATGCTCTTAATTGTATTATTGTTACAAGTGAATCTAACTTCACAAGTTCATACACAAAATGTGATGTTATAGGGGGGGTGGGTCATGTGATTTTCAACCTTCGTTTAGGGATGGGTCACTCAGTTTTGTGTCAAATGGAAGGGGGCTGGGCCATGTGTTTTCTATCCACCACATTTTCAAATGCTCTACCCCTATACTTTTTGACTAGTCCCTAAGTAGAAAAAAAATTAAAAACAACTAGCACCAAAACCAAAGAAACTGGTGGAATTTGATATTTAATAAACCTGAGAACTGGAATATCACCCCAACCGCATCTATTTAGGGGCCGACATTTAACTCTTGAGGGGGGGGGGGGGTGGGTGATTTTGAAAAAAAAATTCCTGCAAGCACTTGTTGGGAGAAAAAAATTCCATGCAGCACAAAGGAAAGAGAAAAAAATTATTGCACTGCTACAAGCAAGGAAAAAATGTTGCAAAGCTATTTCATCATTCCTCGGGGGCTTTACAAAATCCCAGCAAAACTGCAACCATTCCGGATAATCTACAAGCCAGCAAGCCACTTTGGTTAGCCTATTAGAATGACACATTTATTGGCTTAAATAACACTCTGGTTAGCCTAAACAACACACCGGTTGCAATGTCATATAATATAATAAAACATATAACAATATAATAACAATATAACAATATAATATAACATTTTTGCGATGTTGAAATAATGCACCGATCACCTATCAATGCCTATCCCCAAAGAGGGGAGTGCAGGCATACCCATGGGCTATAATGATTGACATTTTCAAATATTTTGGGTCACTAAATTTCAAATTCCCCACCCTCTGCCATTTCAAATCTTGTTTAAATCCATAATTCTTGTTTTGAAACTATTGTACGATTGTCCCATGCAAGGCAATTGTGACATTTAGACATTTATTTTTGTTAAATAATATATTCAGTATACATGGAAAATGGGTGCATTATGATGGACTCAGAGAAAAACAATGCCCAGGAAGTGGCCTGTTTGAACAGCACACAGCCCAACTTGGAACGCCATCACATTGCTTTTATGTTCAACTTTGAGGTACTCAATTAAGAAGTGGACTGTAAAGAGGCTGAACAAAATTTACTAGAGCTATTTTTCAAATTAGACCATGATCAGCTAACTTTAATTCTGCTTTCACATTTGCTTTGGAGATTTCAGTCCACTTTTAAATTGTAACTAATGATTCTAGCAGTAATTACCATGCTATGAGCATTTCTGAACATTTTCAAATCTGCCTGTGGAGCATCGCTTTATAACATGAGAATATTGTTATTTAATATGTAATATTAAATGATTCTAAAGGATGACATTCCGAAAAAATGTAGCTATACAAGAATTATTTTGTATAGCTTACAACATTATAAGGCTTTGCAGCTCCATATTAGAACTATTACTGCAATAACCACAATGTAATAAATGTAATACTTTCTGTAAATGTAAACACGACACTTTTTTGTGGAAAAAAAAATCCTTTTCAGAAACGAGGAGAGAAAAAAATATCCTGCAAAGCATATAGGAGGGAAAAAAATATCCTACCCACCAGGTTGCTAGAAAAAAAAAACTTGCTGACCAGAAATCACCCACCCCCCCCCCCCCTCAAGAATTAAATGGTCGGCCCCTTATGTGTATTTATTACCGCACTAAATTGATCGGTAGATTGACCTAGCAAAAGTAGAAAGCGTTTTTTCTGCATTAATAGACCAATTTCGATATATTAAAATTCAGCCTAACACAATTTAATAGACATCA
Source organism: Micromussa lordhowensis (assembly GCA_964020085.1). Lineage (NCBI taxonomy): Eukaryota > Metazoa > Cnidaria > Anthozoa > Scleractinia > Lobophylliidae > Micromussa > Micromussa lordhowensis. The sequence continues at coordinate 20,626,593 of OZ026606.1, forward strand.
GCACGAGGCTCTGGGGAATAAGCCCCACAAACTCTGTAGTTCTTCCCTAGAGCCTCATGCTGAGGTCTATTGTTGAATTTTAATATATCAAAATTAGTCTGATTAATATGTCGACACGCGAGGATTAGGCAGAGAAAAAACAAAATAGAGGGACGAATTCCCAACCTCGTTCCCAGGGCATAAAGGGAAAAGCCCTGGGAACGAGGTTGACGAATTCCATATGAAAAACGGTCGGGGATGCTCCTCGTGAATTTTGAATTAAGCCCCCCCTCCCCCCCTCCCCTCTCCCTCAAGGAGACCTATCTGGGCTTGGTTCGAGCTTAATTTGACTCCTAAAAGATAGGAACAGACAAGCACTTTAAAAGGAGACTAAAAGATAGTTACAAGGACGCCACAGCAGATTTCCTTTCTATTAAATTTCTGTAGCTTCATTGGTTTGGACCACCAGGACATAATGATGATGCTTTTAGTTTTATTTTTTTTTTTTTGCGCGTAATTATAACTTACCCTAAAAGACACCTTGACGGCTAATAACGACGATTGGCCGTGAGTTTCGTTCCGAACATCCTGTGTGAGCCTAAAATTCATAACTTATTCCCCTAACTGAGACGACGAGCAGGGAGTCCCCCCCCGCCCCCGGAGGGAAAGAACAATCATCTCTTTAAATTAAAATTTAAAATATAAATATGTATCTGCTACCAAATTTCGTTTTTCAATTCGGGCCTCTTGATATTCACCTTAGTGCACTCTGTTATGATTGATATGAAAAAAGGTGTATATCTAATTTCCTTTGCCCAGCTGTCTTGCACGTCAGAACTGTTCCGTTTACAACAATCTAGGGACTCAGTTTCGATCAACTTACCTGAACCGTGTTTCATTCGAACGTTAGTGAGTTTTGTTTAGGGCTGTCATCAAACGTCAACTGCTGTAATTGCGATTGACAGAAACACAATCATGCTATTTCAATAATAATAGATTCGGGAATTGAAAAAAAAATTCTAAAGCACTTTGTCGTTTAGAAGCCTGCTTAGTGAAAAATTTTAGAAGCAGTCCGAAAAATTGATATGAAAAATTATTCGCTCCAAGCCAAAGACTAGAGCTTCAAATACCAAAGTATTCTTAATTATTTTCATGCAAAGTTCGTTAATTATTCATAATAGATAGAGATTTTCTTTCGCTGTTTAGCGATTAAAATCACCGTCTGACAAAACCGTGACTCAGGAGTGCGCAGAAAGTAAAAAAAGGACTAGTTATACTGCAACAGAAAAGCGGCACACGTCAGGAGTTTCGGCGAAAAGTTCCTTGACGTATACATTTTTGCGTTTCTTTTCATTTTATTCTTTTTAAAAAATACAGTTTTTGTGCAAAAGGCTTCGTTTTGTCACCTCTAATTTTATATCAATGAGGACTTTGCCTAATCCATTAATTTGATGAGTTCTTTTTCAGCGCGACAGCAATTCATTGCGTCTTGCCATTATGTTTATTTTACTAATACGAAGTTTGTGTCGAAGCTTCGTCACCGAATGCTCTAATGTCCTACATTGACAGCCACCTTCCGATTGCTAAGATTAATGAATAATTAAAATATATCCGCTGGATTGAGTTTACTTTTCTCTTCAAAGGCAGCTGACTTGGTTTTACCCTCGAGCGAGTCTCGTTTTCATTTATTTACGACATTTCGGGCGACGCAAGTTGCCGGTTTAATGTGCAGAATTTGAAGAAAACGGTTGCTAAAAAAACCTGTCTAAACTGCACAGCCATGGATAGCAAAAGAAGGACTAGGTCATTTTGCCAATCGTTTACCTTAAAGGTAACTTTTTGACTGGTGAACGTGTTAACGTTCTCGGAGATCATTTTCCCAGCTTTTTTCAACGATGCCTATTTTTTCTTTTCTTCATAGATTAATGGCGCCTTGCTCCTTTTGCTGTTGCAGTCAGGTACGCTTATTATTCTGTAGAACTGTGTCTTTTTTAAAAGCAAACAAAAGCACTTTCATGACAGCAAGAATCGACTTAATTATACGTCGATTCGATACCGGGAAGGTTTCGTGTGAGAAAGAAGGTTTGCAACCCATGTAAGTGCGTGCTTTTTTCCTGCACGCATCAAGCGTTATTTTGCCTTCGAAATATATCTTACTTTGCTTTTCTGGTATCCTTTATGATAAACAGGCTAAATATTTTGAATTATTGACCAGCGGGGGGGTTTACTTTTTACACAGCTACTCGTATTCTGATCCATATTTTTAACTGAAATGTGTATGAGGCCAGGTATTTTTGTGTTCTGCCTGCGGATGTTATTGCGGTATCTTGACATCTTTGAGCTTTTACAGTTTTTTCCGCGGACAACAGATTGTTTTTGTAATTTATGCCAAACACGTTCGATTCCTTAGAAACTACCACTAGCTCGAGCGGTAGACATGATATATTGGCCTGCCATCAAATTTATCTCTTGTTGATATGCATAACTGACCATTCTCAGTACTCGTATTAAGTATTTCGAATAAATTTATTTCGCTCAGATGTCGGATTTCTTCTTTTCATTGCAAACCTGACAGAATACTTTTTTCGTTTACATGCAGGTTTGAAGGACTGTGTTGATGTGTCAATGCAAAGCGCAGGCAATTCTGTCATTCAGTTTTCGACAGGTGAATTTTCGCTACCGCATAGATTGGAATCGTTTAAACGGCGCTTTCAGAGAATATTTGTGATGTTAAAACTTCAGTTTTTTACCCTTCTTAACTCAGACGATTGTCACGCGAACAAAATTCGTAGGAAAAGAATCAGTTAAGCTCAAAATACGACAAACCAGTGGATGCGAACCGAATTCAAAGCAGCTTGGTGTTTAAAAAGTTAAGCCTGTTCAAAAACGCTTTCGAGAAAATTGCATTGAGTCGCCTTGTTCTATTTAAATATGTCTGATCCCGCGCTGCAGTGGGCCTCACTTTTATTCTGAAAAATAAAACAGTCTCCTCTCGGCGTCAAAGGTTAATGAACCCATGCTGATATGCATTTCAGGGCATGAAAAGCGACTTTAAATTGGACCAGCTTGTTTCACGCGCAGAAATCGCATGATTATAGCTAGCTATCTGACCGCGGTTTTTTTTTTTGAAGCTAGTATAACGGAAAAGGAATGAAACTTGCTCATTCTTTAGTTTTCACATTCCAGTTTTAGGATTTTCATTACGATATAAAGCTTCTGTAACTAAGACAGGCGGGCGCAGGATATTGTTTGAATTTCGATCGCCAGTGGAAAACTGAATTTTATATTGTTTACTTTCAAATGCAAATTCAGGAGGACTGACCCCAAAAAACTCGTTTTCAACGTAACTAATTACGATTTGTTCATTTTCTTTCCAGTAGTTAGTATGTATTTAAATAATTTCATCTTTTCCCCCGTTGCTAGTTCTTGATTAACAATGTATTTTAACAAAGGCAACCTTGGGGTAGCCTGATGTGAACGAAAGCTAAAACGAAAATCAACTGAACTCTCAGGTTTCAATCATAGCCTACAGTCGGCTCGTGTAGTATAGACAAATATAGTTGAAACATTTTGAATACACAATTTTCAATAGAGATTAGCAGGGCGTCGGCGGAGTAGGATAAGATTACGTTTCTCCCCGAATACAAGTGAAGTTTCATTTCTAAACTCAGCTGCGATTTCTATGAGCAATCTTGTAGCTTCTGCTAGCCAGTGAACCACAGTGTATACAAAACGTCATTTTCTTTTTCCCTTAATTCTCTATATTTTCGGTTCAAGAGAGTTGAACCGCAAATTAGGAAGATTATATGACAAATCCTACCGGCCGAAAGAGAAATGTCCTCTAGAACCTTTGTAGAGAAGGAGATTTTGAGGTCAATCGTTAGAAATCCTGAGACTGTAAAACAGCCTTTCTGATGGCACAATCTCGAAAATTGCTTTCTTACTTTCATTTGTAAATTAAACCCATTCTCTAACGACATTGGGTGGACATTTTAATGCAATTGTTTCTCTGCTAGAACTGAATTTATTCATGCACAGCCGGCTTTCCTGAGCAACTTTTGTGTATATGTTATTAATAATTATTTCCCCATCTTCTGTGGACATTGCGTTTGTGCGTATGTTTCAACAAAAGCTTGTGCCGTCATAGCTGGGAAATCAGCACTGGACTATGATCTAATTACCTCCACAAAGAAATCTTACTAGTTAGTTACCAGCTAGCTAAAGCTTCATTTTTGCTGGCAAACATGGCATTAATTATTTGCTGCACAACGGTTGAACAACTTGTTCTACACTTCACAACTTCTAAGTTTCCCTGTAAGATATATAATA
>OZ026606.1:20640900-20650900 GCA_964020085.1 Micromussa lordhowensis
CACCGGTCATTTTGGAGTTGTGTTCAAGGAAACTCGGGCGGGGAAATCATATGATTGTCGCGATGTCATCGTTTCCGAAAAGCCCGTTTTCAAAATGGTTTTCATCTACACTAAAACGCAAAGCCGGCGTTTTTCAAATTCCTCCGGTTTGCAGAGCAGTTTTGAAAAGCTCAGTTTTGATGATGGATTAGTGTGGACGGTAGGCCTAACCGTAGAAACAAAGCTGCGTTTTGCAATTCCTTCTGTGTAGTGTGGACACTGCCTCATACGTAAAAAGGAATGACGTTCAAAGGTCACTCGTTATTTAGGAAAAGCAGTCAGCGCATAACCGACGGAACTAAAATACTTCGTTGCCTGAGCGATTTAAAACGTTCCGCCACTGATGTACCTTTTCACTGATCTCAGCCGTAAATATTTTTTAGTTAGGTTTCCATAAAAAGTGCAACCGGTTCACACTCGAGTTATGAGCTCAAAACTAGGACTAGCGTGTAATTTTAAAACGTTTTCTTCTTTTTCAGATGCTCCAATCAAAGCGGACGGTTACTCAAGTAGTAACACAAGTGACGAGCACTGCGCAGGAGGAAGCTCAGGTGGACTGATAAGACTAAAAGCAGATGAGGTGAGGTATATTGCTTACAAATGAAGAGGAAGTGAACTAAAGGGATGAGACCCTTGTTACCCGACAGACTCTAAAGCGAGCTACATTCAGATTCGTTAACAACATTGTGGGTAAACGTCTTGAGATCAGTTTCAGTTAAGCCTGAACAAAGGAGATGTAGAAATGTAATTTACGAAACATAAGCTGCCTTAGAGCATTGCCCGATAGAATGCTGTTGAGCGTTGTAAATCGGAGTGGTCTCTCGTCTCAACTCGAGCTTGAAAATATTGCTTATAGTCATACTGTTTTCCCTCTAGTTAACCACGATAAGGGTCATTAATTCTATGGTCTCGCATAGGGGTAGGGAAGGGGTGATCACATTACAAGGGTGGTGTGGGAGTGGAGATTATATAGGGAGATACAGTGGGCCCCAGGTCGTGGTCTCTCGGTGGAGCCTATTCCAGTAAGTCTTAGGAAGTTGTGGTGTCTTACATAATTGACTACTATAAAAACTGTTGTGGGATGGGCTGGAAACCGGAAACGATGAAAATTGTTAGACGGAGGGTGGGCTACATGAAGAGTAATTTCGAATTTCTATATACCTTCGTTTGTTTAGGTGATCATAGGAAGCAACGGAAGTTTATCGGCAGCTGGCGGGAACAGCGGTTACAGTTCGAACTATTCTCATTACTGTGGGGGAGGAGGAGGGGGTGGAGTTATCCAGGTGTTTTCACTCAGTGATAAGGCATGGGATACTAGCAACAGTAAAATCCGTACCATTCCAGGACTCGGGATACAGGATGGCGAGAAAAGCTTGAAGCAAGTCGCTGGTGAGTGTAATTCATATCGGATTGTGAATTCTACCTAGGGTCACTCACTGCTCTCTCGATCTTGATTTCTATAACATTTCAGCTTCCTTTAGTGCATCGCTAGTAAGTAAGCGCCGATAAAATTGTGTACTTCCTTGCGCGTACCTCGCGCGTGTTTCCTTCATTGCCTTCGTTTTCGCTGCACCCCTCCCCCAACAATTCAGCATACCTGTCAGTAAAGTCAAGAGGAATGCATCCCTCCCCAGAAATTCACTGCGGCTTACTTTATAAAAGAAGAGACACGGCTTAATTGATGCACTTACGATCAAGGCATATTATTCTCAAATGGTAAACGCATTGAGGAGGTAGCGAGAAAGCGATCAACCTTTCAGCCTTTTACCAAGAAAAGCGTTTTGCGGTCCCGGGCTAAACGAGGACACATTGTCTCGGAAAAAGGGTCACGCAAGCGCATTATAATAAACTTCCGAAGAAGTCTGGGGAAAATTTTGTTTGTGATATGATAATTCTCTGACATCTGTACATCAATTTGACAATAGTCCACTTCTCTCTTGTCCCTATTCGTGAAGTCTTTATGAGCCACATCCCGCACAATGGCTCTTTCCTCCGATAAGGTAATGAGCAACTCTATCTCCTCGACCTTACAATTCCTTTCCTTTTTTTCTCTTCCATTTTCTATGACCGTCCTGTGGCTCTTCAGTCTACTTCGACTTGGCCATCAGCCATTGCCCCAACGTGCGCTGTTGCTGGGAAATATTTTTTAATGAGCTGCAATGGGAACTAGTCAACATTGCTTTCATGTTGCCTAAATTGGGAAACATATGTTTCGAAAGCAAAATTTGTGTTCGGGAAGCCAAAAAATGTTTTCGACCTGAAGCAAAAACTTTTTTCTGTTTCCGAGCAACAAAATTTGTTTCCGCCACATATGGAGTGTTTCCCGCGAGGCTAAACTTGGTAACATTTGCCTCCGCGACAATATTAATAAGGACCTTAAGCAAACCACGACGGCAAGAGCAACGAGAACGCCACCAAACAAAAGGTTTAATGAGTAGTACAATGGCTGTGCACGTGCGTTACAATTCTTCGACGTCCTCTGTAAAACGACAACGTGAAATGACCAAGTTCTGGGTATTTAGGAGAACGTGAGCGACGGCGGCTTACTATTCGTATTTTCAGTTGGAATTGAACGCTGGTATTACATATTAAGCTTGAGGAAGTTCTGAGACCGATAGACGCACTGAGCAGATCTAGGCATCTGCGAAATTCGACGGTAAAATATAATTCATTTTTTTCGAGGCGTTGTCCTTGGCGTCGCCGTTGTCATTGCTTAAGGTCCCTTTCCGCAACAATGTTTCCTAGTTTAGCGAGGCTTCAAATAACACGAAAAATACGGAGATCATATCGTAAGTACTGCTCATACATTGCAGTCCGCTGTCTGTGGATTCGTTTTTAATCTTAAACATCTCGTTTCCGTTATTCATGCTGACAAAATTACATTTGACACGTGACCCGCGTGACTACATTTGACACGTGAGCCGCGCATGATCACTGGAAAAGTTTGCAGATGATTCACCCCGCCATTGAAACGTCTTGCTCCACTTTTTTGTCTGTCATGCGCAAACGATAAGATCTTTGAAATTCAGAATTCTTTTCCGTACGCTTCTTCTCTTCTATGTAGTTTTAAGGCCAAAGAATGTTTGAAGTAGGAGAGGTAGAAAGATAAAAATACAGTTGACGCGTGGAGCCGTGAATGATGCAAACAAACCAGCGAACTTCGATCTCGTCAAGAAGCCATTTCACAGCAGGGCATATCTTCTAATGTACCGCGAGATATTTGAGACTGATTATGGTTTTGCTATTCAGATTTTACACTGCTGCCAGATTTTGACAATATTCTGAAACACTGTGAGAGATTTAGGTTAATAAATCAAGGATTTTTGTTCCGTAGTGTTAGGATTTGGTCGTGTGCATGACAAACCTAGCCGGAAGCTCGTCAAGAATTCGATCTAATACCACGTGAATGCACATGTTGATGGGAGAATGCCTGAGGTTAGCGCGTGTCGTTGAACGGTCAAAAAAATGCGTCAAAAGATAAAACAAATATACGATTTGCACCCCGTTAGCGACAAGTAAATGTCATCGACCTCCCAGACAAGACTGGCTAGGTGTTGTCAAAATTTTTTTTCCGCCATTAAGACTGCATGAGCGCATGATAAGAATCGAATCTTGAGGATTTCCACGATAAAACATGCTGCACAATGGCTTTTTTCTCGTTGTCTTGACGCTGGGTTATGTTGGATACATCCGGAGCTGGGATCCTATGTTAAGTGAGTATTATTTTTATCCGTGAGAGGTTATCATTTCAACACATCCTTCAAAGCTCGCGAAATTGCGCTGTGGCGCGGAAAATCTGCCACTAGTATCGAGAATAGCAGTTTGGATTTTTTAAAACAATGAAAGACTGTTCTGTAAACCTCTGTGATGTTTGATTTTGGGGAAATTTAGTTCATGTAATGTGAATTTGGCGGCCGGTTTCAATAAGAAAGTCTATTTCCCAGCATGATGTAAGCCTAAAATGTCTGATCATTAAGTTCGATCTCCTTTGAGTGAAACCGACCGGCAGTTTATGCCCTCGTGACTTGATTTTGCGAGGTTTTTGACCCGGAGGTGGCTACTCTCAGAAAAATCGGGTGGGATTGTGCGGCCCGCTTCCCAAAATCCCTACCTTCTAAGACCAAAATCTGTGAGTTTCCCTACCCTATTTACGACCAGACCAAAAATTAACACCTGGCCCTTAAATCAATATCTTGTTTCAAACCTGTCTTAGAATTAGTTCCTTAATTCAGACCGATGTTAAAGGCATCGTGAAAGGCTTTTGTTGATGGTCTTATCAAAAGTGATGAAAAAGTACCTTCTTCTAAAAAGTATACCGAATTCAAGGCTAGAGTCCAAAAACCATAAACTATTTGAGACCAAAATATCAAAATCGATACCCTATTTCATCGATATCACTTTGATTTTATACAAGTTGGTTTTCTTATCTGCGTGCATAACAACAGCCCCAATTGGAACCTGTTAAAACAATTATAGAACTTGAGCACTTCATAGGGATTGTTATATACCCTTAATTTAGTTGTGAGGAAAAATAAACTAAAAATATCCGTGCTTTCATTAAAGCGCTCAAAATTGAACAAAGCCTAAACTGCCTAAATGAAGTCATTGCACCAAAGTTACAAACTTCAATGGGCGTAATTACACAGTACCGCCGATCTCACAACAGAAATCTAGTTCAGTTATAATCGCCCTAAAACAAACATTATTTCTCCGTTCATCAAATGCCTTACTATTCCTTCTTTACATGCAATGGTAATGCTCGTACACATGTGGATGATCTACTATTTATTTATAAAGTGGCTTGATTTGAATATAGAGCACTTTAAAAATTCGAAGCTCCCATGATCATGTTCCTTGTATGACCAAATAATACCAGCATTTCAAAGTTATTAAATTATACAAAGGCATTCAAGTGTAGTAGAAATATCAGCTGCAATATTCAGTATTTGGTCGGATTCGCTGCTGTACAGAAGCTGTTACACCATCTGTATGTGCCGTGTACAAAGTTCTTAACTTTGCGCCTTTCAAATTTTCCTGAGTACTTCGTAACTTAAAATTTAACCAGGCTGTTTTGTATTCAAAAACTGATTGCATCATTCCACCATCTGATAGCCTCTTTTAGAGATGAATAACTAACTCGAGAAAATCAACTTTAAATTTTGCTTTCTCCTTACAAAATTACATAGACGCACAAATTGAATATACTCAAATGTTCATATACCTTACTGTGTTTTTGTTTTACAACATGAAAAGAAGTCATGAAAGGAAATCATTTTTGTTATCACTGACATTTCTGGAAAACGAAACAATCATCTGCTGCTAATATCGGTCAAATAATGAGAATTTTCATGTACGCATCAATCATAGCGGCAGGTCTTAGCAAAATATCTAGACTGCAAAAAAGTCGGTTACATAACAATTCATTTGTAAGTCAGAAATCGTGTTTCTCATTACTGAGTGATCAATCATACCAAGACAACTAGAATTATATCATCTTAATCTACCGGCAGATTGTTGGTCGAGAGCTAAAATTCAAAGAAATGTTCCATGATTGGAGAGGAGAGGAGATCAAAAAATGTGGGTACTCCCTTGTATGGGATATATAGGAATGTACGGCCCCGAAGGGTATGGTTCTTTAGCCGTTTTGGTCATAAATAGGATAGAGGTCGATGTTACGTATACTCGAGAGTAATCCAGTCCGTTCTGCAATGGGCCGATAACTTCTCTACATGACTAAGAAAATTACTTTATTGTGATTGGCTGAGGGAGGGCCAATTTATCGTTAATTAATTTTTGATTTGCACTGCAGTGCAAATTACTAAGCGCGTTCGTGCAATTTTGAGACAAATTTCAAATGTCACTCGCAGTGCAAATCTTGCGTTCATACGATTACTTACACTAATTGAATTTTTGTGCGCTATCGGATTTTATTGATACGATAGTCACTAAGTAGTTCGATGACCTCTCTACACAAATAGAAAATTATCTGTCAAAAATCTCTTTTCCATATGTCAAGCAATCTCCTAAGCGATGGAAACAAAGATATAAATTGTTAATGACTTATATAGAGGGTTATTGAAAGTGAGATAAACGTTACCCTGAAATATTTCTAAACAGGCTTTTTATTTCACTCATTCTCAGTATCTTAATATTTTGCTGTGCGTTTTTTAGGGATGGTTTTCAGGGTCAGCGCATGCGCCGGTTTTTGCGTTAGCCCATTCTATTCAATGTTTACGAAGCAGTCGAAAGCCGAACTAATGGGTCTTGCGAGAAATGTTTCTTGAGGGAAGGCGATTAATGATTGTGATAAAAGTGTAATTGACTGTTAAATTATTAGAAGTAATTAGACTTCGAGAGCGAGTTTCCTATTTAACAATTAAATTAGGGTAAAGATAAAGGTAAAGATTGTGCGTTCAAGATTTCTATTTACGCGTGACAGCTAGCTCGTTCTCAGGGACCCTGGGAGCGAGGTTGGCGTGACAGTTGAGGCCCAGCTTAGTTGACGAGGGCGCAACCCGAGTCAACTACCAGACGTAGAGTAGCGCAATTAAAGAATATATATAAAGTCACCCTTCGCTCAGTTCTACACAGACTGCGGACTTCTCTGAAAATACTTAACAATTAGATTATACACTCGAGATTTCTATAACGTATAGAGATCGAGAGCGAATAATCTATTTGTTTTAGCATAAATCTACTAGTCGTTCAAAATGTTATCTAAATCCTCTTCACAGACTTTTCGAAAACGCAAAGAAGCAGCCGCCATTTTGTTAACAAACGCACACTTTCAGGCTACTCAAATCTACAACAGAACAGATAATGAGTAGTGTAGCCATTAAGAGAACGGCATTTGCGATAGAACGCTAGTAAATTTCTACTAATTAAACAATAGAGTGTTTCTGTCGAGGAACTATCGGCTGATAGTTGCCCCGCGGAAATTTATGTTCCTAAAACAAATATTTAGTTTTAAGAACATCAAATTTCCAATTCCAAGGGGCAACTATCAGACCGATAGTTGCGAGACATAAACAGTCTTTATTGTTCACCACCAAATTTTCTCCCGCGCGCCTGTACAAAAATCATTTTAAATTATTTTCAACTTTTTTTGAATGAAAGCTGTTTAAGTCAAATGTAAAATTTGAAAAAGAAAACACTCAAAAACCCACTTAATACAATTTCAATTGTTTATTTGCTATAAGCCCGCTTAACTACAGGAAAATGTTCACGGACGACTACATCCATCCGGGTATTTTCCGAGGACGGGAACTATGGGCTGATAGTAGGGAGCTTAAGCAAGGACGACGGCGACGCCGAGAACGACGCCTAGTCAAAAAAGAATTGATATTTTAACAGCGAAATTCGCAGCTGTCAAGATCTGTTCATTACGCCAATGGCTCTGAAAACGTACTCAGGCTGAATACGCAACGACAGCGTTCAATTCCAAACGGTAAACCCAAAAATTAGCCTTCGTCGTCCACGTTCCTCGGACTACTTACAACTTGGTCATTTCACGTTCTTGTTTTGCATAGGACGGCAAAGAAATGTACAAAGAGTTATAACGCACGTGCACAGCTATTGTTCTGCCCATTAAACCTTTTGTTTGACGACGTTATCGTTGCCGTCGTCGTCGTGGTTTGCTTAAGCTCCCTAGTGTCTCTCTGTGGACGAACACTATCGCGTCACTTGATCAATTTAAACCAATAAGATTCGAAGAAAATTTAGCGATGATCTATAAGAGCGAACAGTCAACTTGACTACCAGTCGATCGTCAGTAGTACTCCCTCCATTTACTCCGGCGCGCCCTAGAATTTCTGTCAGGTTGCCTTGAGAATTCGTTGACACGATGGAGAGAAGCTAAGGCATCGTATTGATGCTTTTGCCTCGAGGCTCTTTGGTGTTTTTTCCCTTCTTCTCTAAGGTGTTCTGCCTTGCTAGAGGATTAATGTCTGACCATTCTTAATCTTGTAGCACATTTTTTTCTGTTATCCGACAGTATTTTATCTAGTTTTTGTATTACTTTGGGCCATTAAATTGTAATAAATAAAATAAATTAATTAAGTGTCTTACACAACAGAGAAACCGCATAGGGCTCGAATCAGGCTTCAGAAGAATGTCTGTTCTCTGAGCAATATGACTGGTGCCACATTATTAAAAATAAAAAAAAATAAATGAATTACAACAGGTGTTTTTTATTTGCAGTGTATTTCGACAGAGATATGGACTTGATGATCAACACATCCTCATGTAAGATGACTTGGGCTTCTGATTACGAATACCCAGGCGTTGTTGAGGACCGAACATTCAACACAATCACAGAGGAAGGCATAGAAATAAAGGAGAATTACCAAGTCTGCAAAATCGAATTTACTTCGTCGATATTTATTGGGAAAATGGTACACGTACGATTTAGTGGACATCGAGCACTTTCTTTGATCAGCACACATGGCAATATCGAAATCAATTCGCCATTAAATATCAGCGGGTTCGAAGTGTCATCGGTAATCTCGAGCATCGGAGGCTACGTTAAGATTTTAGACGATGGCGTAGATGCAGGTAGGGCTAATATGAATAAACTTTCTTTAATAATTACTGTCAGAAAACGCGAATCGAAATGGCGAACTCAAGCTAAGAGAAGTCAAGTTTTATGGTTCACCACTAAATTCAATATGATTTTTAAACTGGTGCTCGGAAGGAAATTTAGTGGTAAACAATAAAGGCGATGGAGTGCTTATGTCTTGGAACATTTTAGTGTGATAGTTGCCCCTTGGAAATTTGATGTTCTTAAAACTAACTTGTTTGTTTTATGAACATCAAATTTCTGCGGGGCATCTATCAGCCGATTCTTCCTCGACAGAGACACTATTGTTTAAATAGAAATACCTTTTCTTGCCAATCAGCGAGCGTACGTATTTTCTTTGGCTCATTGCCAAAATGCGGTAACGCCGTTTCAAAATTGCATTTAGTTTTATTAAGAAAATAGCCCGAAGAAAATACGCGCGCGATAATGAACATAGCTACTTGACGTCAGCTTTCTTCTATTTATCCAACAACTCTATAATAAAGTACAAAACTAACACAAGACATTGTTCCACCCCAAATGATCAAGTAAGCCCCTAACCTAATCTGCCTTCGATGTACGCCACCTAGAGATAACTTTGTTTTAGTCCGGTATGTGTAAATCTGCAGGATAAATCGCAGAATGTAACGCTTGTTTCGTTTCACACCCAGGTCCAGCAAACGTCTCAAACTGCAGCTCACCTGACTTGTACGGACACGATGTTGAGGCGCTCCTAGGAGGAAGTGTATGCTCATTTTGTAAGTAGTAAAAAATCTTACTTGTTGTTTTCGCTTACCGTTAGTATAACAGAACTAAAAAAACCACCATTCTCTTGGAAAGTTATTAAGCTCCAAGGCAAATTATTATAAACACTGTCCCCTGAGGCATTGTTTTTGATTAATTCTGTGCATCCCCCCGTACGGAGAATGTAGTATTCCCCAAAGTTCTTGCTTTTGGTGTTGGTGAGCGACCCGGCCGAATCTTAAAACCTGAACCCTGTCTAAGACAAAAAGCTGTGACTTTCCATACCCTATTTCAGATCTGAGCTTAGAATCGCTACCGCATTTCAGACGTCTAACTCTAATATATGACATCAGCTAACCAGAAAACGGCTTCCAATTGCGTAACCGTTTGAGAAGGGATACAAATTTGCCAATATTGATGCGGGAAAGCACAGCTCCTTGTAAACAAAATACGCCAAGCCTGAGTGAAAAACATACTTTAATTTATTTCCGACCGAAATCGCTCGTTTCAAGTACACAAACAACTGAACTAACCAAGCGTTTTGTCTTCAAATGCAGCGAATAAGCAAAGTCAACTAACGGCGTTTGGAGGAGGGGCCCTGGAACTGAAAGCAAGGGAAGGAGCGATTGTCATAGGTAAATAAAATTATTGTGATTATCT